>JAUYWH010000014.1:15412340-15584069 GCA_034779795.1 Ctenopoma multispine | reverse complement strand
GATAGATAGATAGATAGATAGATAGATAGATAGATAGATAGATAGATAGATAGATAGATAGATAGATAGATAGAATTAACCTCTATGTCAATTTCTTTTGAAGCTGAAATGAGATGTTACCGTGTTGCACATTTGAATACAACAAAAAGGCCACATTGTGCAAGTTCAAAATCAAACGCCCTTTCACCACGCTACAAGTAATGAAACCTTATATTTGTGTGGGTTTGAAAATGATTCTGTGCATTGGTGTTTAACCACGGTCACCCGTATGAAATAGCCTGAGACCATCTGCGATTTATGATTCGCTCCCGGCCTCTGGCAAGCCAGGCTGAATAATTTACATTGTGCTGAGGCCTACGTGCCCAGAATGTCTGATGCCAAAAATAGAGAAATGAGGAGAGCAAGCGGGTTGAGGGGACAGAATCAGATGAGCTACCACTACTGTTGGAATGTGGCACAAAGTGGGTGTGTCGAGGGGAAAGGGAGCGGGTAGCATGCTGAGTAATTGGCCAAACACGCTGAGTCACATGGAAGGGCTCTTCTGATCCTTGCTAATCTGCGTGCCTCCAGTGTGTCACCATGACACCATAAACACTATGTGCACCAATCTATTTCCCCTTCCTCTCCAGCGCTAGAAAGAGATGCTCCCACGGAGTCTGTGATCCCCAAGTCAACAATAAAGTTGGTGGAAAGAATGAAAAGCCTCGTTTATTCCAAATGTCAAATGCGATTCATTCAGCTGAGATGAAAGTCAGAAACGAGAAACATCAAACAAATAAATGAATCTACAGCACACAAGGCATAGAATAACAAATGTAGAGGCGGCAAAAAATGAAACGGCTTTGGACTTTTCAGGAAGTGTGTGCAGTGCTGCGTGTGTATTTCTGTGTACATGTTTTGAAATTTTTACAAAAGTCTGTTTTCCCCCCCTAGGGCTCCTGGCTATAACCTTGGATGGCTCTGACTCTCTCACAGGTGAATGCACTTTAACAAAGGTGCATCCCCACAGCTCGCAGCCCTCCCAAAGGTCCCCCCGAAAACTGCAAGATCAAGAGAAACCAAAAATGTAACAATGACCCTGTTTTTATGGTAATAACATGTGTTCATTTAGCAAAGGTCACAAATAAAAGACTCATTAACATTGCTCGAATTACATCAAATGAGGTGCAATATGGTAATAGCGCACAAAATACTATTTCTAACAACATAAAATATGTCCTTGAGGATGCTTTTCTTTTGTCTTTGAACACAAAAGTAAAGCATGCAAACAGTGATTGTGTTCAGTGATAATCTTCAGCTTGTCCCAGTCGGCCAGCCTAATCACATTGGGGATTTAATGAAAGTGGAAGACCACAGGCAGCACAAAGTTAAACTGAAGCAGATAAGAAACTCCAGTGGCCTGTAATTGGACCTCATTGATCTGCTGGGTTTATAGATCCTTATCATCTCACATTATGTAAATTCTTCCCTCTCACAAGAGCATTAGCAGACATCCTTTGTGTCTTTACGTTTGACCCCATATACTTGTAAAAGGTTCCTCCTGTATAAGAAATGGTGACAGTGACCTTATTTCCTGGTATTTTTTCTGCTTTGAAAGCACCAACTTGACTTCACAGCACAGTATGTTAAGTTTTGTTTAATCCTAAATAAAATCTAAACATTTTGTGTCTGAATAAACTAGAAACTCTCTGCCTACCCATGTTCTACCCATGTGAGCTTATGTCCACAGAGACCCCATGGGCAGTTGACAGATGGCAAGGCACTGCCATACACAGATGCCCACCTCTTATCTTTCACATCTTAGCCAAGACAAAACACATGAAACAGGCATGGAATCAAGCAGTTGGGTGAACAAAATCTGAGAAACGCTAAAGGATGGAAAGAATCCTCTTAAAGAAAAAAAAAACATATAGTGTATCTAATCAGCAAAATTTCACATTGTCAGTGTTGTCATGTTTTACAAAGAAGCACCATATTTTCCCTGTTCATGAATGTGCTGTCCCATGTCCTGTTTAAATGTTATTAACATGGACTACAGAGCTACCTTGTGAATGTTTGATTAAAGAAAAACTAGAATTCAAGGGACCATAAAAATGTGTTTAAAAACTATAGTGCAAGTGCAAATTAATGCATTAATAGAGTACATTTATACTTAATTTGTTACTACTGACTATTGTATACAGTTTCAAAAGTATTTCATACACAGGGAAAACAAAAGTAGAAAGAAAGCTTTGGTAATTTACAATATTTTCATTATTGGCTACACCAGTTATTTATGACACCATCCACAAACGTAAATCTTGCACATAGAGAAATCCCTGAGCTGACATCTACACTAGGAGTAGTGCAAGTGAGCTACAGCACAACTATCATTAGTAGTAGTTTTAGTTTCAGCAGTACTACTAGGTTTGCTTTACAGTGGGAGGGAAACAACATAGACAATGTGATAATTGCCTCTGATAGACTGTTTTCTTTATGTTCCAGTACATTGTATGTGTAGAAGGCAATTATGAAGTGGACATGCAACACACAATCTGTGGCTAAACACCCAAAGTGATAATGCACACACAAATGGGAAGAGTATGAGCACTGAACTAGCATTTAGCATTTATTTGTACTGCACTATATTAACAAATGGTGTTGGGTAATTTACTTTTAAAATGTTATCAATTACTCATTATTGCACAAAAAATAAACACATTAGTTTGGCTGATATTTTAATTGTAACACTGCACGCTATACATACATTGCCATTGTTGAAGAGCCCAGCTCTGTCAAAAGTGTCTTTAAATAACTCCAAAGCCTGCTCACCCACACATGAAATGTGTATGTGTTTAATGAGCATAGATATCGGAATGAGACACAGTTTTTATATCAAGTAATCAGCATGGTGGTGTGGGGGGGGTTTAACCCGGTTTAACTGGTTTTAACCAGTGCTTCAGTGTCCTGACCATACAGTGAACCTGCAGGGTGCATACCTCCCCCACGTGTTACTGTCTGTTAACAATCACATGACTACAATAAATAGGTATATGAACTTGATTCTACTTGATTTTTAGAGCCTTCTAATTGTTATTATTTTTTATAGAACTTAATTGTGACGTATGTGGTGTTTAGTTACACATTAAAAACAGTGGCGCACTCCCACAGCTCCATATTATACAATACTGTATTGTCTAATGTTCTTCTCAGTGATTCATTACAAATAGAAGTCCTTTATTCTGCTTGTTTTTTAAGCACTTTACATGTGTCTTGTGTTATGTAGATTCAAGGCCAAACACCTCAACCCCAACCTGAGCTGCAGTATGTGAAACACAGCCCTCCAGATTGGAACCCAGTTTGGGGTAAAGGTTAATGGAAACAACCTGCAAAGGGATTTACAGCGACCACATCTGCTGAGGCAACCTTGGCATCATGACATTCTTTGTACCAAAACCATTTTTTTTAAAGAAACAAAAGCAAAGTGGTACAAGAATAAAGTTTTATTTTCACATGGTTCAGTGTTCACCATATAAGCAGTCCCTCGATATTTGCTCGATGATTCACATTCATAGGTGAACTCGAGAAACTCAGTGTCAGGTTGAAAATTGCCTTGAGGCAGGTTAAGATGATTCTGCAAGGCTTAAGATCAGAGGAAATAGAAAAAGAAAAGAACACTAGAGAGAACAAGTCCCAGTCTAATGTGAACATGGGAAGGACAGATCGGAGCTGTCTCTCACCCTGGAGATAGCCTGAAAATACCTTCTGCTCTCAGAATCACTTAGACGGAACATATGCACCAGTGAAGGCCATATGTTTACCCATACATGTCATTCACTGAACTCTCAATACCCTGTTAATCCATCTTAGTATCTACATTTATCTTGCATCCTTACTGTTCCTTTGTACAAATGCTCAGCTGTTCTCTTAAAAAGTCAAGAAAATAACACTACAACATATAACAACATTTTAACTTATAACATTTATTACTACATTTTCCTTTATCTAAATGGTGCTTTGATAGTAAGAAAGGAATACAGACCCATACACCTCTTTTTATTTTCTTCCCAGCAGCTATATTTATAAGCTTATGAACTGCTTTTAGGCAATAAAGATTACCTTTATTTTCAGTCACTGAGTTGAGCATTCAGACATTTATTAGATTTCTAATACAGTACAATATTTTTCTGTGTTAATTCACAAAAAAATAAGTCTGGTATATATATACACACAGCGTTCCAGAATTAAATTTGTTGTCTCCCTATCATATTCAATGTGTAAAATATGTAGAATGCTATATGTGCCTCTGTAAGCATGTGCAGGATGTCTGATGTATCAGTGGGCTCTGAGAGAGCTTGAAAAGCAGTGCTACTGAAATCACCAAAGGCCTGAACATTTGCAAACTGAAAGATTGTTCAACATGTGAACGTTGCTGGGCAACAAATACAGTTGCAACCAGAAGAAAAATATTTTGGTAAATCCTACCTTTAAAACTACACAGTATTTTGTTTCAGGACGACACAATTACTCACAAGTGACTAACAAGACATGGTTGTATATTGTCATGAAAAAGAAAAACAACAGAACATAAGAGTTTTTTTTTTTTGTTGATATGCTGAATACTATCTACCTGACACAAACTTAAACCAACAAGCAGATGCAACTCACTGGCAGTGTAAAAAGGTGAGGTTAAACTATACAGCTATATTTCTTAAGAAGAGAAATCACTGCTGTAGTCTGAGGGCTGGCACTGTCTGTATCTCCATAACTTCACAGGGTATTAATTGTTTCAGCGCCGTCAGCAGAATGGCCTCTGCTTGTTGAACTGAATCCAGAAGTAAAGTCATCAGCCAAATTGCATGGGAGCAGATACTGAGGCTGAGCATGATGGTGAATTTTAAGATGGTGTTGGAGGATGTCCGGCTACTTTCTGAAGGTGCTCTAAATGCAGGTAACCAACACTGAGGAGATGAGTGTGTGGAGGATGAAATACTCAGTGGGTTGGTATCATGTCACATAATTTATCAGGACATGATTACTGTAGTTGTGAAAGGTGCAGCTGTAATTGACATTTGTGTGACAGGCACTTTTACCGACACTGATCTACAACAGTGCTTCGTATTCATGAATATGATATACCATATGATCATCACTCTACAATGACTCAGTATCCATTGCTATCTTGATGGCACTCAGCTTTATGTGGCTGTGTCCTCGTGACCAAATGATGCACTTATAAATGTATTTTAGATGTCAGTGACTCGATACAGGTCCAAGTGTTGACCTGAATGAGAGGTAGAGAACCTGCTCATACCTGCTTCGCTTACATTTGTCGCATGTCAATTTGGGTATTAATTTCAACATTATCTGACTTTTTTTAAAGCACCTTGCATTCTTGCAAAAAACATGTCTGACGTGCTTCCAGTCTAAGAACCAGGATAGCCTCTCAGGTCCTCTTCTGTTGCTGTTCCAAAGTACAGAAGAAAAACATTTAGTGAGAGATCTTTTAGTTTTTTTTTTGCTCTGAGCCATTGGAACTGTGGACCTGAGGAACTGAGAGCAGATGAAAGTGCTTTTAAACACAAACTTAAAACCAACCTCTGTAGATTGCCTTTAGATTGGGATATTTCATAGGCGTTTCTTAAAATGTCTTTTACCCTCTTACCGTATATATTTTATTTATCATCTGTTTCATGTAGAACAATCTCTTTCACTGTTTTCTAATTTTGCATTGATTGCAGTTTCCATTGTGTGCACCGCTTGCACATTGTTTTTCTGTCTTTCTGTCTTATTAGCTTGACAATCATCTGTAGAGCACTTTGAGTTTGATTGATTGGCGATGTGAAGAGGGGCATTCGGTGATTAGCTGAGCATAGGAGCAGGAGGTGCTGCAGGGAATAAACCCCTGTGATAGATTTAAAAGCTTCTGGTAAAGAATTTCCTTTAAATGGTTTTCAACAAAGTACATATCAACCTTCTCTGAATCTCATCTATCTTTTGTTTAGCAACACTTTCCAAAGGAATACCCTTCGTTGCACATCATATCTGTGTGTGTGTGTGTGTTTCCAGTCTGCCTCTTCACTGCCTCACTCTCAAATAGAGGCTAAAATGCCAAAATAAATACAAAATGGAAATATGCAGATAATGCGCGGACAACTCTGCCAACAGATTACATTTCTTTTAGAAATTGTTAACACCAGCTTTACCAGATACTTACATACTTAAAATCCATGCATAGAGCATATGAATGCCACTATGAGACCAGTTATATTTAAGTTGGAACGAAGCTCAGATTAGTAACCCAGTGTAGATTCAAAGCACATTAAAAATTCAGCTGCTTATTTCTTCCTTAAATACACCAAGCTTTAAACGTCAGGGGGAGGCCCCTGTCGATTAAGTGCCACTGCATTTTCAATAAAGGTTGGGGCGGAATGCTAAGTAGAATTTTGTTTACGGCTTCTGGCTTAATCGTTGCTCATAACCTATTTAGACAAGAACAAAGAACCAGTCCTTAAGAAGTTGGAGAAACAGCCCCGCTTTTAGCCAGTGAAGCAAACACATCATTTCAGAACCTCGGACAGCGCCACGCAACAGTTACTGGTTCACATTGGAGCAAACAACGGTTTGTGCATAGGCCAACTGTAGGGGCCCTTATAGCATAATGAATTCTCTTAACTTCTAACCTAACCACCAAAACTCAAAATCACACACGAACCATTGCAGTAAGCCAAGTCTTCACTCTCAAACATCCCCTGGAGTTCCTCCAGAATGTCGCCGTTCTCCACATATGTTCTCTCTCTGAGTGTCTAACACAACACATTTGACACAAGGGTGCACACAAACGCACTGCAAACAACTCAATATCATATCCAGGAACGATAATCAATGAATGCCTTGTGATCTAAAATTTAATTCGTCGCATTCGCCTGTGATAACATCACATCACAAAAGCCTCATTTTATTTTGCTCACGCAAACAATGAAGCGGTTAAAACGAGTGACTCCATTGTAATACTTAGTTTAGGATTCACCGGGATGATTCATTCTGTTTTCCATCCGCGGCAGTCTTTGCTTACAATTGTGGCACCGTAACATTTAACTCATGCCTGCACTCGTGGACAAGCTCATGGGTCGCAGTCTCACCAGAAGAGGGCATTCCGATTCTGCCTGACAAAGTTGCTTTGACATGCAGACGTGATTAACAACAGCGTCGTGCTGTATTCCAAACCAAGCAACAACGACAGCGAAGGAAACATTTGGACAGAAAGGCGGATATCTGGATATGCGACTTCTCCGCGAGACTCGTCGACAGCGTTTCACGGAGACTTGTGGATAACCTACCGTTACTTTCCTCTGTGCGCCATGCACGGATCAGACTGAGCACCCTGTAAAACAGAGACGCCGGGGTTTACTTGAGGGAGTAATCCAAGGGCTGCTTGACTCGTTTGGAAAATAACATCTTGTTTTTTTTCCTAGGTTTATTTTTTGTGTCGTGCTAACCTATTTTTGAAGTTTTGTGTTTAGTGATTTTCGGGGAATCGCTGTGCGCATGTAAGACTGACATGAATTACTTGGATGTGGCTCCGTTATTGCCCGCGCCTACTGCGGTACTCTTTTTGGCTGTAACTTGAATTAAAAAAAAGAGCTGTTCTTTAAAGAAGACATGGATAGGGAGTTCTGAAACCGGATTTTCCCTTTCAAATCTGGAGTTGGAAGTAAATGACATTCGCCCCGGTTCAGTTGTACGGTTACAGATGCAGAACTAAACCGGATAGCACAACCAAGTCCGGGAGACTAAAGGGCAGGTGCGCTTTGGAGTCGGCGGCTGCGCGGAGAGACCGGGCTAGAGGATTAGGACGGTACCTGTCTGTGGAGAGCGCGTCATGCGGACTCGGATGTCGCGCACCAGAAGCCATTAAAACCTGTAGGCTGGAGCTGACAGACAAGCGGATATGGGTAAGTTCTGTTTATGTTACCATTTAATAGCGTGGGTTGCTGCAACATATCCAGCTGTCCCTATTCCTCACTACATCCCACAAAATGCTTTGACTTGACCGATAAAATCCGGTCTTAATCAGATGTTTGCATTAACGATGGTCGTCTTTTCAAACGCACTCTTGGAAAATCTAAGGAAGGTTTTGATGTATTTCGGTAAGTAATTCAAAAAGCTGGAGAAATGTGGCTGAAACCTGGGCTGTAGCCTGTTAGTCGCAGAGCTGCAATGTGTTTTTCCTCCATTTCCTGGCGGCATGGGTTATTAGACATTAGGCACACTTAAGTATTTTCTTTATTATTTTTCGCAACACTGTGCGTTCGAAGACTTGGTCCAAAATCGTGAGCAAAGCAAATAAGACTGTTTGCCTAAGTGAAGACCATCCATTTAGATGGTGACTAGTTAGAGTGGCTGTCTCATTGACATGGACTAGAATGCTAATCGGGGTAAATGTTGGAAGCCAGTCAACTTTATAAAGCGTGGTCCTGCACAATCATTGACTGTCCTTAATCTACGGTGCCTGTTGTCCAGTTTCAGCCCAGACCGCCTCCCAAAAACTACTGAGGGTAGAAGGCAGTCGTGCAGATTTTCCTTAGCAGAGTGATTCTTATTCAAGAAAGCATCGAATTTTGCACCTGCTGTCAATAGGGACTCTCCAAGTCTACCACAAAGCGGTGCGTCCATGTATCACTACTCTTTGTGTGTGTGTGTGTGTGTGTGTCGTCAGTAACGCATGATCACGTTTCTGTTCCAGCGCGCGTTCACGTGCTTTTCTCGCCTTATTATCATGTTCTATATCATGGGATCTCATCATTTTTGCCCCGCTATGTTCCCTTACGCGTGCGCACACTAAGGCTCATAACCCACCCTCCACCTTCTCGGCCCCTGCTTCACTCTGTCCCTCTCTTGATATGTAACTGATTAACGTTGTGTATTATTTCCCCCATTTCCCCCCATCATTTACAAATCTTTTATAACCTTTTGCATTCCCTTGGTGTGAAATAATTGTCTGAGGTAGCCTAATCTCTTCAGCCATTCCTAACTAGCATACAGATGGCCAAGTTCACTAGGGGTGCTGTGCCATTAATTGTGTGGCCGCATGATATATATCGACCCACAGTGGGTTACTGCAACACATCAATATAAGCTACAACAGCCCACAAAGCCATACAGTACAGGCTGTAGGAGCTCAGATGCAATTTATGTGTACTGCAAAGCAACCGTATATGGTTAATCATCTGGTTTATGAGCCTGTTTCTTAATTTAATATCAGGGCATGTCAGAAAACCCTGCAGCATTGAGGTGCAGTCATTTTCACTCAGACTCACATTCAGCTGCACACATTTGTGTCCAGGTGCAGAAAGCATTTCCAAAATGACAACAATATAGCTTCATGCTGTTGCCCACAATTATTTGATGATTACATGGCACTGTAGTCTCAGTTATCCACCAGTGTAGCTGACTGTGATGCTCTTCATTAACAGCATGCAATACACTTATGTTTCATGGACCATATCATTAGAGATCTGCTTTGCAGAAAAAGAACAGTGGGGACTGTAAAAAAAAAAAAAAACATAGCCAGAGATGCACTTGCAGAACTTAAATTTAGAGACCCAAATGACATTACATGCACTTCGAAATCGAAAACATATTTTTGCTGTGAAAGAAACATGACCGCCTGTTTATTCAATAAGACATAAAATAGCTAACAGACATGCTATATATGTAATGTTAGTCTGTTTAAATTAAAATCAGTGTGATACTTGTCACACTTCCATGGTCCCTGTGTGAGTGCAGAGTAGCACAATATAGACAACAGATGACCTTCTGCTGGCTCTACAGCATCCAACAAGCAGCATTCTTAAAATGTCAGGTGAAGCGGATAATGAGAGGGGATCAAGAGGCCCTTTGTGTGCAATATCTGGGCATTTGTTATTTGCATTTGCTTATTTTGAAAGTAAAAAAAAAAAAAATCAATGGCTTGTGAAGCACTTGGGATCCAGCTCCATTATCTACAGTATGCCTGCTTATCCATTTTAGGTTTGCAGAGGCTCAATGCACTGAGCTGCAAACTGAGGACAAACTGGAAAGGTGAGCTCATTGTAGTTCAGTCTGACAGAGGATGGCCCTGATGTGCAAACTTCAACAGAAAAAAAAAGTGTTATTGGTGGTAGAGTGGCACTCCGCAATTTCGTTGTGCAGCTTGTACATCAATATGTGTAAGGACTCTTACTGATACATGATACATTTAATAGTCCCCAGCTGTGACTTAAAGCTAATTCTAACCATAACCCTTAAACCAACCATTCAGTAGCAACATTTATATATGAAATTCCAACCAAGTTTGCATTTAAACTAAGTACCTGTGAGAGAAAATTCATGAGCAGTATTCCACTCATGGTAAACAGGATAAAAGCTGTCTCTTTGTTACTGTTTGTTTACCTGCACATATAACTGATGTTCCTCAGATAGGTTTATATTTGCAGTGATTTTCATATTTCATACATTTGGCAGATTTAGATGTATGTTGTGTTTGGCGATCATATTGAAAAAAGAACTGTTGTGAACTCAGGACGGAGTTTACAAATGGCCAGAGACAGATTAGTCTCCACCATTCCTTCATGGAACTGTGCATGAGCTTTTCTATATTTTACTAAATAACCAAACTACCAATATACAACTTGCACAATGAGACACAATGTTTTCTGATCACTTAAAAGATGTGTGTAACTTGGCAGGCCTTGCTATCATTTCAAAATAATTGGAGACTAATAAGATGACAGGCTAGCCTGGAGATGTACTTCCTTATGGGTTAAGCTGCTGTCCAGCTTCTACTCTATGTAGAGTCAAGGCTGAGGTTGGTAGCAGTTTTGTCAATGACAAGCAGCAAATAGCAATGAGCCACTTGTGTGCACTCAAAGTGCACCAGTTAGCGAGTCCATTTGCCAAGTTATTAAGCTACATTTGGTTTTATTTTAGGTCAGCAGTAAAGTGCACTTACTCTCCCTATGTGTTAGGGTTGAGAGGCAGAAATAGCTGTCTTCTTGTGCTGAGGACAGCAGGGCTGTCTGCTACATAACTAAACATTACATGCATGCTGTTTGACACACAACTTTAGTTTATCCATTCATAACAGATTTAAACATACAATGTCAGGTGGCAGAAATGTAGAGCAAAAGATCTCTATATAAGAAACAAAAAAGACTATTCATCTTAAAAGTTGTATCTGGATGTAAGGAAGCAAGAAGCAAAGACAGTTATGGAGTCAAGATGGAATGTCAAGTGAAATGTCTGAAAAAAAATGGCACAGCATTTGGTGTCACATTATAAAAAACATCCTGATGGCCACATGGTCCAAGGACATGTCTACATGTAAGTAGCATCAGTATGGGGAACAAAACAAAATGGGAATTGTTCATCTCAGTATATTTACAGCAAAAGAGTGGAAATGGTGAGCAGTACATAAGGTAATAGAGAAATGAACCCCTTGAGTGGCACCTCAGAGAGTGACTTGTGCTCCTTTGTGAATAAGATTAGAGGAGTAGTGGGGAAGGATATGGCTTACAGAGGCATTAGTGCACAGAGCTCTCATTAAACCACATACAGTGTCAGTAAGGGGAGAGAGGTGTCTTGTGAGGCAGGCTCAATCCGAAAGAGATGGCAGAGTCACTTCTAATAAAGCAGGCTTATTATGCACATGGGAAATTAAAGCAACAGGGGGTTGTTTCTACATCCTCCTGAGATATGAGTCAAACACAAATTTTAGAAAACATGCATTAATGTTTAACAGCCCACACATTGTTCCACAGTCAAACATGCTGTCTATTAAAACATAAAACATTTCTCTACAGTATATGAGTTTCTTCGACTGTTTCTGTATGATTTTTATTAAGCCTCTGAGGCACAGAGTTGTTGGCAAATTAGTTAAAGTCACATTCAGAAATCTGAGAAAAACAAATTGGCTACAGCCAAATACTGACAGTTTTTTTTCTCTGCAGTATTTATGCACTAGCATGACAATTGTAGGATCCAAGATGCAGAAGCATGATTGATGTATCTGCTGGTATAATCAATAGCCAGCACAATTATGTGTACAGTTCTATGGTTCTCTGTAAGGAATGATAAAAGATTCCTCTGCAAACAAATAAGTAAGTGTCTCTCTGTCTCTCTCTCTCCATCACACTTTTATACACACACACACACACACAAATGCACACATACAATACCCATATGGGATCAGCAGATGCTTGGCAAGGAGCGAAATGGCTATGTTAGATAGCGTATGCTGTATGATGCCTCTCAGGCACTCTATGTCGGGGAATTATTTCTGACAAATCCTGCAAAGATTACATAAAATACTGGAAAATTGAAATCGTGCTCATTGCCTCGACTGTGCCAAAAGTACTCCCAAAGTTTGCAGATTCTGTGTTGACTCATCGTCAGTTTATGTGGGTATGCAACACATTCATTTTGACAAATATGGTGAGCATAGTGCCTGCTAACACGTTATACATTTAGTAAGCTAGTTAATGTGTGGACTACTTTTAGCCTGACTTATTAATCCTATCTCACTGTGACAATGGTAATAAACTCCATACTGGGCGATATTGCCTTGAGAAACACACATAAGTAGTGAATTCTCCCATATGACTTCCTCAAGGGAAAATCAATATATCTTAATGACAGATCATTAGTGGCTCTGTAAAGGGGAACGATTTTAATGGAAACAACTCTGTCTCACCTCAGAACAAGGAGCAATAATCAGGACTGACCACCATTCACTTTTAAATTGTATTTGGAAGTGTGCACCCTTAGAAAATTAAGAAGTTTGCATCAGAAATGCATAGTCATTCCCCACAAACATATGTGGCATTATTTTAGCTGTTTTCTGCAACAGGATGACTTGTGTAAATTCATAGGGTTTAAAGTACTTTGTGATGTGATGATTCAGGCTGAACTTGTCCTGCTCTGCTGTGCTTAAACATGAACTGGCTGGAGTCTAAATTAAAGTGCCTCTGGGATTGTATACACTACCATCACCTCTTGAATGTTAATTTTCTCTGGACCGACTGCCTTTCATCAATTATCTGCTTTTGCCATTGGTACAATGATGACTTCTGGGATGACTATATACAAATACAGATAAAGATATATTTGAGTAAATTGCAAGTTGCTTTGGATCCACATTTGTTGTCAGTATGTATTCACTGTAAACGTGCCGCACAAATGGTTTAAATCCAAACAGCCATGACCATGTTACTTGGTGTCACAATGTGAACCCTGCTTTACATCTGTATACACAATGCTCTTTTAATTAAAACAAAAGTGTGATCATTAACAAGCAAGCAACAAATCTAAGACACGGAGAAGAAATGTTTGTTTTGTGAGACATAAGAGCAAGATAATTAAACACAAAATTGTGAAAGAGTATTCGACAGTTTTTTGAATATTCCACCATTGTGGTACCACTGAACTGAAAGGCTTTGCTTAGGATTTTTTTCTGTGTGGTGTAAGGAATACCATAAGCCATTGGTTAGCAGAGCTCAGTTGGTGAGAGAGATTGTAGGCATGGATTAGGGTGCTCAGGTAGAAAGGTGCTGTTTAGTTGACCACTTTTTAGGTGAGTGTTAGAGCTTTGAATCTGATGTGGGCAGCTACTGGAAGTCAGTGCAGATATAAGAACAGTGGTGTAACATGTCATTTTAGGCTGATCAAAAATTATATGTACTGCTGCATTGTTGACCATAAGCAGAGGTTTAATTTTTTTTATATAGATAGGCCTGAGAAATACAGCATAGGAGGGGTGAAGGTGGATCACTGTGAGGCAAGTGTTAAGAATGGATGTGACAACCTTGAAGACTGAAAATGGAAATGAAATAAATAAATTAGCGAATGAAGCTAAGTTGAGATATTGTTTTTCCAATATATATAACTAGATGGGTACATACTGTACATTTCTGTCTGAACCTGAATGATGTTAGGGGAGAAACCTAACTACTGCAGTAGCAGGCTCTCTGACCTCTTTCATAGAAGGTCAACAAAATTTAACCAATTTAAAAAACTTGAGGCTAAGGCCTGAGTATAGGCCCTAATTTTAACATTTTCTATTTTGATTTTCCAATAATTCTGAGCGTAGAAAAGTCTCCCTTCTGTCAGGGTAAAACAACAGGTTAATATTGTTTTACTTTCACAACTGTTTTGTATGTTTATGGGGCAATGGAGCTATTGAGATGCACAGACACATCAATCCTTACTTGATTAAGAGCTAATAGAAGTGCTGTTTTTCCAGCACTGTTTAGTTGCATTATATTAAAAGAAACCTTTCTGAGAAACACAGATACTTGCCTCTGGAAACCTCTACAGAAGCTGCCAAGATCGCTAGGCTTCCTCTTTTCTTGGGCAATATGTCAGTTCTGGTTGTGCATGAATATTTTATCCTTATTTTATCTTAAAAAAAGAGCACATTAATTGTTGGAAACCAAATTTGTTAGTGTAGAACACCAAGAAAAATAAGCCACTGTATGAATTTGTTTATCAAAGGAAAAATGCAGGTTTTTAAACAGATGTTTTGAAGTTTGTAATAAGCTTAAGTGATTAATCTTTTTCTCCCTCATCTTTTTCCCCTCCGTTTTTCCCTCTTCACAGGCTCTGCTCTGCGGCGTCGCTGGCTAGTGGTCCAACTCCTGATGCAGGTGTGGCTGGCGGCAAATCCATCACTGAGTGAGCGCCCATGCCCCAAAAGCTGTCGTTGTGATGGAAAAATAGTCTACTGTGAGTCAAGCGCCTTTCGTGATGTTCCCAAGAACCTCTCTGGAGGCTGTGAAGGCCTGTCTTTACGGTACAACAGCCTCGCCAGTCTTCGCGCAGGCCAGTTTGTAGGCCTGAACCATCTCATCTGGCTCTACTTGGACCACAATTACATTGCCTCTGTGGATGGAATGGCCTTCCAGGGCGTCCGTAGGCTCAAAGAGCTGATCCTGAGCTCCAATAAGATAACATCACTCCACAACACTACATTCCACCCTGTCCCTAATTTGCGCAATCTGGACTTGTCATACAACAAACTGCAAGCCCTACAGCCTGGGCAGTTTCAGGGCCTACGGAAGCTTCTTAGTCTTCACATACGCTCAAACTCTCTAAAAAACGTCCCAATGCGCCTCTTCCAAGACTGCAGAAATCTTGAGTTCTTGGATCTGGGTTATAACCGCTTGCGTAGTATTACTCGGAATGCCTTTTCAGGCCTGGTTAAGCTCACTGAGCTGCATCTTGAACATAATCAATTCTCAAAGATCAATTTCTCTCACTTTCCCCGTCTCTACAATCTGCGGGCACTTTACTTGCAGTGGAACCGCATTCGCTCAATGAGCCAGGGCTTGACCTGGACCTGGGCCTCCATCCAGAAACTGGATCTGTCCGGGAATGATCTCACGGAAATAGATGCTGTAGTTTACCAATGCCTACCAAACCTGCAGACCCTTAACCTGGACTCAAACAAGCTGACAAATGTCTCCCAGGAAGTGGTTGATGCTTGGATCTCTTTGACTACTATTAGCTTAGCTGGGAATGTATGGGACTGTAGCCCTGCCATCTGTCCTTTAGTGGCCTGGCTGAGAAATTTCAGAGGGGCAAAGGAGACCACCATGATCTGCGCCTCTCCCAAGAAGGCCCAGGGTGAGAAAGTGATGGATGCCGTGGAAGCTTTTGGTGTTTGTCAGTCAAACCCAGTAACAATGCTCACTGTGAGTATTCCTCCAATTCCATCTAGTGTCCCTGTGCAGACTGAGCGACACCCAGCAATTCTGACTTTCCCTACTGTTTCTGGAAAGAAAGGAGAAGGAGCTGTTAGAGGCCCCACGTCATCAGAGGTTACCCCGCCTGTCGCACTTCCACCTGAGCAAGACCTGGAGCCTGTGTCTTTCCATAAGATTGTAGCTGGAAGTGTTGCCCTGTTTCTATCTGTTGCAATGATCTTGTTGGTAATCTATGTGTCTTGGAAGCGCTATCCTAGCAGTGTCAAGCAGCTGCAGGAGCACTCGGCAGCAGCCCGCAAACGTCGCAAGAAAGCTAGAGAGACAGAGCGCACCCTGAGCTCTCCGCTGCAGGAGTACTATGTGGACTACAAGCCCAACAATTCTGAGGCCGTGGATGTGCTTGTCAATGGGACCGGACCCTGCACCTATACCATCTCAGGCTCCCGAGAATGCGAGGTATGACCCACACCACCGCTACTCCTCCTAAACAAAACTCTGTCCACAGCGAGGCAACCAGAGGTAATTATTTACACTGCTTTGATAGATGATAAGTCTGCTACTTGGTTACTTAGCCTCACAGAGCAGGATAGGTAAATACTGTGTACCCGTGGATTATTATTGCTTGAAGAAGAGATGGTTTTAGGATCACTTTGTGTATAACAAGATTGTTCTTGTTTTCAGATAGGTGTTTGTATTTTCACTTAAACTCTAATCTCGGCAGAGATGCAAATGTTTATTTTGCTGCTGAATTGTACAGAAATACAGATAAATGAGACTGATTACTTTTCCTATTCTGCCTAATCTTGAGCTTAAGTTATGCTGTTTGTGATCTGACATTTGTGCTAGTATAGGTACTTGTTTGCTTTTACTGCGTGCATAAGCTTTGTGTGTTTGCACTACTGCTATTCAGTTTTTGATAAGCACTATTGTGTGGTGAGAATAGCTGAATGGTGGGAAGATTTGCTTGTGGACACTCAATGTGAATGCTAATAGAGACTTTTGTGACTGAATAGAGCTTCCTTTGAGTTGATGAGTTCACAGTTTTTTTGACATAGCTATGATTCAAGATAGCTGCTGGAAAACAGTTAATGCTGATAGTCTCCCCAAAGAAATTACTTCCTGAATTCCTTCCTTTCTTTCCACACTAACATGTTGAAATTACTCGTTTACTCACTGGCTTAATGGACTATAGTCACAAATAAAGCAAAATGCGTACTACTGGTCAACAACACTTAAACACACACACAGACAGAAAAATGCATTTTGTAATATACACTCACACAGAAAGACGTAGTGTTTGATAGTCCCAAAAGGATTGTGAATACTTTTAAATGAAATATACACAGCCAAGTGAATTTCTTCGAAACTTTCTTCAAAAAAATTTGCACAGTACAGCAATGTGGGAATATGATTTTTCTCTTCTGGCTTTCCATTTCTACTTTTTGTGTACCTGACATATTATATCACTTTTGGTTAAACATTTATTCTACTGCAGTTTCCGCAAGTTTGCCAAACTACAGATAAACAAAGTTGTAGTATTATGTATTTCTTATCACTTATTAACCGGCACATGTGTAACAGAGGCCTAGCACTGGGATAAATCTATCTGGATGACCAGGTAGCCCACCTTCTGAAACTGTAACCCAACAGTCTTGTGATTTTTTTTTTTGCTTAAGCTCTCTTTATATTTTTACATTACCAGCCCACTCGCACTCAGTCTAGTCCCTAGATTTTCTTGGCATTTCCATTGGATTTCTGGCAGGTTCTCTCTAGAGGAATAACTATAAATGCAGTAATTTAAACAGTGAGGAAGAGGAGGAGGAGGAAGACTTGATTCTTCACATTTTTTCCATCTCTGTTTCTGACTGTCTAGCTTTCCTGTAGGCAGGTCACTTGGTACTATGTAACACTAGCAGGTTGCTGATACTGGCTTGATGAGTGAGCACAAAAACATTTTTTTGTTTTTCTCTCCTGCTTTTTGTCCATATATGTGTTCAGCTCAGTGCTGCTTTATGTATTTTGTTTTTTTTAATTGTATTATTAATGAAAGTGATGTTCTAGAGGGGACAAACAGGAGAAGTTGCACTTAATATTTTTATTTCATTATTTGCAATGCTTTCCAGATGTGATTTTCACATTGTCTTATTTTGACATCTTTTGTGACATCAACCCTGCTTTCTTTTCAACCAAAGGTTTGTAGTGACATTTTCTTTTGAGGTGAAAACAAGAGCATGAGCACAGAATCATCTTCATATATAAATGCATTGCACTCACAGTAGCTGGCAATGATAACGGAAAGTGTAAAAACATTCTAATCCTTTACAGAAATGTTACAAGTATTCCTTAAAATACTGTAGAGATGCACAGACGTTTTATCAAAAACTTAAATAATAATAAACTTTAAAACTGCAACAATGCCCTCAATACTGACCCCTGAACTGGCATGACTTTGGGAATTTCACAATTTGAATCAGATTTTTAATGTAGCTTGAAATTACAAAGTTATCTAGGGCTTGTTGCTTGCTTTTACTTGTACATACAGTATTTTACAATCATAAAATATAAAAATGTAATAATATATGTTGTTTAAGAATTGCTAATTGTTAACTAACATGATATTAGACAAACAATAGGAAGCTATTGCACTTTGGATCGGGAGAAATGAAAAGTACTCAGG
This sequence comes from Ctenopoma multispine, assembly GCA_034779795.1. Lineage (NCBI taxonomy): Eukaryota > Metazoa > Chordata > Actinopteri > Anabantiformes > Anabantidae > Ctenopoma > Ctenopoma multispine. Next base: position 15,565,670 of record JAUYWH010000014.1, on the reverse strand, counting down.
AGGAGGGGGAGGAGATACTGTCACAAAATGCATTGGTTGCATTCCAGCATGTCATATTACAATGGAAAAAAAATAGCTGATTGTCATTCTCAGGGCTTATTTCAGTCCTAATGCCCATAGGCAGTTGGACTATTCTCAGACACATACTCCGTGTTTCAGGGAGGCCCTGTAAATGATGTTATCTTTGAAAGTTGACCTCTACCTTCACTTTAAGGGACCACACACAAAATACGGCATAGTTTCCCCATCAGAGGAAACGAAAAGTAGACTTCCTCATAGCTTTTATCTTAACTTGAATGAGCTTAGCAATTTAGCTGACTTTTTTATCCTGTGAGTCAAATAAAGCAGGAATTAACCCATATTAAGTATTAAATCAACATTACAGAGTCAACACAGCGAAACAACAACAAAAAAATACTGGTACTGGAAAAGTTTAATGAACAAGCATCTGAAGGGTAAAAAAAGGCTTTTTGAATGTTCACTTCAGTAGGTTCATAATACACTCTAAATAGCAACAAAAATGCATCTGACCATAATCTGTACACCATTTCTACAAAATAAAATACGTTACTGATGACTATTAATAAAGAAACTACGTTTTGGTGTGAAGGCCCCTTAGGTGGAGCTAGGAAGACCTTACTGGATTAGGTTACAGTTGGAATATGACTGGGGTCTGGTTAGGAATGATAATACACAGTTAGTTGTGCTATGTCACCTCCAAACATATGCACACTGTAACTCGCTTCTTCAAGTCACCCTGATTGTCTCATGTGCGGTTATGTCTGATCACTTAAATATGTTGCTGAAATAAAGTCAAATATGACTGTAATCATTCATATATTAATACAATGTGTGACGACTGCACTTATGTTCAAATCATGCTTTAAATACTATTCTATTTCTCCTATTCTTATGCAAGGTCAATTTCTTTTGTATAAGGCTTACTCTGCCCCTCCCTCACTGGCTTCTGCAATTTGCTAATTAATTAAGTACATCTGTAGAGGACTGTCAAAAGTATTACATTTTGGCCTTAGGTTTCTTAGAGCACAGACTGTAAAGCTATAGCCAAATTATGAGGCATATTGCCTGAAAATCATTTTAACTACAGAAAAACTGGCCCAGCACTCTGTCACATTAACAACTCTGTTTTCACAAGCTTATTTTTTTAATTCATCCACTCTCCTCCATTTTATTTCTTGTGATATCCTTGAAATGAATTCTCTCCAGCCTCAGCTATCCCTCTGTCTCATCTTAAAACATTGTGGAGGCTGGACAGCAACTATCAGTCAGAAGTCCACAAAGTCCCGAGTTCATCTCAGAATGGGCTCCGATCTTGTTTCTACATTTTGTTGCTCTCGCATAGACATAAATCACTCGGCAGAATGTGGCAGCACCTGCTGCACCCTCCTCACCTCACAGTCTCTGCCTCTCCGCAGGCTTGAGGCCATAGCAGCTCTAAGTCTGTACCTCTCTCCTTAGTGGGAACTTGCTTATTTCTGCACTTCTACCATTTCTTTCATTTAAATTCTGTGTCATCGCTGTTACTCAACCTCTTCACATGAGTGTCCTTCATCAGCTGCAGGTCCACTTGACATAAACATGAATTTGACAGTGTTTTCATTTTCCTGCATCATTTCAACAGAGAGATTTCTGTCTACCTTTGAAGTACTCATGATATGGTCAGTGGACCTGGACCTGATCTTCACACTGACCAATTATGCTCTCTGGGATTTTTTCATGTACAAAAACTACAATTATTTTTTTGGTTACCAAGACTCACTACATCACATGGCAGGATTTGTGGTTTTTGCCATGATTTTTTCCTCCCTTTCCTGTTTTCTGCTTTCCATGTGGCTACAAACCCTGTCATCATCTTTTAAACTCTAGCACTTACACACACTTACATCCAGATGGGCTCATTTTTTTCTGTCACGACCATGTATGGTCTGAACCCAAGTGAACTAAGCAGACATCACTCTTTGCAGCTGACACAAAGTGGCTCAAATCTTCTTCTCTGATAAGGATTTAGATGATATTCCAGGCCTCCTCTGCCAGTAGTACTGCCCATAATTCATTCACCATCTCATCTCATAGTCTATTATCTGCCTTTTCTTAGGAAATCTTGAAACTCATTTGTACCAGCAGGACATTAAAATGCCCTATTGAATCCACCTCCTCAACCCTTCTTTTGATACTCCTGCTGACCTTTTGCAAAGGACTTCCACCTGTATACACACTGCATATGACTGCCTTGTTAATTAATCATCTGTTAATTTCTACAACTACTCTTGAATTTATTACCCTTTTGCCAAATTTCTGAATAGAGCACATTACATTGCAGCAAGTTATATATGAAGGAAAGAAAATATATTGTCTTAATAATTGCCTGAGCTTCTAAGGATTTGGAAGGATCCTCTTCTCTATTTCACATACATTTTAATTTAAAATCCCTGTGTTTAAAACTTTAAACGATATGCAACTTAAAGATGCCACGTAACTGTGATGTGCAGTGTTTTTGACATTTAAAGTCCAAATTATTCATGAATAAAAGACATTCATGATGAAAATAAAGTTGTAGCCCTAAGTATATGCACTGAATGCTTGAACTGTTTTCCTCACAATACTGCAGTTCTTGCCCACTTTTATTATGCTGATGACACTCAAATGTACCTTTAAGTTCTGTTCTGTACATGAAAGACATGACTAATCAATTCACATTATAATTTTGGTAGTATTTGGTTTAGTTACAATGTTCACATGCCCTTTTCGTCTGAGGGCCTTTTGCTACCTGTAAAGTACAGGGAGCAGTTGAATGAAGAAGCAGTTATGCTGCGACTGAAAATGATGCATGATTATCTGCATGCATAAGTAAGTAATAAGTAATATGTGTCATTCAGTGCTCTTTTTTATAATGTTCTGACATAAAAAGTATACACATTTTGCAAAATGTCAGCATTTAAAAGTTTAAAATTTTTGTTGTGCACCATTGTACAGTATGAGCTGTTTCTTAAGACATGCGGCCTCTGTCTCTGTTTCTCCCTCCCTCTGTCTAAAGTCCAAGGTCATGGTGTCAGATTGTTAATTGCTCAGAACAAAAATCAACACAAACACTGGGAGGCTAGCCAAGGGCAAGTAAGCTATGTGTAATTCAGTGGGGAGGCTGAACTTCTCGATGCTAGTGTCTTCACTCGACAATTAGCCATGTGGGAGACTTCAAACATGCACTGCGCATGAGAGAACATCTCTCTCATCCGCTAATCCTGTCTGCTTCACACTCTGGGTCCATGCCACTGCTTTCTGCACCGCCGTTTGATCCATGCTTAATGAGGGTGTTAGATCACCAATATAGCAATTACATTACCTGGAAAAGAGGCACGACTCTTTTCCTTTCCTCCTCGTTTTTACAATGCAACCCAAGTGCATCATTAATGTTAAGCTTCCTGATGCACTGCCTCTGTTTTTTTTATTCTCTCCAGCAATACTTATCTTATAATCTTTTTCAGTTTGCATTTGATACACTTGCTTTGTACCTACTTGCTTTGCAAATATTATCACCAACCCCCTCTGGTCTGTGCACAATAAAATTCATTTTTTCAAAGTTGTGCATTATTTGTTTCACAGAGAGCTCATTCATTCATTTGCTTCACTCACTACCTATAAAAGTACTGCTGCTCTGCAAAGCATACTCTGTTAAGACCTCATACCAATGAAAAAACATATGAATGACATATTGTAACTGCACGTAACTGGAAAATGGAACAAAAAACATACTTCTAACACACCTTTAAGAAACAAGTAGCTGGCATTTAAAAACACTTTTTTTTATAGTTGATACCTTGTTTGTAATATAAATGCATGGCAGTTGTGCTAAGATTAGAGGAAATTAGCATGGATCCAATTCAGTGAAGCGCTTATTTATTCTCATTAACTATATGCTCATTTTCAGTAAGGCTGAAAAGCCCGCTATCACCTTGTCCTTAAGTCACATGATTCAAATACTTGTGAATCAGTAAATGTGAGGGAAGATGAAGATGAGTCATTTGTGGATCTGCTTCAATGTACACTACTAACTACCTGCAGCAGTACAGCTGTTCAAGTAACAGGCAACTATGCCATCCATGTGATAGGCATTTTTAATCACTTATTTTATCCGAGGAACACTCACTGTTGAATGAAGTACTTCTGCTGAAGTTGTACAGACTTGTTCACTCTTACCAGAAAATGGTGTGCTATTTAATGAACTGACAATGAGTCAAGTATAATTAGCCTGTCATCCTTGCATAACGCTGCTGTCAAATGAAAATATTTTAGCTTTCCAAAGTCAATTTTATATCTCTATTTAATAGGTTTCATGGGGCCAAGTGTCAAGAAACTTACTTAGAATTAACAACTGCTTCTTTCAATGAACGAAACTCTCAATTCATTACTTCTAGGAAAAGTTTTTATCTGATTCTATTGCTTGTCCTAATTAACTAACTACTGTAATTAAGAGGAGTACTCTCCAAAAAGAAAGGGTAGATGCCTCATCTTTGCAGAGTATTAAGAGAAAAAAAAAGTTCTTAAGATGTCTGTGGCTACAGTATGTGGTCTCCTTTAGTTCTAACTATGGGATTTTTACTAGCAATAATGTCTCCTGCAATATTGCCTTTATATGTACATATGAAACTTTCACAAATATGAACAAAATACTTTATATATGAAATAGGAAGAAAATATGTCTCTAAAAAACCCTCTCCGCTGCATTGCACCGTTGGTTGTGTCACAGTTCAGAATCTCCTGATAGGCGTCTTGTACTGAGCAAACATACATCTTTATTACGCATACAATGAAACTGCTCTGGCCAAAATTGGATAATTTGATGTGATGTAGGTGATAACACAGACTGGAGCAATCACAAATTGTAAAGCTCACATAACAGTGAGGGTGCAGTTTGTTGTCTGGTTGTGTTATGTTAGACAAAAAAAAAGGTGATAGCACACCTTTAATAATGACTTTCTACGGTGTGTGACCAAACAAATTCAAGGTCAGTCACCCAGATCAAATAAGAACACCTTGAATATGAATGAGCTCACACTTACATGTACATAAAATTCAGTAGTTTCTTGTGTAAATTCTCAATCCATTATGTAATTGTATTAAGTCCAAGCAAATACTCCTTCCATTCCCTGGGCTGAGGAGACATTTGTGGTTTATTGGTCCTGACAGCTATAAGTCAGTGCATTCAACATGCAGAAAAGATGGCACACAGGGTTGAAGTGCAATACGACAGGTAGGGAAGCGAAACTGGCAGAGAGGAACGTTCAGCAGGATGGAGCAGTTGACAGGCGGACAGGAGAACCAGTTAGAAAGCTAGAGAAATCAGGCAGTCTTCCAGGCTCAACAGCTAGATTGGCAGGTCTCTGTCCACAAAGACACACAGGGCTTTGTCCACGGACAGCTGTCCATTCTCTGATCGGTGATGGCTCAAAGCTTTTCTGAAGTAAGATAATAAATCTGAGGCAAGGTTCAGCAGATTGGCATGTTTTCCTCAGTGGTCAGATCAAAACTGCTATGCACCAAAGATGGTGTGTGTGTGTCAGAATTAAATGGCCCCACAGATCAAAACTGTGTTTTTTGAGCATTTTGTTTTGGTTAATTAGGTGACTGGGATTCAACAATTACAGCTAAGAAGAAAACAGAAGCATACAGTTGTATTAGTAGGCTAATGCCCTTTTATGGTAAAAATGCATGTGTTGGCCGCTGGGTCCAGAGTAAGTTTTTTACACATTTTATAAACTCATCTTTAAAGTAAATGAAGAAAATGTGATATGCTTTTTGTAATAACACCTCTTTACCTCTTTACTTCAGTTAAGAACCTAAGAAGTGCAAGAGCAATTGAAACACATAACCAACCTAAGCTACTCTATGTCTATATAAATTGCTTTCCTCCCGAAGTCTCTATACATACATGATATTATGTCATATATTTTAAGGGATTCAGATGCACACACAGTCTAGAGTCTTTAAAACACAATAATATAGCTTTTCTCAGTTTCAGATACAATTGAAAAAAATTATATAACACAGTATACATATTAAAATCAAGTAGCATGTGTCTGATGTGATGCCGATGTTGATGATAACTTCTACATGCAACAGCAGTCTAACAAGAATCATAGCACAGTAGCAAAAGCAATCAGACATCAAATTTCCGATGTTGCTGTGATGAGCTGCCAGTCTTTTATGCTGTATATATAAAGAACTCACATGAAGGGGTGTGGGTGAGTGAAATATATTGATGTTGAAAATCTAATGAAATTTCCCATGCCTTTCAAGTTTGATCCTTGTGTAGGTGTTAGAGCCGGTGGGCTGCATGTGCTGCATCTACTCATGCCAGCATACAAAGTAACCTTCATCTCTACTGCTAAATCCTCGGAGGTTCCATACCATTTTGTTTCCTATTCGGTTTAAAGCCCTTTTCTCTCCCGTGTCAAGAACATATTATTTTTAGTTAATTACCTGTGTATGTCAACCTTCAGCATCCCACTCAGTGGCCTCACTGCATCAGCCTGATGCAGGTAGTCTTCCACTGCAGGAAAATCTACACCTCTTATGATTGATGACTTCTGTTCTCCCACAGCATTGCTATAGTATCCCAGTGCCACGTGTCCAAGCTGCACGAACATGATATTTCCAGAAGTATGTCCCAACCTGTTGCACACTTTTTTCATGTGTGGTGCAGAAACCACAAACAATCTCAAGCCCTTTGTGGAAAGGGTAAAAGAAGGGGAGAAAAAGAGGCTACAGTACTATTGCTCTCCAATGCACATGCTCAAGCAATATCTGCCCTACAATGTAACACACTCCATATAACAAATGCCATATATTTTAGGTCATTTTTCACAGTAAAATATAATGGTCCCTCTTATTGATTGGATTAGCAAGGTAATAAAAGCTGTGTATTGACAAAACAGACAATGGATACGTTGGGGATTGATTGTGCCATAAGGCTATTGAGGCTACTTAGGGACTAAGACCCTTCCCTGTATTCATCGACTGTCTCTTAAAACGAAAAAGACGATCAAAAATAATGATGATCATGAAATGATAAACACCTGCCCACACTGCAGCAGCAGAATATGTCTGGAGATGGCTGTTTCTGTTGGTGTGATTTGGAGTATGACTTTGTATGTATTGTATGACATTGTTCTGTGCTCAGCAACTCAGTTGTTTAGTCTAAGTAGAATGATGCAGAAGGTCAATCTAACCGTTTCCCAGCTGGGGTTATAAACATTTCTTGACAATTAGAAGAAGAAGAATGTCATGGAAGCCATCATCCAACAAAGAGGAACCATCTTTACAACTGTGGTTACAATTATAAACCGGGACATGGAGTCTAAGTCCAGCTTTAGACCCTAAAGATTAAATGTCATTGCCAAGCGCCCACATCTGTAATATTAAGACTTTTCAGTACAGCGTACATAAGAATGCATTGATGTGCGTTTACCTGTCAGGAACATTGCACACAGCATATTACAAGTAGCAATTTTGCTATGTTTTGTCCACCTACACCTGCAGGCACCACCCTGCATTCCTGTAATGAAATAGCAACTGTTTCAGGGCTGCTATTAGCCATTTGTAGTAACTTGATAAATCTGACACCTGTTTATTGAAAATTTAATGAAAATTTGATTTTGGCAACAATTTGGCAACATTTATGTTACCTAATTTGCAAATAAAGGGAATGTGTACTCATTTTTCAAATCTAAGTGTGTTCTAGATCTAGGTGTGAAACACTTGTAAATCTAAGGCAAATAAAACACGTCCAAGATAGATTTTGAACTCAATGTTTGTTCCTGTTACCCTTCTAATTACTCACACAGAGGAAGGTAGTTGGTTTTGTCCTAAGGGCTCTTAAGTGCAGTTAGAAGTCCCATTTTTGCAGCATAACTACCTACTGTTTGTGAATTTGAAAAGAGAAGAATCTGTGATCACCCATCCTTTCTTGTGTTCCCGAACTGTAACCTGCTTCACTGCAACTGTTTCAACTTCAGTTAAAGAGCTCAGTAATAATATAGTGTGTATCATTAGCTGAAACCCTAATTGCACCCAGTTTTGCATTTGTCAGGTACTCTGTCCTTCATCTAATATAGATTCAGCTGGTGAAACAAAGAAGAAGCTGCTTTACCATCTGCAGTCTGTCTGATATTTCATTCATTCATTTTCACCTGATGTGCAGCCTTTGAGATATGATCCCCCGTTGCTATTTTCCTGCTGATTATAACCATTAACAAGCAGTCTGTCTGTGAGTGGATGGTGCCACAAGCCTCAGCATTAAAACATTCATCAGAGAATATGATTTACTAGGTGCTCTTTCCAAGTGGATGGTTTTTGAAGTGTAGATATTCATATATGGGATATACGCTATTTTGAAGTATAGCACAGTCAATACAAATAGAGAATGGACATAATTCATCACCTCAGTCATTCTCTTTTGACTCTGTTCTGATCTACTGGACTGTTCATTTTTGCAGAAACTGCATGTCAGATTTGAAATCGCAGCTTCTCTCTTGTGACATAACTGAACCCCCACATGTCTAAAGAAAGATTCCCACATTGTGCTATTTTCTGAGCAAAGAACCATTACTGAAGTAGAGGTGCCTATAAAAAGTATTCACCACTTTGGAAGTTTTTACCAGTAGACCGTCTTCAACAAGTGACCATGCAAAACAGTGGCCATGCAAGTAGGTGACTAGTAAGGGAGGTTTTTGACTCCTCTGAATGACTTTCATAATTGAAATGGGAGAGACAATACAGCAAGTGTTTCCAGGGTTCTTCACCAGTCATAGCGTATAGTCTGATGGTCAAAAGCTCAATGTTGTTCTCACAGGACCATAAAACCTCTGACATTTTGACTTCAGAGTGTCCAACATGCCTTTGACTCCTAGCTGAAAGTTAATAGGAGTTTTTGTCTTCTTGACTGGTAAAGAACCCAGAACAGTACAACAATTGGCTACACCAGTGATGACTTAAGATAAGTTACTTTAAACGGGATGAATATTTATGTAATATAAGATAAATGTTATTTATTTATTGTTGTCAGAAAGCCAGCTTATATCTACCATGGCTCAGTTTATTGGTGAAAACACCCAAGAGGGGCGAAAGGCCCTGTAGCTGTGTACCTGATGTATGATAATTCCATTTATTCCATATTTTTTTCTGAAGAGATAACCAGTCCAGAAATTAAACAGTTAAGCAGATTTTTTCCCACTCTTTTTAATCAAAGCAGTTTTTTTCTCTATTTTTACATAATAAGGACCAGTCCATGGCAGTAATCAACATCAAGCTAACCAGATTTGGGTTCACAAATTGATGTTTTGGACCTATGACCGCTATAGTTGATGAAGGTAGAATAATCAGCACAGTGTGCATGAGTGCTTAAGTAAGATTAAAGTGGTGGGTGTCAATCTGGTAATTCATTCAATCATAAATTAAATGGCCTGCAAAGAGTAAATGATTACATACAGACAATGAAGGAAACTATAGAGAATAAGTGCAATAGCACATAACCCCATGATACTGGGGATGGACCATATTCTATATTGCAAACTTTTCTCTGGAGCGTTTTTTTGCTGTCACCTAAATGTATCAACTCAGTTGTAGAGAAAGGTGTGGTACAGAAAGGGCACAGAAAATAAGTGGTAATCTACAATTTGAGCCAAAAGAATGGGGGAGACAAGAGGAGAGAGAGGGAGAAAAGAGTAAGTAGCCCTGCAGTGATGTAAGATTTGAGGATGGAGAGAAATTGATAGTTTGAAGGGAGAGCAGGGAAGAGGACATACAGTCACTCTCTCAGCTCTCTGACCTGAGAGGCATGGTCTGTTTGATTTAGTGCCAATCAGAGTTTCTAATGTCTGTGTAGCACATCATAATTTATTAGGATTATCATAAACTAGCAGGGGCACTTGTCCCTCTCAGAATAAATTACTTGCTGCAGGCTAAAGCGTCAATCAGGCCAGAAATGGCGACACTAGCTTTTTTCCACTTTGTTTTTCCCCAACCTGTCAATGAGAACCATCAAAGGTAGGACCCACAATAAATATTCATCACATTCCACCTTACAGTGGGGCCAAGGATATTAGGTGAAGGAGAGCTGAAAGAAGGTTTAAATTACATTCTGGATTGGATAGGGTGTCTGTTTTATCAACAGCTGGAATAGGGATTTTTTAGAAAATATTTGCTTTAGACTTTTTACTTAAACCCAACAGGTAATTTCTGTGTTTCTCCGCTATGCAAAATATATAGCATCGGCCCAGTCCTATTCCCAAATAGTGATGCTTTATCAAATGACATATTAATCCATAAGTGTGCATAAAGAGGGGGATTGGTTGGTTGGTTGTGCCCACAACAAGCAGGAGTTTGAGTCCAGTTTTAGACATTCAGTACTAATACTGCACAGTTTCTGTTTTATCTTTTGACTTAATCTAACTCAAATTTTTTGTGCATCACCCTAACCCAATTGTGCTTGTGCCTTAACTCAATCAAAACACTATGCTTCTACAACTGTACCCAAGCATTTATGACACCAAAGAGTATCTTTAACATCTGGATGAGATGCAAGATGCAGATTTTCAGTATTTGACACCTTGGGAAGCGACATTATCTTACTCTGTGGACTGAGAATGTGTTGATAATATAACATATAGGGAATTCTTATTAAAGTATCTTAAAGTACATTAAAATTAAGTGTGTACTCTTAAAGTACACACTTAATTTTAATTGTAATTCTATTCCACGTTACATGAGCAGAAATAATGCTGTTAATACATTTAATTAATCATCACTTTTGCAACTTCACACCCATGTAATTCTCAAATAGATTTTTGAGAGTCCAAGGTCTCTTTTGTAGCAGCTGAGCTTCATGCTCGATTTGAATATTGGGTAAGGGGGGCACTTGTCTCTTGGCTGTTTTTCATCATCTGCTAAGCCTTTTCACTTCATTTTCATCATGCAGAAGAAGTAAAGAGCCATTGAAAGCATCTTCTTGAATATGGAGCTGAAGCTTTATTGTATCTGTCCAAGACTAAGAACCCTCTTCACCTACTTTAGCTTCTTCATCATGATGGACTTGAGTTGAATTCATTTACCCCATGGCAGTGAGGGGGAGGAGAAACAAATTTGATGACTTGAGAATGCAGCATAAAGATCACTAGCTTTTTTGGACAAGATATGAAATAAATAAATTATTTCAATTAGATTTCATCCTTATACACTGCAAAAACCACAGTACTTTTTGCACTTTTGACTGCAACAGACAAAATAAAATATAAAAGTTATCTTTACTTGCACTGCATTGTATTGTAGTGCAGCCCTGTCTCCTAAATATTACGTTCATATACAACTAAACTGCATTCCAGATTAGGTTTTTGTAGAGAACGTAATTGTGACCCGATCATATTTTCTCTTAATGTAATGATCACATGTTGACAGTTAACATCTTTTTGTCAGCGAAAATAAGCGATCAGCATTCGGTTTTCTGTCGGCTAAAATATCCAACGTTACATTTCAACATGCTGATGTGAGTCTATCAATTCTAGTCTTTTATGGTCGGGATCAGGCATCACACCAGTGGGTTAGGATCAGTGAAAGACTGTGGGCTGGTTATTAGATAAAAATTTCATTTTATACAGTCTCTTCAAACACATTAAAGCAAAAACCTAACCTCTGTACTTTTCTTGCCTAAACCCAAACTCACAGGGGACTTTGGTCTCAAACTCGGGTCTCAGGCATGTCAGTCCTGCAGAGTGAACACCGCCAACCTCCCCAACCACCCCTGGTGAATTACTTTGCCTAAATATATGCAGCGCGTCATACATTCGTTCACAAAAATATGTTTCGTGACAATTACACGCTACTACAATGTAATCGGCTCACAAATACATTCTGTAGAAAAACACAATCGAGGTTGTAGTTTAGTTGTATACGAACTGAATTTTTACGAGACATTGTCTTCTTTTTAGGATTCAATTATACGCAGACATGATTTAAAGCAAAATGTGCAGTGTTTACTTTAAGGTGTTTGCTGTAATTTACGGCATAGACTTTAAGCCCATTGTGGCCCACATTGACAGTGAAAGCACACATTCCAATAAATGAATGGAAATCTGTGGAACAATAGATGGGCTGGCTTTTGGGAGTTTGTCTGGGGTCTGCACTGGCATGAAGCTCAGTGGGAGTATGAGAGGCATGCAGGCTGGAAACCTAATTAATCCAGCCTTCCTTAATTAGTCTCTCTCCTGTCCATGACGCACTTGCCAATCTTCTGATGTTCCCTTTCCCTCCTGTGCTCTCCCTGTCTTACACATATGCTCCCTTTTGTTTTCCTCCATCTATATTTCTTGGTGTCTCCCTCCCTTTCCATGCTGCTCTGTCTGGTTTGCCATCTTTTCAGGCCTGACCGATTGGTGACAATATGTTCTGAGGTGATAAACAAGCACATGCTGCTGCAGAGGGCAGCTTAGGCAAAGCTATGGTCGTCTGTGCTGTTGCCTGTGTTGCCACTAGAGGACCTGACAAAAGCCAAGCTGTAAGCAGCAGTGATCACTTGTACCATATTGTCTTTAGAGATACAGTGTGTCTCACAATGCAGGTGGTCACCGTGCGACTGGATGGCACAATGCCCCAAGCGCTGCACTTCGTGTGTGCAGATCACGGCAGTAATCTGCAAATGCTGGTGCAGGAAGGCACTGGATGCATCCCTCCAGCATAGCTGGATAACAGGTAATGGCAGTAGCAGTAACCAGTGCCAAGCCTGTTATGCTGAAAGATGCTGACTTTAATGACGCTGTGCAACACTGAGGCCCAGCCCACTCACTCTATGCCCAGAATAATGAGGCAGTTATTTCACCAGTGGCCATGACCATTCAGAATGAGTGCACTGTGAATACTGATCAAGACTAACTGTTTACATTCTCATGCACCATGCCGGCTTTATAATGAGTCGCATGATTAACTCATCAGGGTTTGCTTGTCTTTCTTTCAGGAAAGGTAATATACTCCACTTCAAACATAGAGATTATTGCTATAGAGGTGAATTTTTACTCTGTTTATTACTGAATGCATGTTACCTGGGAAAATTGTTAATATGAATGTGCCTTAAACTACTGATTTGCAGAGGAAAGGATAGTAAGTTTCTCCTTATATATTTATATAAATTAATATTTTTTATTGCATGTAATGTAGAAATGTACCAACTCTTTACCTTTCTGATGCCTTTTAGACTCTTTTCTCATTCATATCTAGGATGACTGTGATACATGTGTACTGTAAACATGCTGGTATGTGTACTGTGTTACTTTTCCAATGTTTACACTCCTAATGCTAAGCTAAGCTGCAGTAGCATATTTACCGTACAAGTGTGAGAGTGGTATTAATCAAAGTCAAAGTAAACTTTATTGTCCAGCTTTAAGAGTGCAGAACAAAGGCGCACAGAATAAGAAAAAAATAAAAATTAATAATTAATAAAAAAATATATATATATATATATATAGAATATAAAATATAAACTTCAGACTAAATCTTATCTAACTCTCGACAATCAAGTGAACTAATTTATTTTAACTTACCTTAACATCAACATTGAAACACCCCCACTGGCTTTAAACATTATTGGAATTATCATTAAAAGCTGAGTCACCAAATAAATTAATCTCAGATGAAGTGTCCTTATTAAGAAAAAGAAAACGAAGTAAAGTTTGGTGGCATTTAATAATGCACATGCAACTTGGTAGTCAACTCCTAACCAACCGTCATTCCAACAAGTATGAAAAATACGACAAAAAAGAAGGTGATAATTGTATGAAACACTGGCTGTACTGTCAGTGGACTATAATGTGATAAATATCTTAAGGGATGATTTTCATCTGTTTTTTTTTCGCCTGTAAAGATGAGCTATTTGTGTATCAAGGTCATCTGCATCCTTGCTGCATTTCCACAGAACACTTGCCAGTTTTTTTTTTCTTTTCCTCTCTTTCATCATCACCCTCTCTTATTTTTTTTTATTCCATTAATGATCTCCTACTTTCATGGGAGGAGGAGGAGGGGAGGAAAGGGGTCGACACAGGCTGAAACAGAGACCGACAGAGGGTCCAGGTGAAGCTATACTTAATACTCCAAAAGCTAAAAATCCCTTTTTCCTCTATGTTCCTCCTGTAATAATGCTCCAAATGTCAAACCTTAGTTATGATTGCCTTCACCATATTAGATGAGGCTTCAGTCGCATTTCATAGTGAACTTGGTTTCAGATGAGATAAAAATACCTCAGGTTATTTCAGGTGGCTTGGCCTTTCTTTAGGTTTTCAGGTGGTAACTGAAAGGGGATGGAGACATGAACATTTTTAGCAGCGTACTTTGTGCGTACGGTGAAGCATATCATATGGCTCAACTCCAGGACACCTGTGGATAGACTTATTCCTGTAAGAAAAAAAGTGGATAAAACACAAGTCACTGTTGTTCACTTTCTCTGATTCCTATGTAACAGCTGGCAGAGTTTCTTTCTAACTCCTTACCTGTGCCGGTAATCCCAGGTTACTCTAAAGCTGTGTGGGTCTGAAACCTGGGAGCTTTCAAGGTTCTGCACTCTAACTGATGTATATAGTGACTCACCACTACACTGCAGTCTGCAGACTTAACCATCACAGTCCCTGAGCACAGAGCATAAATTTGTTTAGTCTGCTTCAGTTTACAGTTCCTTTTTCTCCCTCAATTCGTGTTTCTTTGACGCTATGATTCACCAGCTTTGGATCTCTTCTTTTAGAATATCAGAATATTTTTCTGTGCAGGAAAATTTTCTGGCCTGTTCACTGTGGCCCATTTCTTCTGTGTGGGTTTTTGGTTCTTTCTCTGTCTTTATTTCTATAGCTCTCTCTCTTTCCCAGGGCCTCCTTAGCATCATTTGCATGGCCTACTTTCTGTTTAGTTAATACCTACGAGTAGACACTTGAGCAGTAAACACTTGCCATGACTAATAGTGGGCTTTCCTGAATGAACTTGAGGCTTGATTTGTATTATACCTTATACCATCCAGAACACTTCCCTTCAGGATGTCGGACTAAGCAATCACACATCTCTGCAGGGTCAGATAAATTCACTTCTTTCACAAAGAGATACATTTAACACAATAATTATGTCAAGTTCTTTTCAACATTACAGCATTTCTAATGCTACTAATTTAGCTGCTTCACCTCTGCCACTACGTACATGGAAGAATAAGAAGTCAAAGTACTAAGTTCTATGTGAAATCTGAGTTACATTATCAGAAAATAATAAAAACCTGCCTTCTACATCACTGACACTTGATGACACTGTGTTTCGAGACCACAGTTCAGAGACAAAGTCTGGGTTTGACAAGATAAGTTACTAAAATACTCAAAAGGGAGAGGCTGGAAAGATATGCATCTGCTGCTAATTAAGGTTATTGATCCTAGTTAAAGGTTTTCAACAGAGGAAATATTCTGACTTTGTCCTTGTTACTGAACGTCTCGGAACAGTCGCTGCCTCAAAGTGTGGTGTGGTTTTCCACTTGTCACAGTCCCTTTCAAATTGAGTTTCAGATGTGCAACAGCTGAATCTAGTTGAGAACAGACAGCTGTGGTGCTTACACTTGAGTGGAATCGGTGTTCCTGCTTGCAAATCCATGATTTGTTTTCGTCTGTGCTTATTATGAAGTTAGAATTCCTCAAAACATATTCAAAATATTTGAGTGCAAGATGATTTGCAGTTTTACTCAGTTACATAGTCTTTCTAACTTAATATTTCTTCCAAATTAGTTTTCCGTATTCAGTTTTCCTGTGCTGGCCTTCTCCATATAACTGTGGGGCACATGTATTTCTTCTTAAACTGTTCCCTACAGAGATGGGAAAATAATGATCCATATGGATGTGTCAAATGCATAACTGAATAGCAAATGATCAGCAGCATTCACAAATTTGCATGCAATTCTTCAGTGTATGGGGAGAAAAAAAAAAAAGTGGAAAAATAAGATCTCAGAAAGATAATCTCCACTACATTTGCAAGGCTTTCTGGGACACCAGAACCCCAGGAGGAAGCTGTCTGTGCACTATAAACAACATCTTTGAGTTTATGTCGGGTTTTCTTTGAGAGAACAGGAGATAGACATGGAGGTTTGTCTCCCTAAGATGGGAGCAGCAAATAAAAGGTGGGAAATGGATGAGAGATAGAGCAGGGAGAGCAGGGTTCATATATAATGGTTGACTGGTAGAGAATGAGAATTGGCTGTTTTTCATTTCACCTGTCGGTGTAAAAGAGGCGCCTGTCACAATGAGGCCAATGTCACCAGGACATACTATGTTACCATGACAACTGGGAATCCCCCCTCCCCTCTTTCTGATTTGTGTTGCATGGCATATGGTCTTTTTAAGCAAGTATACGCTACCTTGCGAGATAACTTAAATCAGACAAAATCCCAGGAATAATCCTCTATCTTTCTCATTTTCATCGTTCCTTTGCTCTGGTTTCTCTGTGTGGCTGTTTAACTCTTTTGATTGTTCAACATCAAACACTTACAGTGAGAGTAAATTCTGCTGAGCTGTGATACCACTAATGTTTTAAAATCTGTGTTTAACCTCTTAGCTAAAGACAAAGCAATGAAGTAGTCATTCTCACACTCCAAGAAAAAGAGGCACTGTAGACTCCACTTTATCCAACAGAACAAGGGGTGAAGAGGTTAAGATCCCAAGGCTATATAAAGATAACAACAACCCATTGGGTTTAAGATGTTTCCTGCACTACCAATGAAATCCCCATGATGAAATGTATCAGCACTGTGATCCAGGATAAGGCGCTGCTGCATACTGACACACAGCAGTGATTCTGTTCCTCTAAGTGGTTTAATAGATGTTGTGGAGAAAAGGGAACATCCTAAACCTCTGCTTACAGCTGTCATGAAAGTAGAAAATGTGTGTAAAGTGTTCACCTAAACACAATAAAGGTAGTCTTATTCATCTGACCATGCACATAGATGCTGCTTTTAGTTTTTTTCGCCTAATAGATATAATGAAGATGACTTGAATTTCTTACAAAATAGGAAGGTATGTTAAGTGTTATGTTAAGCTATAGTGTGTAACCTTATTCAAATCTTTCTTTAACAGAGACGGAACCCTAACACGACCTTGTGCGTATCTATGACCATGGATGCATGACTTTGACCAAATCTCCTTCTCTTCTCTCTCAGTGGATTGATAGAAACTATTTATTTAGTAGAAAGTGGTCCTGGTGAAAACTAGCAGCAAAGTTTGGAAATTATCCAGCAGAACCTGGATATTGTTAGAGAAAAGATGCTTAAATGTTGAAATTATCAAGTAATCTTCTGGTGAAAATGACAAATATCTATCAACCTCCGTGCTAAACGTTTAAGCAGTCGCATAAATGTTTTTTTAAATATGGGTGAATCAACACCTAATGTGGAGTCAGCATTTGTTATTATTATTATTGCATTTTTTATTAAAAGGAAGTTGTACAGTAAAGGCGCTGATTCAGTCCTCTCACACAACACCATACAGAATGTCGTTTGTTTGGGTGAGGCATTTTTAGTTCTGTCCACAATCAGACCTGATACTGCAAGAGTTCTAGCAGAAACAGAGGCCACTTTTCCATTGTCACCCAGTTGGAAAATGATGAGGCCAATCTCTTCCATGCAGGGAGACACAGTCCCCTGTAGGCTTACTGATTTTAGGGCAGTCTGTTTATGTTATGTTCCACCATCTCTCATTTTGGAAGCTGTAGGTGGCAGATTCTAACTTCTCATCTCCTTCTGGCACTGAGTCATTTTCCAAGGTACTGGCAGACCTATAGTAGAATGCAGTGTTTTTTAGATGTATTTACTTTGGTCGGTGTTTATAATTGAGGGTCTTTTCACTGTCAGAAAAGGTAGTGATTTATTTCAGCCTCATATTTGCTCAGTTCACACTGTGCTAAATATCCTACATTATCAATCTAATCAAGGGAATCCCGTTTGTTGATATGCACACATGCAGTTTATAGGATACACAACAACTATTTGACGGCCTGTCTTTTCTCTGATGTATTCTCATTAGAAGCTAGGACGACAATGTTCAGTGTGAAGCAAAACAACAGAGGTATGGTGCATGCAGCAACGCATTGGTCTGCCTGAGCTGGGTGGTTTTATAGAGAGATCAGAGTGGAAACAAAACTCCTAATGACTCCCAGCAAAGACAACATTAGGCAGTGGTCTCTCAGTTCAGCTTGATGCAAATACACTGGAAGTGTGCATTGATTTTCTCATCATGTCAGGGCTATTCATCAGCGCCAAATCCTTTCCCAGTCTTTCCCAATTAGCTTTCGGCCTGGGGAACACTGTCGATCCCCATCTGCCTGCGGGTGGCTTCATTCCACTGAAGGAGAGCGATAGGGAAGGGGAAGTCAGGATGGAAATGAGAGAGAGAGAGCAAGGAATGGACAATTCTGTGCTTGGCGGATACGGACGAGAAGTCTTGGCAGATATGTCCATAGCCAAAGCCAGTAGGGGTGGTTTGGAAGCGGAAGGGCTCCCTGAGAGAGATACTGTTGTTTGGATGATAGAGTGAGGCACAATGCCCACGCACTCTCCGCAGCCATTTATCAATGAAAACACAGGACTTCTTCTCCATAGAGCTTCTGCCAAGGAGGGATGTAGATTTCTCTTTTCTCTTTGAGTTTTCTATGTCTCTGTTTATGTCTATCATCTTATCTCCCCTTGGGGTGGTGCTATCACTGCACTGCCCTGAAGGTTAGGAAATGTAGTCCAGATAATGGCCTGTCTAAGAGGACTTCAGCTGAATCTTTCACTCTCCCAAAAGGCCTTGGCACTTGGAGCTGGCAGAGCCAGATGGACATTCTGTATGATTGCTGCCTCATCATTTCCCTCTAGCCTCTCCTACTCCTCCCCCTTAAACAAGAAGATAGTTCCCTATGAACCAAAATGAATGACAGAATATATCCGCACAGTCACACTGCATGCAACGTCTGTCTGTGTCTTCAAGTGCCAAAAATTGGCCACATGCCACAATTGTCAATTTACGAGCTGGAATGAGAAATCTGTGCAGAGTAAATGAGATAAAAAAATAGTCCTGTCTGTCAAATTTAATTTGACTTCCCGTTTTCTCCTTGTGGGGGGTCTTTTGCCTTGCCCACCTCCCACAGCTGAACAGTGTATAATTGCATTTGTATGGAATACCTGTTATATTCCATTGGCCATAAGTGATTTCCTCCCTTGTAATTGGCTCCTCACTTATGCTTTGTCCAGCTACATATTCATGAGAGTCCATGCTGTTGTTTCAGCTTTGTCGTCTTCACTTTCTTCACTTATTGGTATTCCTCTTTACTCTTTTTCCTGATGGGTGGTGTAATTACTGAAACCACAGGGAGGTGGGCTGATTTTATAGCTAATGGAAAGCCTGCTGGCAGCTGCCCACTAGCGGGGAGGAAGAGAAACACTTGCATTCTTTTATGTAACCTCATCAACTAGTGTGCAACAGCCTAAAAGACACAAACTTCGATGAAATAAATGCAAGTTTATACACTGATCTTCAGATGCGTTTGACTCTATCTACTCACACAATGAATGGTAGTAAAAAAAGTCATATAAATGCATGCTCACACAGCAGGGCATGTAGACACACAAATGTAGCTGTCCGCCCCTGCACACAAACCGACAAAGTCACCATTGAACCAGGCTGCAGGCCAATAAATTTCCCCCCACATCCCTTTATGGGTTGTGCTTTTTTATTTTGCTGCTGGGGTTTTATCTGGGGGCAGCAGTAGCTGAATCCACATATTGTGGCCCCGGCACAGTTGGGACTTCGCCTACAGTGCATTAGTTCCCACATGAGAAATGAGTTTTTTGATGAAACAGCCCACGATTCTCAGGTCTGATGGAACACCACTATGGGTTTACCCACAGTGATCTAATCCACAGCTGGGCCCAGACACTGGCTGATATACTAGTGAGAGGGCAGAGAGACAGAGAGAGATTGAAGGAGCTGAATAGAAGAGATGTGGAGTAAGAGCAGGGGATTGAACCAGAATGAAAAGGATATACTCTGTGAAGAGAAACAGCATGAGAGGATCCTCCATTAGAGAGTCCATATTTGGCATGTGTACGTACGTGCGTGTGTGTGTGTGTCTGCGTATTTCACCCATCTTGCTGGCAGATAAACAACGCCTTGCATGACTGCAGGCATACTGGTGGGTCAGTATGGTTTGTTGAGGGGGTAGAATGACAGAATAAACATCAATAACAACAGCCACAGTAAGCAGCAACAACAAACAGCAGCGGTGTTAGTGTTGTAGAGAAACCCGTTGTGGCTGCCCTGGAGGAGCAGAGGCTGTTTTCAGAAGTGTGGGTATGACTCATTGGTGGGCCATAATGACCACAGATAGCCATTAGTGGGGTGTGAGGTGAACAGCGTGGACCCCAGGCCCCCAGCGCCACAGAGTTTTACATTGCTCAGTAATGACAGGCACAAACATGATGTGTGTCTAACGAGCCCCCTGGTAAATTGTTCTTGTGTACCAAGAATCTGAACTCTTCACCTGCCAGAAAGAATTCTGCGGTGGTTGTTCCAGAAAGATTCATTACAGTAATCATTCACTCAAACTCATATGTAACTGACATTCTTTTGGGCATTATGCTTTATCTCTGTCTTGTCTAGTTTGCACGGACGTGATACAGATGAACTATATTAAGTTTCACATACTGTGGTTGACCTTTCTTAACCATCTGTTAACTGGTGGTTTGGTAATTTGATCAACTTCTATTAATAAATAATGGATATATAGTAATTACACAACATCCTGTACTGTGAAAATAGGAAAATCAACTTTTTTTTTTGTAAGTGGTAAAGGATATTAAAATTTGAGAATGATGATGATATGGAAAGTAAAATTTTGGAAACTTTCAGGACCACAAACACCTTTCCTTTCATCTTTCCTTCCTGGGTCTGTTTGACTTGTTTTGCATATTTTTAATGCTCCTTCTTTTCAAGGCTCCTTTTTCTTACATCATTCACTCGCTAAAATCATCTGCTGTGCACTGAGAGCCAATGTGCCACTCAACTCACTTATGGTCTCGGTGGAGCTTTTTTTCCCCAGGTGTATGCTGTGTAACAGTGCAGGAGGTGCTAAGTCCCTCTCTAGGGGACTCAGATGCTTGGAGGAGTTTGGGGGGAGTATGCTGCTCCCTCTATTGTCCATATCACTCCCTTTTTCTCACCTCCCTCTATTTCACATCTTTCTCTCTAAGCTGGCTTAGATTCCCTGCCAAGTTGCATTGTGGCTAAGCTGAAGAAATCTCTGCATATTTTTCCAAAAGTTGCCCGTGGGAGTACAGCTGGGAAATTTGGGTTTTTGTTTCTTTTAAAAAAGTTGTTGAGGAGGAGTGGGGAACTGATTTATAGTTGGACCTAAAGGGGTATTGACATAAGTATTTTCTTTTATTTACACACTCTAACTTAATGGAGCTGTTCTGTTACAAATGAATTTCATTGCAGTTCTCCGTATATGTCTACATTTAGCTGCCCATTACCACTTTGTCAGTCTACCACTGAACTTGTGTGTACACCTTTGTCATGTTACCTCAAGGAGAGCATAGATCACGCAGTGTGAGATGCTCTGTGAACACTGGTCTCCTGCCTGTCATTAATAAGGTACATTGTTCTGTTTGTCTGAGCTAGCAAAAAAAATAAAATGCTACAAAAAAAGCATGACACTACTGCTCTGCATTTAGATGCCTTTCTCTTTCTCAGCATTGTCCGGTTTAGATTGACACATTTTCCCTAATTATTAACTAAACTGAAAATGAACTCCAGTCTATTAGATGACAGAGCATGTGTTTCAGGGATGTTCAGCTGGGAAATCCTAATCCCAATTTGTACATTGTACATTACAAGTTTGAAAGGAATTTGTCTTGAAAGGCTTCTCAAGCTGAACAGATTAAGAAACTGACCAGTAACGGTAACACAAGACAGGTAATAAGTTAAGTTTTATAAGTGTTGCAGTCTGAATTATTCGCCCCCACTGCAAAAGAGGTGCATTGGCAAAATTTGGAATTGCAATGAATGTATCAAAAAAGAACAATTTAAATAGCTCAATACAACTAATGATTTATTCAAATTTTACTTTTAATAACTATTGCAGTCTTAAAAAGATTTAGCCACTTTCAAGACAAGCATCTTTAGTAATTTTGATGTTATGACCTGCTGCAAATGTGATTCATAGCCAGACACCAGTTCCTAGTCCATTCCTCATGGACAATGGCTGCCTGCAGTTTACTTTCATTGAGTTTGCGTGGGGATTGCGTGTGGCGTTCAAGTCAGGTGACTGTCACGGCCACAATAGATCTTTTCAAGACTTCCTCTGCGACTAAGCCTTGGTGGATATGGAAGTATGCTTGGGATCATTGTCCAATGACGCTAAAGCTTCAGATTTTTTTAGAGACGGCATGTTTTCTCCTAGAATGTCCTGATACTTGAATGAATCCATGTTTTATCTTCCCCATGCTGCAGGTCTCCAGTGACAGAGGAAGAAAAGCAGCCCCAGAGCATCACATAGTCAACACCATGCTTCCCTGTAGGCAGGTTGTTGTGTATAGCATATGCTTCATTCTTCTTTCCCCAGATAGAGTGCAGATGCATAAGCCCAAAAAGTTCCTTTTGTGGCTTATTTATATGATTTGAGCATATTGGATCAGACATTCTTTTGCTTTTGGGTCAGTAGTGGTATACATCTTGGAGTCTTGGCATGGATATTCAGAGTTTAGCATGCGCCTTACTGTGCAAACTGGAACCTCATTGCCTCAAGGCTTGTTGCCACCAAGTCTTGCTGCAGGTATTTTCAATTCAAGGGTTTTTCTTTACTTGCCTCCTCAGAAATGTGGTTGCAATCTTTGATAGATTCCTATATTTGGCACGTCCAGGTATTAGCCACTGTTGCTTTAACTTTGAACAGTGTCTCTAGGAACTTTCAACGCCTGTGCTATTTTTTTCGCATTCTTTTCCTTGTTTGTGAAAGTCACCTATCTCTTCTCTTAATTTTTATTTGGTTAAATTCTTTAGACTTTAAAATGACACTCAACAAAACCCTAGCTACTTCAGGTATTTGATTTGTTCTATCTCAAGCACAACTGGTGCAACTAATCAAATTCTAGTTGCACCAGTTGTGCTTGAGACAAAGACTGATTTGCAAATGTGTGTCTTATGAGAAATTCTGTTCAGGGGGTGGAGTCATTTTGAGACTGCAGCAGTTATTAAAAGTTGCATTATAGAGGAACTACGTGTAACATTAGTTGTTTTGAGCTATTTAAACCGTTCTTTACTCACTGCAAACAGCCAAATGTTTGAACATTTTTCCAATACACCTAATGTGCCATGGGGTTTGAATAATTTTGATTGCAACTGTATATTCTATGTTCAAAATGCCTTGGGGATGTTTTACTCAACATACAGTACATTTCAACACACCTTTTTTGTGTCTACAGAAATGTAGGTGGTCAAAGTGGATGAATAATAGCTTCATCCCAGCTGGAAGCTGTACTATTTTTTATGTGTGCTCCTAATCAAGTCATCTACTCATTAGTATTACTGTTTTCAGTGTTTTTTTGCAGTAACTAGAAATAGAAGAGCACGTTTAATCTGGGCAGCACTGAAGCATAGAGGTTCAACAATGTAATTTTTAACTATGAAGTAGTTCTGTTGCAAAAAAACCAGCATGTCCATTCAAAAATATCCGCCTTAGCTTAAAATCAGCATTCCTACGTTGAGACATGTCTCATTTTTTGGTGCAGAGAAAAGACAGTTTCATAACTTTTTCCATTAGTGTCTAACATGACTAAATCTAGTTTGTACCTTGTGAAAGATCAAACGCTTTTCATCTGCTGCATCCTTTTTCCTAAAGCTCAAAACTTCTTCAAAGTGAAGCATTTGCAAAGCAAGACTGTTTCCAAGTCTTCTCACTTTCAATTCTTGTATCCGGTCCTTTCTTGTTGGTCTGAGTCTGATCCTTAAGAGATTGCTATAGGTTCTGGGCATCCTTTGTGGTCTTTTATGGTGCATCAGGCTGGTGAATGAGCAGCTTTGCTCCACTCAGCAGGTATCTGTTTCCAACTCTTTCTCTCAGAGGAAGCTGGACACAGGCAGACATAAACCCAAAAGCCTGTGGCAGGACTGGAGAAAATGGCCTACATATAAACAACACAAGCTGTCTGTAAATGAGCATGGGAGTAGACATTCGGTAGTGGGGTGGGTGGGAACAGAATGGTGTTGGCTGGGTGAGGCAAGGAGCCAACAGGCCTCAGACCAGACGCTTCAATTCATCATCTCCAATCATTCACACTGCCTTGAGCCACAACAGGGGTAATATGGGATTCTTAGGGATTTTCTTCACTCATTGACTCTCTCTGTGACTGACAGCTATCTACTCTGATTGACACTGAGGGAACTAGCAGCCTGCTGAGAGGAGGGGTGCCAGGCTAATTGACTGTCTTCCAGCTGGTTGATGGTTGGCTTTGGAAGAAACGGCAGCTCACCACCATTTTTCTCTGCAGATAGCCTGGAAACGATGAATCCTGCTGGAATGCGTTGGCAGAGATGCATGAACTCAGCTAGTTTATCCACACTTTGTTTTTTTCCATAAACATGTGGATGTAGATGTTGTGAGTCATCACCACTACCACACTGGATGGGGGGAGTTTTCTTAACTGTTTTAAGTGTATCTGTAGTGTTTAAACTGTCTCCATGCTGTAAAGGCAAAAATTAGAATTAGATGGAGCTGAGAGGCTCTACTAAATAAAGCATTTCAGTGGTTGAATTATTGAACAAATAGAGATGTATACCTGCAGCAAAACAGCAGGGCCTGATGGTCTTTCTGAACAGAGCAGCAGAATCAGTCAAGTATTAAATAATGTGCTCCAATTATTTCCTCCAGCCTTCTACACTGGACTAGAAGTTTTTTTTTTGATTAGTAAATAATAGATATTGCACATGGAACATACACACACATTAGAAGTGAAGACAAAATTTTTGGTGAGCCCAACAAGACAAATAAGACACTTACTGCAAAGTCCTCTGTGGTCAGCCACTGTGGTGCAAGCAGCATTAAAACAATTCTTTTTCCACCTCAGATGGAAAAGAAATGTCCATTGTCATGTCATCGTGATGATGATAAACTGATAAATTATCATATGGTCTCAAATGATTAACATTATGAGAACATTTTTTTGATTAAATTACATTAAGTAAGGACACATCAAAACGTACCAATCCATTTCAAAATTCCTACTTTCACTATCATGTTATGATATTCAAGAAAGTGTGGCACCTCTCCACATTAAGATGATTTGGACTATGTGTTTACTAATATAATTTTTGAAAAAGTTGTCCTGTAGCTTAAAATATATGCTGTGTGGTATCGATTTTAATATTTGAAGAAGTATTTCCTTACCTTACTTACCCTAGACTCTCTTTTACAGTATTTTCTTTTTGCACAACAAAAACACACAAACAAAACACACTTTTTAGAGGACAATGTCAATATTGTTATCAATAAATAAAGTGTCCATTTGAGTAATGCTGATAAACAATATCTGAGCAAAATGGCAACTGCTGTAATGTTTATTTTCATCCTAAATTTAAAAAAATGCAACAATTGTGCAAACAAATCGTTTTGGATGTAATTAGACGTAAGACATCTGGGTTAGGTTTAGCCAATAAACAAACACTGTAAGGGCTACTAAAAATCTTGCTTTTTAGCCTTAGAAATTATTTCTTTCTTAACTTCACACAATATTTGCCACGTGATAAACATGATGTTCCAATGTTTGTCACTTCACTGGTAACAAGAACATAAATTAAAAAATTGTCTTATTCTGGAATTGAACGCTGGACTCCTGTTGAAAAGTCCTGTGACTTGTTTTGCCACTCATTGACTCCAAACTCCTCCTGGCAAACTTATTTTTTGCTGCCGTTACAAATGACCTGCAATGTCGTATTTCAGAGGACAGTCTCTCCAAAGCTAATATCCATTTTAATATGCACTTAGATGTCACACACAGTATCTTTACTGAGGTCACTGATTTAATGCAAGCTGCCTTAGTGGAAAAAATAGCATCCAGTGAGTCCATACACAGTGGCTTGCGCTTGAAATTCATTTTCTAAATTCGAAATTGTAAGACATGTTTGTAATGTTTCTGCTTTAAGACAAAAAAAAGACATTTAATATGTCCGCTAAACATTGTTAAAGTGACGGCCTTGTGAACCATAAAAAACAAATACACAGTTCTTATGCAAACCACTTGTCATTGTAACTACCAAGATGTGTGACAGGCAGATCTTTGCTAATGCACTGAGAATGCTGCTTTGCAAAAAAGGGAAAGTGGCCAATGTGGAATTTGGATAGGCCATCCAATTTTCTGCTTCAGTAGATGTCTGTGTTAGCTGTATGTATGGGGGGATATGCTTTGGTGGTAACACATGTAGGCATCAGATTGGTCAAGGAAAATCAAGATAGATAGATAGATAGATAGATAGATAGATAGATAGATAGATAGATAGATAGATAGATAGATAGATAGATAGATAGATGCTTATACAAAGTATGTGGAATGTGTGGTGTTGCTTTACAGTTTTGGCTCAGGTCTCAGCATTGACAAGCTGTCCACATCTCACTGTAATTTAGAGACCTTACCCCAGAGAGCGGTTCTGAGTTATAACATTTCTCTCTGCCCACCTTTTCTCTCCTCTTGTTTCTTTCCTCTTCCCTCTGAGCTTGGCAATGTATTTTACAACTTGGGTCTTAGTTTCATTGTTGTGGAGATAATTTCTGCTGATACTGAACCACTCTTGCTGAAAGACATCCAACTGGATGGTAGCATCATCAGGACTGAAATTCAATTGTAGTGTGTAGTGTGGCTGCTGTCCAGGTGCTCAGAAATTACTGGTGGTGCACAATATTATCATAACTTGTAGAACTCAAAATGTTTTGTTCAAGAAGTTTTATTTTTATTCTAAATTATTTGAATTTGTGATTCTAAATTCTCTAATGCTCATGCATGTTCTTGACATTATATTAGATAAATGCTGCTGTAGTCAATATTGAGTTTGTCAGTATATTCTTTCTGTTACAAGGGGTCCTGCAGAGGTTGGTAATTGTAGAAGCTTTTCCCATTTTCCTCACAACTAAATCTATCCTCAGTGATTTGAGCCTGGTTTATAAAAGCACATGTATCCAATATGCCTGAATCCTTGATCAGGTGTCTCATAAGACCGGGTGCAAGTTGGTTTCTTTACACATGACTGAGAAACAATTACAGTAAATGAAAATGGACATCCCTCTGGACACTCGAAAAGCAGTTTATCAAAACTCTAATTTTCCACTGGCAAATTACAATGTAATTTTGTCCCTGCTAAGAAAACAGATGCCTGTGATCAGCTTAACAAGAATTCAAACAAATGCTATAGCATTCAAAGTAGGCAAGGTAAAGTCCATTCCAAAGAGACTGCACATGCCTCATCACTGTTGACTTTTCCGTCTGACAGCAAGAAATTAAGGCCGACCACTTTAGATGCTAATTTAACAGCTTAGCACATGATTTTCCTTTCTCAGTAAAGCTTTACTCCCATCATAAAACCTTCGTGCTGGCTTCACATCCTGCTTCCTTAGTAGCTCAGGTACAGAGGTACACAGCAGTCGTCTTCCCCCATGGAGAGGAACAGCAACCTTTATTATGTTCAGTTTTAATCACTTAATCCGTGCTTTAGTACAGAAGTAAACAAATAAAAGCACATCTAAGTAAATGAACAGTTGGAGTCGTTCTGTAATAGCTCGTAAATCTTTCAGAGTTCGTAATGAGCTCCTTTCTCCTCTGGGCTCAACAGCAAGAAATCAGCACTTCACACACGAGTGAGAGCGGCGTGCGAGCAGACTCCCACTCTAAATGTGTACCACTGAGAGAACTGGGGGAAGATTGGATTATTTGTTTTGGGAAGTTGAGTTAATCCGTGCGAGGGTCTAACATTCCATATTGATGAACAAAGAAGAACATGGGCGAATGGTAGGGAAGTAAAGATGTTTATAACATAACAGTTCCAAGTTATGTATATCAGTTACTCAACTGTCTCATATTTATGAAATATACAATGTTATGCTTGTTCTATGAGCCTCTCTTTAAAATACAAATCAGTCAACACAATAGGTACACTAAGTGTTCATGAGAGTGCACCATCTGCATTTGATTTTAAGCATTAGATACCTGTACAGTAGTACGAGATGACCATCCTTATTCCTGTATCTAGGCAACTGGAAAACCACATAACACTTCACTTCATCTCTTTCCTTCTCTGTGTCTAACTCTTATTCTCTTTTGCTCCAGGGCACACCACTTCTCACTTTTGAAATTAAAAGCTTGCATAGAATATTTTTGTCCTTAAATTTGTACCAATCCATTCCCTTTATGTGCGTAGCTATGTGCCGCTGGATTCCTGGCGCATCATCCACTGTGCAGTGAATGTGTTTTATGGCTCTCCTTGAGGAGTGATGAAATGTTTACCAGTGGGTGAGGAGCAAACAGGGCAATGGAGAGAGGGGGGCGAGATGTGTGGGAGGACTGCTTCACTCCTATCACAGTTAGGATGGGGTGGGAGGAGGAGGAGGAGAAGGATGAGATATAGGTGGAGTTTGATCACATCTAGCACAACCCCCACAGAGATTAATCAAATGTGGATGCAAAGTTAGTTAGAGTGATGTATTTTTTTTTTTAACTCTGGATTTGTATGTCATGTCTCAGTTTGTGCTCTAGTACGTGTCCTCTTTTTTTTTTTTTTTCTTGGACAGTTTTTCTATTTCTCCTCTTTTGAACATTTCTGCTTTCTTCCCACCAGTCTTCAATTTGCAATAATTTCTCAGCATCAGACTTATATAACCTTCATTTACCCAGTCATGTCTGGCATTCAGCGCTGATGCTTTAAAATCGAGTTGCCACAGTAACAGTGCTGGATTTTTATTGCCTGAGAAAAAAAATGTCAGCTTCAGGAAATAATTGTTTTTAAAGGCACATGGTGCCATTAATATTTCTGAGTACTATGATTAATTTCTCAGTAGCCTACTATAAGTAGTTATCCGTTATTTGCATTTAATTTGTTCACGTCAGCCTTGGATGCATGTTCTAAAAAAGTTTCATGCGGTTCATAATCTTCTGCTTTCAACATTGGAATAAGAATTTTATTTATTGATTTTCTAATTAGCTCTTGATGATAGGAAAGCTGCTCCCTCCAGTGAATCTCTTTACTACATCCTCCAAGATTTATTTTTCGGTCTATTCTTTTTTAATTTTTTCGACATTTTAAAAAAATTATACAAACAGAAAGTAAATTTTTTTAATTTATATTAATTCCTCTGGTATATTATGCACACTCTATTATGTGCGTTTAATGAAACATAATCAAGAACATGATAAAACAGCCCACACAGCCTAAGAATGATCTTTTCTACTGATTTATTTAATTTTATTGGCTTGGAAGAATGCTAATAGATGCTTTCATTGTCACATTTAAATGACAAGATGCAAAGCGTAAAGAAACTGCAAAGGTCCATTCATGTTTTAGTTTATTACTCTTGTACCAAAGTACATGCACCTGTTAATACCCCAAAGTTTCCATGCATTTAGCTTTTCGAGAAGATTCAACTTTGATAATATAAGGTGTAAAAAAAACTCAACTGCCACTGCTGAAATATAAATGAATAATCACACTGCCATGAAGCTATTCATTTCATAGTTATTCATTTGGGTATTTTTTCTTCTGCTCATTAACCTTACCTTCACTGTATAATTATATGATCCTGTCCTACTGCTTTCTGACTGTAGTTAAAGTTGCATTCATTATTCTTGACCACTAGAGACAGAGGAGCTTTGCAGCAAACTTACAGACACCGAACCCCAACATATGATCATCATTTA
Organism: Ctenopoma multispine; assembly: GCA_034779795.1. Classification (NCBI taxonomy): domain Eukaryota; kingdom Metazoa; phylum Chordata; class Actinopteri; order Anabantiformes; family Anabantidae; genus Ctenopoma; species Ctenopoma multispine. The sequence goes on along the minus strand of JAUYWH010000014.1, from coordinate 15,535,669 downwards.
AAGCAAAAATGACAGCAAGCAGTTAGATGATATATGCAAGACACCTAGGTCCTACGTTTTTAAGTCTGTCAATAATGCATTTCATACTATATGTCCACAATTGATTGAATTTAATATAAACTGTAATTTAAGTTACGGAGCTTCAACTATGATTTTTACATTCAACAATGTACATTTTAGTGTCTCTTAGTTTTTCACTTCAGGCTCCAAAAAGCAGTAAGGCAGCACAGGAAGTTGACTACACAGAGAGGAGGAGATGAGACACTGACTCTGGGTGATAGCTCCACATGATGGATGTGGCTCACAGGTGACAATTCATGCTGACATCCCCAGTGACAAAGCCATGCTTTATAGCCACCGACAGTCTACTACCTGCAGCCCGGGCCTCTCTGGGAATGAGGTTTGATATCCTCTGCAGTGTAAAAATCACTTGTGCCACATGCCAGTGATTCTGTGCAGTGATACTGTGGAGGAGTGCTACCTTGTAGAGGTAAAGTAGGGTGGTTTCTAAAAATGTCTTCTATCCAGCCAGGACCTGCCCATGGTTTGATTCCATCTATGTTGGAGGAGTTGTGTGCCTGGTGGGCAGAAGTGGAGGGAAGAATTACTAGGCCAGTTGTTAATTATAACTACGCTGCACTGCACAAGCGCATATTCGGGCACCTCTGTGTTTGAAGCGTGTGTGTGTGTGTGTGTGTGTGTTTGTGTATTATAGACATTATGAAGTGTTCCTCATGTCTGTGTGTAAACATTCTCTTGGCACACATTACATAGATCACAGTAAAAGAAATTACTGATCAGGGTTCCCAGGAAGTAGGGTTATCATTAGTACAGGGATGTGAGATAGTGCTTTCAGAGGCAAGCAGTGAACTGTAAAAAAAAAAACAACAGCCTAAAATGAAACATACAGAAATCAAAAGACACAAATTAAGACGCATTTCATATGAGAAATTTAAGAAAGAGGTTGTACAGTTCAAATCTTGCATTTTATATTTCATTCCATGATCTCATTTTTCCTCTGAAAACATCCTTTCAAGTCGAGAAACCTGTAGGGAAAAAAAAACAAAAAACAAAACCTTGACACATTGTTGTCTACTTTTGTACTGTTCTTCTTGTTTTACTCTTTTTTTCCCCTTTGTTTTCTGTGAACCATGCTCTCTGTAAAACTGAGGCTTATTAGAGGGCATGAGAAGAAATGAATAAAAAAGACAAGTTAAGACTCCTCTTTAAGTACCTCTCCAACCATTAAGATGGAGATTTTAGCTTTTTTTTTTCTTCATTCTTTTCATAGAGAAGGTGCAGGAAATCAAGAAGTAGAGCCCTTTCTTTTCAATTTCCTTCCTAATAAATTCCCCCGCTTTTATCCCTTGTCCTAGTATAACGGCAAATTAAAATTCATTGAATTTCTACGTGTTCATTAGGCTCTGAAGGTGAGCTCTCTGTAAGAGGATGTGGTGCTTTAGAGGTACTTGTCTTCGTCTGTATAAGTGAATGACAAATAGACAGGAAGCGAATGCTGAACATGTGTGAAAGAACTGGTGGAGGCTTCCCATTTGCTTAATGTACAGAATGTTGTACTAATACTACTGTTAATGTTTTGTATGCTTAAAATTATTGACTGCAGAAAAAGGATGGAATACACAGGCATTTCTACTATAGTAGTCACATGCACATATACTGTACATCAGATAAGAATAGATATTTCATTATTTTAGCTGACAACAGTTCAGTAGTAGCTGCAGATGTTACGCTAAAAATGGTTTGAGCAGCTGTTGACGAGTCGTGCTGAACAAACAATGGGTCAGTAACCATGATTTCCTCACAGCAACAGCCTGAAAGCAAATAGTCCCACGGTCTACAGGGAAAACTAAATACCACATTGCGAAAACCTGTTCCCCGAAGAAAATATCATGCATTCATGAAACCATCATATGTACTTTAACTTACATATGTACTTTATGTCCCTTATGTCTGGATACTTACCAGTGCAAAATGCAAACACAAGAACATTTTTAAAAACTAGTAAATTATGTTTTTTTCTGTTGTAATGAGGAGATGTTGAAAATTAACATTAAAATGTCAACACAATGCTTTTCTGTTTCAATACATGCTCAGTAATTCAGGTCTGAAATCCTGGAAAGTTGATTCTGTTCATCTGGACAAAGTTTGTTTGTTTGTTTGTTTCTCTACAGTCGCATTATCCGATTATGTGGTTCAACATCAAATTTGTGTGTTTAAAGTGTTATTAGGGATTTTGGTCTGGCAAATGTGTAGCACTGCAATGTAATCCATCATTATGCTCTCTTGTTATTGTTCTCTTGTATGCTTGCATACATAGCTAATAAAACTGATTCTGATTCTACAAAAATCACATTTGCATTTCAGTTGCATAGGACAGTTCAGTAACTTTTAGAGAGACAATTGTAGTTAAATATTTCAGGTCAGAACAAGTTTTTTTTTGTTTTTTACATTCTTTATTAAATGGTGTAATCGGTGTTGAAGCTTGCTGTTATGGATACTATATTCTAAAATTAATATTAATTAAAAGGCATAAGTAACATTATTTGACTTATTATAGGTTCATTTCACCAGACATGGCTCTACTGCATATACATAATACTTTTTAGTAGTTCAAAGTTTTTTGTGCTTTTTACTTCAAGTAATAGTTGTAATAACCTAAATAAATCACTGTAAATGTGAAATAAGCCACTCTTTTGACAGATAAGTAGTCTAAGTACTCCCAGATAAGGACATCCTGATGGATTACATTATATGCCTATGGTATGAATTATGTATGTTGGAATCTCACTAGACCCTCACATACATACTGTGCCTAAGGAGGGCCATTAGTTCCCTCCTGCAAGCTTTTCACCTTATTGTTCTGTTCTGAGGGAGAGACAATGACAAAGGGAGCAAGAGCGAGATAGAGAGGGATGGACAGAGAAAACAACAGAGTTCATCAGGTCTTGGCCTACTGTGAAGTGAGCGCGAAGGGAGCAGGGCGAGTGTGTGTGTGTGTGTGAGAGAGAGTGTGAAGGTTGGGTGCATGTGAATGTGTATGCGTTGGGGTTGGAGGGTGATGAGAAAAATCAAGGACAGCCGCCTGTGCCTTCCCTAACTCTGTTAGGCCAGACTGGCATTTTAATAAGGCCTGGTGAATACCACTGCTTCATCCCCCCGGGGAAGCCGAACACACACACATTCACACATCTCCAGCCTCATGCACACAAAGTATACAGAGGGAGGTAGACGCACAAATCATACGTAGGTGTGTATCATGCCAGTGTACGCAGAATGAGCCTGGATATATATAAAACCGTCATATCCACATATTATAAAGATATAAAGGCACACTGGTGGATGTGTTCTAGATATTATATTACTTCAAAAGTAAATCTGTAAAGGGTAAATTAAGTGTCTGGCAGATAATGCCACCAGGGAAACCCTTGCCCATATTGCAATGTCATTACTGTCCATACAAGAGCAACAAGGGTGGGCCCTGTGAATACAAGAGAGCTATCACGTCCCACATGTCAAGCACAGAGCCCACTAACAATGAGGAGTGGGAGGGAACAGCAAGATTGCAGCGGTGGTGGTAAAACGCCGCACGGGGCTTAAATTAGTGTTCGCTGCCTATCAGCCGCTGACTGAAGCACTATATGTCACCTCCAGAGGTGGTACATCAAGCAAAGAGGACTCATCTGTGAAGAGTAATGCAGATAGATGAATGCTGCCTCATATTGACCAATGCAGATGAAAGCAGAGTCATACATAATGTTCACACATACTGTGCCTGCGTCTGCTATCGATCTGTGAAGTGTGGAAGCGGCGGAGATGCCGGCTTGCTGCGGGGCACTCAAAGGATTGCTGCTGTCACACTCTTTATTCTCAGGAACATCCTCTGTCAAAATTTATGTAATCGTCTCTGCATGGAATCCCAGCCCAGTGTAGAAAACTTCTCTTCATTTCCTCTCAGACTGCTTTGACCGAAAACTGGAAATATATTCAATTTCATCAGCTACGTGGTGTCGAAAATTCTGAAATTTTTTTATATATATGTTGTTGTTGTTGTTATTTTTTTAATTTTTATCTCCCTTTGCAAAAGTGTGAAACAGGCATGAGTGCTGAGTTTCTGTGATGACTTTACTTGCAAATACATTTGGGACTAAACTAATATGTTGACCTTTGAGGCTGACAACTGTGTAATGTGATTGCATACACGCAGCTCAGTTTATATTTTCTTGAGATTCTTTTTCACGCAGCAGGGAGAGCAGCTTGTGGTGGGGATCAGAGCGGTGGTGATACCACTCGCCCTTTTAAGCAAGTAAGAGATAAAAACAGAGCAGCTTCCTGATTGAAGATAAACCCACACTGATTAGCTTTGCCGTGCTCTTCATGTTGTTGTTTCTATTTCTACTTTTCTTCGTTCAACTTGTTTTACTTGTCATCTTGTCATCATCTAAAATGATATGATATATGTGTTGTAAAAATACTGATAGGTTTGCGTAATTGTTCGTTTTGTAAAAGTTCATTTTTATCTGGAGCTAGACACCCGCATTTAGCTTGTTTTAACAAAGAATACTGTGTTCAGCAATAATATACAACTAGGTGTGCAAACTGTAATGCATACATGCAAATTTAGAAAGTCTACTCAATTCATTTTCTGGCAAGTAAAAAGAAAATATTGGAACTCATTTCCACATCTTGATTTATTTATTCTCATTTTCCCACCAGGAGTAAAGGAGCTAAGGTTCACATTCATGCATGCCGTTATTGCTTCCATATGGTGAAACTGATACATACACCTATGAATAACCACAACATGTATAGGCTCTAGTTTGTCCCTTTACATTATTGAAATTGCCCAATAGGCATTGACAGTGGGGGTTTAATGAATTAAAGTGGACATAGCTGACTCAGTTAAATCGATAACTGGTCCCATGTGGAGTCCTCTGCTCTTTGCAGCAGCAGTGGCAGAAAAGCCGAGATAGAACGACAGAGATAGAGTGACAAAGAGAACAAGAGAGAGAAAAATGAGAGAGCAGAGCACACAAAGGAGAAAAAGAGGAGGGACTAACCCTCGAGAGAGAGATCATGTAAAAGGAGAGAAGCAGGGATGGATGGAGCTGAATACAAAAATGGATGGAGGCAGTGAAGGAGGCCCTGCTGATGAAAGGGTTAAGTGTTTAGCACTTCCTCACCCTAATGGCTCCTGAGGCTTTACTTCAAGAGCTACATTCCCCCAAGATAATATGAGATACACACTTCTTTTTTATTATTATTTTGTCCCAGTATCTACTTGTTTGTACTTTACAGCACAAACAAACTGGGACTTTATAACACGTGTGGCCTCATTCAGTCCAGCACTCATAGGAACAACATTTGTCTTGCTCTTCATTTTGGTGCTGAAATCATAATTGTGGCCTTTTGAGCATTAAACATTTTCCACTGGTGTGTTTTGTTTCAACATGCAGCCTGGCAGTAAGAAAAAGTGAGTTTTTTTTTGTTTTGCATAAAAAAGAGATTAAAGAAAACTCTTGGCCTTGAAGAGTACATAAGATAAAACACAGAGTATAGCATTTTACAAGGCTGAATGATCGCTCCCTCTCTAGGGTCCATGCTGGCTTATGTCAGGGAATCCAAACACCCACCATTAAATGGAATTTGGCTGGTGCATTTGAGAGTAGATGGTACACAGTATGCAGCAGAGCCTCTTGATGTAAATGACAACATTGGTCGTTTACACACACTACTTGAAACATACTAAATCAAGGCCTAGTGGGACACCCGTTTTCAGAAAGAATGCAAAGCACATTTTAAATGCAGCACAACTGCACACAGAGTGCCAACAAAAGGAAATCGCACATTGTCTGAGATATCATTAGGCAACAGTTAGCTACACATCCAGCAGACATGAAACAGCATAAGCATTAATTTGGATAGTTTCATAGTCATAATGAATTTGAGTCCATTATCCCATTCAGCTCTGCTTCAGTCTCAGCACAATAGCTCATCTTTTTTTCTTCTAATGCATAGCACGTGTGAAAATATCTACTCAACCAAACTGGTGATTTGGTTGATGCTATAGATAATTACATATCCAGATAATGATATATATTGAGTTTATTCAGTGTTAACAGATCACATGCCACCATTTCTTGACCGTGAGAATTGGGTCCAACTCTGTAGATTAAGCTGCAACGACAACTGTTATCTCTTCCCATTGCTGTGATTTTTTTGCCATATTGTTTGCTGCCTTCAAAAGCCTCTTGCAATGTATGAGTCCGAGGTTCATTTGGAGCACTTGAATCTCATTTGTTGAGCAGGTTGTAAAAGAGGATAGGGCTGTTTGAATCTGTTGCGTGAACTGGTCGGCGACACGATTATCAACCCTGTCTCCAGGCTGACCCGAGTTTAGTTGTATACAAACTGCATTTTTAGGACACTGGGTTGCAATTACCTAAGCACAGCTTGGCTCAGACATTTTCCTGTCAGAGTTGTCATACTAAACCACGTCCATGTGATAGAAGTAGCAAACTCCTGGTTTTGTCTTGATTACTTGGTTGTTCCACGAACACAAAGATATTTTTGCATGAGACCCAATTACTTATAACGCTTATGAGTGTATCTTCAAATTCAGTTTATTAAAATGATGGAAACTGCAGTAAAATAAATAATTATTGTGTGCATGGGCATATTAGTTTTACACTTCAGATGTCTCAGCTACAGACAAGCTTACTGTACAGCTGACTCATTTTCTGCTGAGGAGGAAGGAAATACATAACTATTTTACATTAACTCATTTAATATTCACTGTTACTTTGTGTTACTCAATATTCAATATTTCCTGTGTTCTGGATTTCACAGTTCTTAGTTTTAAACAATTTAGTGTTTTACACTCTTCAGTATTTCTGTGTTTAATGTTTCAAAATTCTTTGCTTGTAGAACAAAAGGCCTCTGACTTAATCAACTTGGAGGGCACTTTTCCCTCACCACTATGATTTTATGGTGTTTTTATGCTTCAGACTTTTCTTTACTGACCCGAGGAGGCAGTATGTTCACAGTGTAAATCATCCATATTTTCAAGATTTAAACCTCAATATCATATCATGTAACACATCTCCAGATAAACATAGGAGCTGCCACATTGTGTCGCATGGCATGAACACTGTGTGCTGATTTTTTAGAGGATTTATCTGTTTTTTTTTTTCAGCTCTGACATTAAATGTAAGCTTTCTGGACAAAACTGATTCAGCATTCAGAGTTCAATAAATATTCAGCTAGTCAAATGATTTGTCTGTAAATCAAATATTGATTAGTTGTGTGAGGTCTTAATTCTGAAAAGTTAAAGGTCTGGATATAGATTGCATTTGTTGTCAGTAAAATTATCTAAAATAGCTCAACATTTGAAGCAAAGAATATAAATTTCTTTCCAACTATGCCAAGCTTATATCAGCGTAAACACACTTCTGTCCAGCCTAAAATGATTGTCTCTGTCTTGCCTGTTCTTAGCACCTCCTCTCCCTTCAATCACAGTTTCTCTTTTCTCATATTGTATTATTTTTGTTTTAGCTCTCCCCCGCCCCGTGCTCTCTTTTCGTATTTTTCTGCCTTGACAGGGAGCGGTTTCGCCTGTCATGTCACACTTGTGACTGACTGCGTGATGGATAGTATTCTGGTTAGAGCTCTGCTCTGTTTAAAGCACACAGCGGGACAGAAGCACCCCGCCAACTCTACCTGTCACGCACCGCACCCTGCTCACGTCAGCCTGTATTACTTAGATTTTGTCTTACTGCTTCTCCTTTTGAAAGCAACCTTGCACTATTTGTCTTTCCGCTGCGCTGTCTGTGGCGCACAGTTTATCACTGTCTTAAACGTTGCACGATGATTCTTTCCACATTTGCATTTTGCCATTGTTTTAGCATAAGGCAATCTCCTGTAATAACTCCGTCTCTTCCAGTAAATCCGTTAGCTGTCTGATGTTGAGCTCCATGGTTTCTAGATTTCAATTTTACTCTTAAAACTCTGCAGTTTAACAGTCTCCTCTCTTCACTGTTGTCTTTCAACAAAATAATCTGACGGCATGTTTTTTTTTTTTTCCATTAGGCTCTACTGTCTTTTTAGTCCCAATTATTTCCTCTCAGTAGCACATCCTGCTAATCATAGTGTGTGCAGATGGACAAAATGTTAAAATTTAGTCATGCTAACAAGAAGTGGGGCAAATGCAGACTTTTCATGTGCCGCTCTGGTAATAGGGCCTTCACTGACTGACAGGCCTATTCTCTGCTCCTCCTGAGTGACAAGCCTGCAGTCGCCGCTCGAACGTAGGAAATGAGAGTGGAATTACAATACCAACCATGTCACCTCCTCGGGGGACAAGAGAAAGGAAAACACAATCATGGTCCCAATCAAACACACGCACACGCGTACACACACACAGATACAAAAAGTATCTTCATTCTGATGGAGAAAAAAAAAGCAAATGCGCACACACACCTAGTTTCCTGCAGTTCACGTGTTGTTTTAGGCAGCCAAGCTGTTGAGACAAAGAATTTGTTGGAAAGCTGCACTGCATGTTTACCTTATAGACATTTTCCTGCTTGGAGAGATTTAGGTCCGCAGCTTTAATATTTGTTTTAGAGCAAGTGACAGTGTGAATACAAGGGGAAGACCCTTTATTTTCATCAATGTGTTCCTGTACTCAAGTATGAGTTTGAATTTTAGAGTGTGGTTTTCTTAAAAAGGATCGTGAGAACGGCCTTAATATTTTAGGATGTCCAAGGGATTTGCTTAAAGAAACTGTGAAAAAGGTAGAAAGTCTCTGTATCTGCCTTTGGGTATAGGCGTGTGTGCACATAAGGCAAAAACAATGAGACCTTGCAGGAGGGCTGAGGTATGTTTTCTGTTTATACCAAACTCAGAGATTTGTCTACTGTCACTCAAGTCTAAGCGATATGCGGGGCTGATATGAAATGATGATGACTGAGTGAATCAGCAGAAGGAGATTTGCAGCCCTAGCCTAGCTCATGCTGCGATATGACCATGTGCATTACTCCCAAAGTCATTACCAGGTCTGGTTAATACAATGCTTGGGTAGATTAAACTCTGAGTAGGGACATTTCCCATTAAAAGCTTCCTATTATGCCTGGTTTTACATAGAGACAGCCACGAGCCTGGAGTCTGTTTGTGCTGCATTTACTGCACTTCCCCTGTCGCCCTGTCTTTACTGCTTGTGGTGTGAGCGGGGGTGTTTATGAGTTTATAAAGCCTGATGACACATCATCATGCTTTTATAAATTCAGACATGAAAACCCAGGCCACACACTCTTCTCTTCTGCACCGACCCCTACCACCACCCCAACCCCCCTCCCACCCAACCTCAACCCCCTTCCCCTTCCTAACCATCCCAGCACACTCATTTAACCTTGTTAAACCCTCTAAACTGGGCCGCTCAAGGGCTGTTACATGCCACAGTAATCTCTAACGGGGGATTCATTTCTGTCGTTAGCAGGAAAGCAGTTCACATCACCCGTATATAATTTACAGACACCAGGCCCAAGATCTTTAGGGGAGGAAGAATAGCTATTGTTGTGGTGTTAGTTGAAGATGTGGCCTTGGGCTCTAGAGACAAGATGCAGGCCTGTTTGTGTTTAGCAACAACATAGGGGTCTTTCGTGACTTGACAGGCTGACCCAAGGTGACAGGTTTAGGGCTATGAGAGCGCAGGACAGCCAGCGGTGGAGACAGAAAGACAGATGCTTGTCTTTGGTGTAAAGCAGCAGCTGGACGAGTGCACAGCCCGCCATAATGAACTCTATTGAAGGTGAGCAGGAGCCAGGTGGTCAGCCTTTCAGGGGTTCGACAAAAGGCAATCAGCCGTATACCCTCTTTGTTTGTGTGTGTGTGTGTGTGTGTGAGATGCACACACTCTGGTACAAGTGAAAAGGGGATCAGTCAGAGAATGAAATTGTGTATGGCATTGAGAATTGCTTTCAGGGGAGCTGGAGTGTGCTGCTGTAGATGGACTGGTATTATAGCCTTAGCAGACATCTATTGGAAAATCCCTTCAAAATCCGTTGTGGTTAGAATAAAGTCTCTGTGTCAAGCATAAGGCCGTTCAATAATTTTCCACTGTAAATTGATAGTTTTCAGCGTATTGCACCTCATTGTGCCATAGGCTTCTGAAATTGTTTTTTTGTTGAGCTATAGGTTTCCAATCCCACAGTTAATGATACTTGTGTTTTAGTCCTCCAACTGCAGCCATCTGTAATCTTGAATTTTCAACCAGGCTCATAAGCACACCTGTTCGAATGAATAATAGCCGGCACAATATTGTGCCGTTAAGGAGCATCATATGAGGAAAGAAATGGTGATTGTTTCCTTCCTAGAGATGTTCCTCGCAGCCACAGCATGAGGCCCAATACGTAGATAAACCACCATATGTTTGAGCGCCATAGTTTCCGCTATAAATCTACTTAACTGCAGCTCAACCCCCAGATGACGAGTCGAGTCTATGGTCAAATCACTGCATGTGACAGCACCCCACAATTTTTGCTTCCCTAACAACAGCCATTGATGGTTTTCCTTTACTCATCTCCACCCCTTCAATTTCACAGCTCTTCCTACCATTTTTCTTTTACAGGTTTCAGCTCTCGTGGCACATGGTGATATTTCAAACGGCACTGTTTGCTGGTGCTAATGCATTTAGTATCAATGGCTAATTAAAACTGCAAGATCGCTTTGCTAAAACATCTGTTCCACTCTTAATAAGCAGGACTGTCTTGAAGCGATTGTGTTAAGTGTCATTAAGTGCTGATCAAACGATGCTGCCTGGTCAATGGTGGTAAACATTACTGAATGCTGAATTGTGCACGCCCTGGATTCAAATACACCTCTCACCCAAAAATCACAGTTTATCTTTTTTTTTCTCTTTTCATTCATTTATTTTTTTTGTCTGTTCTCTTTGTTGTCTTTTGCAGGCTGTTGCTATGCTCCTTTAACAGTGCCTTTTAGGCTAGTTGTACTATATGTAAGTCGCTTTGGATAAAAGCGTCTGCCAAATGAACTAAAGTAAAGTAAAGTCAAGTAAAATGAGACAGAGAGAAATAGATAAAGTGTGTGAAAAATATGGGAAGATAACCAAAAATGATTGACATGAATGTTGGAGAGCAGAAAGAAAATAACCTCAAAAGGAAACTGAATTTTAAGCATGGAACAGGGTTTTTCAGAGAGACCGATATTGCGCCACATAACTAGCTCAGAAAAAGGAACCAATGACATCTGACAATTCAATCTGTGCAAAAATATAGTCACATACAGCTAATACCATCTTATCAACATGAGCCCTGATATCTTTTCTTAAACAATGGGATGTGCACATTTTACACAATGTCTATTACCAACATGTTCACATGCTTCAAACTCAGATAAAGACACTGCATTTCATACTGATGCTAAAGGTACCATCTGGAGCCACTATTTGATGCTATGAAAACCATGGTATCCATATCTCAGACAACAATCACAAATGTTCAGTCTCAGTAGTGGAAACATCACAGTTTGGTTGAGGATAGGCACAAAGACAAGTGGATTGGAGTTAGGCACAAAGAACTCTTTTTTTACGACACACATCTAACACTGGACTCAAATGACTGCTTTGTGTGGAAAAGTCTTCCCTCTTGATCATTCATTCAACCACCTCATCCTCCTCTCTCTGCAGACTTTTGACATTTTGTTCTATGTCATTGCTATTATTGTAGTCAGTTGGCATCCAAGTGCATTTTATTCCCACGCAAAGGGGTACCTTTAGCACCAAAGGGCTTGACAAAGCATACTTTTGTGAATGGGTTGCTATAATCATTCATCAGGAGAAGAGTTCTGTAATGTGGAAACAGCCAAAGCTGTAATTTTTTTACACTAACTTTACCATTATATTTTATTCAAAACCTTAAATCTAGACATTATCTAGCTTTTGGTTAGTTGGATGTACGTACATACATTGTAAACCATTAAAAAAAAGCAATGCATTTCAAGGTTTACGGACTCCTTGAAGTTTATAGCCCTTGCAATGGTCTTTTTATAAAAAGTTAATGGATTTAGCTGGCCAGGGCAAATTTCCAAGGCTTTTGTGTTTCTAAAGATTCTCTCTCTTTTTTTTAAACTCTGCTCTTTTCCCTCTTCCACCACCACGCCTGAATCACTCGACTTTGAATTACTGTATTCCTGTTTTATAGTCATTTTTTGTGTGTGTATCTCTTTATGCAAGTGCTCTGTCGTTTGTCCCCATATATTGTTGAAAAGGCAGCATTCCAACTTCTATTGTGTAAAGCATTGGTGTGCATTGCTGAACTAATGGCTTTTAAGATGTCAAAGGGAAATGTAGCACACGGAAAAAGAAAACTCCTTGCCCTGTGTGGGTTTTCATCTAAAATTGGTTCCCGTGCACTGTGCACTCTGATGCCTGCCATCCATTCTGCAAGAGACCTTTCTCTTCTCTCTCAAAGAATGGTTAACAGCAGCAGTCAGCAATGACAGTTCAAGTGGATGCATATTAAATGTTATGTTCATGCTGCCTTGTGAATTGAAAAGCATTGCATGCACAAGATGTTCCAGTATGTAGCTGGACTGTGTTTTTGCAGTGTGAGTTTCTGCATTGTACACTTTGCTATGGCACCTCTCAGGTGTGTGAAGAGTGAGTTGCTGACCATGAAAATGTGGCAGTGGAATGGATTGGATCCCATTATTTTCACCCTGCCTTGTAAAAACATTGTCCGGTCTGCTCTCATGTGAGCAGAGAAATCACACATCCACTACAGTACCAGAAAACCTATCAGCTTATACAATGCTTCTTTGCTCCAGCAATCTTTTAGCCGGCAAATAAAAGAACTGGGTGAGTTTTATCAGTGCTGCAATGCTCCCTCTGAAGGCTTCCTCTCAGGAAATGGAGGAGGAAGTGAGGGGTTGTGCACCGTCAGTTATCAGATATACAGTAGTTGCTCTGGGATATTACTCACTGATAGATTCTGAATAAGACATCTGCCAAAAAGCTTGGAGAGTCACTTCTTGCATAGGTGCTTCACAGAAGAGCAGACACCATTTGATTCCAAGATTGGAAATCCTAGACGTTGCGATTGTTATGGTTCTTATTGGGGGAAATTGCAACAGCCATACTCATTCCCCATGTGGGTTAAGAGGATGTGTAACCAACAGAAGAGGACAAGTTGCTGTATCCACAACACTTGCACTGACACATTTGACAAGTGCTAAAATGAGACATAAGGGCCTGTAAAACCAAGATGTGGAGAGCAAGGAAGCTGAGAAGCTGCAGATTCTGAGAGACAACACAGAAATGCTGCTGTCTCAGGCCATAACCTCGACACAATCACCGTGTACCATTTGTCTTCAAGGAAGTGACAATCCTTAATTATATACAGGGGAAGCTGAATGATTTGTATTTCACTCGATGAGCTACAGGCCTTTTCTTCATCTAGTGTTAATGCTTTAACTAAGTGCCTCTCATGTCCTTATTCTGCATATGAATTCTATTAACCATTTTTAAGCCCAGCATATTTTCACTGATAGCTACAGTATATGATTCCCTGGCTTCTGCTTAATTATCATTATCGTTAGAGTATAAGGTAACGGTGCTGCTACCATTACTATTGCTGTAATTGGCTTTATCAAATGGTCCAGTACCTTTACTGTGTTGTTTTTTTTTTTTTTCTAAAGAGATGTCCTTCAGTCGACAGTTTGCTAATGAAATTTCTTTTGAAAATCAATCTGCAGGCTTTGAAGCTATGGTTCTTGCTCCATTTCATGTTCTGTGTTTTGTTTTGTTTGCATTGTACATTGGAGAAATTGTTCCTGAAGCCCTTTTTTTCCCACTATCTTCCCCTTCCTATTTCCCAAGACATTGCCGCTGTAAATAGATTTACCTTTCCCCATAGCAAAGTCCTTTCTGCATATGCTTTTCTTCTCTGATCAAGATCCTTTTCATCCCTGACTATCGCCTTAACTTCAGACTAAACTGAAGGGACAGATTGATTCAAGGTGTCACATTAATAACAGCTCCCCTCTAGCATGTCAATTTGCCATTAAGATTGGTTCCATCTATATTTCTAGACCATTAAGCTGTGGAGCCTGCCATCTTTTTGTATGTGTCTAGTCAACTGTGTATTTCACTCTATTTCATTAAAATGCAACACAAATAAACTGAGAATATCTGCATATACAAAGTGTATGCATCAGAGTGTAAATAGCCTGTTTAAATGACCTCTGTGAGTCATTAAACTGACAGTGTTACCTTTCTATTCAGAACATTTAAATCTTGCTGCCATTTGACAGCAAACAATGTAGGAGTGGCTTCCAAAATCCCCAGTAATCCATCTTCACAAGAACTGGCTCTTAACTGCTTGTGACAGCCAACATGAAACACTCAGACAGATGTCATAAGTTATTGTCGTTGGCAGTCAAGAGGCATTATGCAACTTTAATGATGACTTTCATCAAGCTTCACAAAGCCTTGTCGACTCCAAACGAGGATGGTGTGTCGCTCTCTGTGCGATGTCTTTCCAGCCCATATACCCCATCCAAGATGGTGAGCTGCAACTAGAAGAGCATGGACTCCAAAGGACTTACTGGAGCATGGGCTCGAGCCACCTTGAACTATACCACTGCTCCTCAAATAACTCAAATGGAGGTCATTTTGCAGAGTGAACTTACAGTAAGCACAATGGATGCACTCAGTCTGCAGCAATGGCCCGAGGAGTCCAAAAGCATAAATGAGGCCTTGGATATTATATTTCAATCTTTCCCTCTTCCCCCTCTCTCTGTTATTTGTGCACACATGCACACAACATGCAGTCTCTCTCCACTTCTCTTTCTCTTTTCCTGGTTCAGTTTTTTAGTACAATTTACAGTGAAGTCCACCGATTGCAACTCCTACTCGCATCCCTCAGCTTGTTAACGTTCAGACAGTGTAGTTCCTGTTCCAGCTTCACTCTCCTTCACCATCATGTCTGTGACTCTTGCTCTGTGCCTATTTTCAACCCTATTTCTCACAACTAAATCCTTCGACGTAGGACTAGCATGTCCCACTGTCTTGCATTACTCACAGTTACCCCAGCCCTGTTACATACAGCATCATGAGCACCCACTCATCTACGAATGTTTCATTGTTTTTTATGCATGGTTAGCAGTCAGCCCTACAGACATAATCCTGTGTCCAACTCCTCAGGCTGCCAAGGCACCCAGAGTAAGGTGAGAAAACAAGGGCAGTGACAGGGTTGGGTCTGGGTAGGATGATATGACGAAGTGGGGAAAACAAATTCTCTTTGAGGATCATCTGGCTTCTGAACTTAAAAATATGATTTGTGAAAGACCACCAACATGTAATGTGCCAACTTAATGAATGGGAATAGCAAATGAGAGACTGGCATATACAAACACAGGCTGTCTGAATAATTCCATTAGAAAAGAGTCAATGTTCATTTGGGCTGTAATTAGGCCCCCTCTCCCAGAGACATACTGGCCTGATTGATAGTCAAATTGCAGGAGATTGTGTTTACTTTTTCATCCTATCTATTTAGGAATTCTTCCTACGTCTCATGTTCTCTCTTTCATCCCCCACCTCCCCCATACTTCTCATGAATAAACCAAAGGAATGGCCGGAGGTTGATTTCTTGGAAATTGGAAACACAATTATTGTAAACTCCAGGTACACCTCTCTCAAGGGAAAATGAGGGTGATAACACATGCATTTCATCACTATGGGTGTGTGCACGGATGCTTATCAGTATTCTTGTTTTTTAACCGCCATTTTAAATGGTACAGGCCTGTTTTTGCTTGCAAAAGCAGCTCACATGCTGCTTTAAAAATAAATAAATAATTATTCTCAAACCCTTTTCCTGGTGTGACACGCTTTAAACAAAATGTGAAAAACCCAACGTGTTTTAGTTATAAAAAAAATGGCTCACAGTATAATATTTTATCTACGAGAGAAGCGGTATGGCATCATGGTGTCATCATGATCCTTGAAATCTTTAGCCTTAGGGCAGCACATGGCACTTATTTTGTTACAGTGTTTTTGCAGAGGGTGAGTGTGCCTTCCAGTGCAGTGTTTTGTGCAGTTAACGTATTGCTAGAGTGCATTGTTTTGTTTTTTTATGAGTTTACTGCTACATCTGATGACATGCACTCTTGCCATATTCCTGTAGCAAACTCGATTGTGCTATTAAAATGTGATTCCACTTTTGTGAGTATCCTTTGCAAACCTGTAAAAGTTGAAATCAAGTGATTGTAATGAGCAGCTTTTTTTTTGGAGACACTGCTTCGGTGTAGTTTCACAATGTGTCCATCTTACTTTTGAATCAGTCTGATTTTTTTCTTTGTTTTTCTTTACTTGAATTCCTACTCTTTCCCCAGGAAAAAGGGGACTAATAAATAAAGGGATAATGTACTGTAGCATTCTATACTTGTCTTCAACTCCTCCTCTACCAAATGGTCTGTGAGTTTCATAAGTGCCCACGAAAGCAGTTTTGTTTTCGTTACTGTTCGCTCAGGAAGCCGGGCTGATGAAAAAGGCAGCCTGCTTGATCCAATGGCAGCACACTCACCCTGGCAGCCATGTGCGCCATCGGAGTGTGCTGGCAGCGCCTGCAGTAATGACTTAATATCAGTCCTCCCACGGAGGAGCAGATGAGAGCACAGGTGTGCAGATTGTCCCCTGTCACATGGCACTGCAGGGCCCACACACACACGCCATTCTCCATTAGTTAACCCAACTTCAGGCCATTAACACAAACACTGACATTAATGTATAAATATATGTATGTATTTAAGAATTTGCTTAGTCATTATTCCTCTCATGCAGCACATTGCATTTAAGGCATGAAAACGTGGCTCAGAATCCTCCATCATTAGAAGGCATGCACTTTCCATTTCTCCCCCCTGCTGTCTCAGGCTCACTCTCCTCTCAGTCTCTCCCTCTTTCATGCACCCACACTCTTACATGTGCCTACATAGCCACATTGTGTTGCACAAACACAGCAGGGGAGAGAAGAGGGAAATGGTGATGACTAGTGATGTGCTTTGGCTTGAGTCTCTGATCTGAAGCTACCCCAGCTGTACCTAAACCAAGGCAGAGGCACCCGACTGCTACAGTATCATGGCCGCGAATATACTCTGTCAACAGGTCAGGGTGACTCTGTTTGCACTTTGTTTCTCCTCACTAAATGCAGCTGCCCTTGTGCCTTAAGACCAAACTAAGGTTTATCTTATCATACAGTTTTGCACTATACAAAATCTGTATTGCTATGTGGCTCCTATTTTCATAATAATTGGGAGTTTCTCCTGTTATACCTACATGATACACACCATGCCTCCAAATCTCAGCTGTTACTTTTGTGAGGAAGGTGTTACCAACTGATTAAACAGATCTAATATCATAAGCCTTAAGTTTTAATAATCTAGAATTATCAATTAGCATGCTTCATTTGATGCAGCTGTGGCACACTGCAGGTGAGAGATGTGACGTTGAAGTGATGAGACACAGGGCTGCACATTTTGAATGCAACAGTGTGTTTCTGCACTGTATGAAGTCCATAACCTGTCATGCAGGTTAAAATAAAACAACAAAATCTGAGTAAGATGATCTAACTCCCACATGGTATAAACCAATTAAGCCCTGTGACATATGACTCAAAAATGACAAATGAACAATAACAGGAGTGCATCATAACATGAATGTGTCACTCGAGTAATTATACAGCTGAGAGAATCAGCTCCCCGAGGAATAAATATGTGCAGTATTTAATATTTTCTACATTCCTCCATTTGCACTACAGCCCCTGGAAGCAGCTACAGTATGTTGGTCTCAGCTGACAGTTCGAAGAAAACATGTCAAGTCAGTTTGACTCGCTGCTGGACACGAAGCACTTGCTGTGTTTGAAAACGAAAAATTGACTCTTACAGTGTGCTTCTGGCTTCACGAGTTGAGTTAGAGTAGGAATGCCAAATGGTTAAAAACTTCAACTGCTGTTTCTATATTATGTTTTTCAGAGCAGGAAAATCACTGCATTATTAGTGACTTAATATAATAGTTTATTGGTATAAATGCATAAATCAAAATGAAATGCTTTTAGCTGTATAATGAAATAAGCTGTAACTAATGTTGAGTAATGCAAGGTAATATTGTGACACTGCAAATGTCTGCATGACACCAGCATAAAAGACACAAAAGGTCAGCTATAATGTATTTTCCAGGAACATGAATACTTCATTTCCGTCTTTGATTTTCTCGTAACATCTTAGTTAAATATTGATGCAGGGCTATTGAATTTTTAGTGTGTGGTTGAAGTAATTTGCACTGTCAAGAGCAGCATATTTAGCCTATCACAAGCAGTGAGTCAGCCTTGGGAGCTGAATATGTTCAAATAAGTGGATGAACAGTCCTGAGAAACATTTATTTTGTGAAGGTTGATGAGTTTGAGTAAAGGTTAACAAAAATTCCGAAAAGAAACATGATTTGCAATGTGTACAGACTAAAATATTCTCTGGCTGGCTACCGTTATGGTTACTATGATGTCACAGAAGGCCTATTAGACCAGAAAGTAAAAAAGAAACACTGTCATTCATGTTGAAAATTGGTCACTTTCATGGTACAGCTATTCTGTTTACTTTTAACAAAGGATACACACATAGAGCCGCTGAGTAATGAACTCATACAAATGATTCACTTAAAAACAACACGCGCGCAGGTGTCAAGTTTACTAGAATGAATCTGTTAACAAAAAATTGCTATTCTGCAGTGTGTCAGTGTTTTTCTTCCCCGTACTGTAGATATTGCAGCAAGCATTTAATTCATACAAGATTTTCTGCAACATTTTGCAGGTCTATTCATGAAGTGGGTTACTCTTTGAGCTGCTTCAAACTTATTTTAGTGAACACTATAAGAGCTGACTCATATATTGTTACTTATATATGATATATATATAAAAATCATCCTTATCTGCATGTGTGTGTGTGTGTGTGTGTGTGCAACCAGAAGTGAGGATCTTACATGACAACTGCTGTAGCCATTTGTTTTGTGATGTCGGTCTGGTTTTCAGATATTCTATTGTGCTTGGATCAATAGTACATGAATCTTCTTATGCTTGCACTTAACCTAAAAATAAACATAATAAGATTTGTGTTCAATTTGGATGTACTTCAAAAACACAGAGTTCACAAGATCAAAATATGTCATTTGTTATAACTCATTGTCATTGTTGAAATCTATTACTAACAAAAACCTTTTTCTAATCTCTGCAAGCAAATCAAACCATGTTTCAATCTTTGCTGTTTTTATTGTTTGATTGTAAAGGTGATCATCTCATAATTATTAAATTTCAGTACATTAGCAGAAAAGAGCTTGAATTCATGTCACCACATTCATGCAAGTAATGTTATTCAAACATTACATGTCAATTTGGCTAACCTTATGACATGTTCAGTCCCTCACAGTTTCACAAATGCATGATTCAGTGGACTGTGGGTGTAGAATTAGAAATAAACTTGAAATATGGAATTCATTACTGAGCATATTACACATTCAGAAATAGTGCCTGTACAAAAACATCATTGTACAAGTGTCATTGTAAGAAAGTGACCTAAAAATTGCTGGCAACGCAGGTTGCTCCTCCAGTGAAGTGCAGTTCTTATGGAAATATACTATAATTCCTCGAGCTATATAATTTATATAATAGTGTAAAGATTTTTAAAGGGCAGACTGCATGTGTAATGCATGTAGTGTAACATACACTGAGTAAGATCTTACAGAATTGACAGTACCTCTACACCTTGGCAGAAAACACAGGTCTTTTGCAGATACTCGTTTCATCCTCGGCTAATAATAGAACTTTAACAAAGAAAAAACTGGAGTTCTAGGGCAGGGTAATCACTCGGCATTAGCAAATACAGGTTTAGAGTATTTCTCAAGAGTGCAGGTACATTCACCACTAAATAGTTCATAGTACTAATGCATAAATAAAATGGCATAAAAATAGAATCATACGACAGTAAACACAATACACTCTTCTGTGTTTTCATAAAGCAATGAAGATGTCATTTCACCCAATATGTATTACGATTTTCTTTCTGTAGCTGCAGGGTATAAGACTTCTTTTGCATTCAGAGTAGATAGCTTATATGAAAAAGCTCATTGTGATAGGGATTCTCTGGAACCATCATTCATTGTTTTAGCTCTCAAAATTTTTAAAAGATACACAGTGTATCACTTTGAAATAAATGCTACAAAATTCAGGAGGAAAGTATCTCTGTTTAAAAAACCTCCTAAGAATAGGTTGTATGTATGGACATGGTTATTCAGTGGATGGTCATGGTCCAAAGTTAATGCACGCCTCCCTTTAGGTATTGTTGTAGATGCAGTTAATTTCATTCTTTTTTCCCCCACAACTTATTTTTATTAACATCACACAAACTTTAACCTAAGTGCTTAAACCAAAAATACATGGAGGAGTTTCAGGATGTGAACTCTTTACACAGAAACTACCCATGAAACATATTCTAACTAATGCACTTTGCACAATACAATACATATGAACTAAGCAGTGATGTAATTTCCAGGCCAAAGTGCCCCATCTCTTTCAGCTCTTTTTATGATATTGTTTTCAGTCAGGGGAGTTGTATGAACCATTTTTTGTAATAGTCATAAGCATTAATAATACATATCCAAACTATTTCTGACAATGACAGTGTTATTAGTTCTTAAAACAGTGCTTTGATCGCAAGAGGTCACAACAACTTGTGACCTCTTGCGTTCATGCAGGTAAATACTTCCCTTTCTCAGCAGCAAAAGGTTTAAGCTGTTTGACATCGCTGAAGTGTTTTATTCCAACAAAGAACATCACTGTCAACGTTAACAGTGAAGAGTCTTTTAAAGTTTTCTTTTAAAGTCTCTAAACTCATCCCTAAAGTAGCTTAGCGAAAGGGCAGGAAGATCACAAAAGACACACACTGACTCATATGATTTGTTTTGGAAGGCATTCCAATTTGATCATACGTGTATGAAAACATGTTCTAAACCTTTTTTTCTTTTACATCACGTGGACACATTCTCTTGCTTTGAAGTAACGCACATGCCTTATCGTTTTTGTTTTGAAGGAAAATGATTGAGACAGTCTGTTTTCTCAGGGTGTAATAAGATTGACTCAGATGACACATCCGCTTCATCAGAGTAATTGCCCTTTCTTGCAACTATGCCACAGAGGGATTTGTAAGTACCCAGGAGACATCAAAGACAAGCATCGTCTGCTCATCCCTATATCCAGTGTCTCTTTAACATCCCTTCTTCTAAAAACACTGGCCTGGCTTAATTGGCTTGGCCCCATCAGGAGTAGCTCTTCCATATTACTGAAACGTAAGCTGCTTGTGAGTGTCATGAAGCAATGCGGCGAGGCCCGGGGAGAAAATATTCTACGACGGCTCCTTTCCGCTGAGCTCTTATTGTTCTTCCAGCAGCACCATTGGCTGAGAATGGAACATTTGGATGATTAAAGGGATTTTGTGGCACGCTGTGTCATGTTTCTGTAATCTCCCAGATGATGGATTACGGGTCTGCCCTGTCATGCTCCCCTAATCTGGCCTCAGTGATGTCTGCAAGTCCCAGTTGTTTTGGCACCCACACTGCCTTCCCAGAGGCCTCTGCTGCCCTGGAGGAGTAGCATCTGGAATTTGACCCAGTCAGCCAGATTCTTGAATATAATAGCATCATATGAGAAGCTTATAGGCAGAGAATGCCTGGCGCTTATCTCTATGCATCCTTAAACTTTAGCCATAATAGAGCAATTGTTAAATATATTTATTCCCATTCATATCACTTTTTTTGGAGATCAGGAAAATAGGTATGGTGATAGATAGAGTGAAATAATTACTATTCAGAATGGTTTTCAACTGAAGACAGTTTCACCCTTTCTGCCATCATCATCACGCACATTCATACCTGACATCAACGATTCTGCTGGATTGTCTCACGGGATTTTGAATATGATATTGAAATTAATAGGGTGAGCTAGAGCCTTGGCCTTTGCCTTTTAAGTGCCTGTCATCGCTTTTTGACAGACTTCATAAGGACAAAGAAAGAGAATGAGGGAGTGAGAGAAATAGAAAAGGGACAGAAAGGATGAGGCAAGAGAATAGCTTTTCACTACCGCCGCCCCTAACAATAGCCCTGTCATCTCCCTCCAAAGAGCAGATGCCCAGGCTCCTGGTGGCATCTCCAGAGAGAATGTCAGGGGAGAAATAAATCTCTCAGCCAATTTATGTGGGGAAGGTGAACTTTTTACTAGCTTTCCATGGTAAAGGCAGGAAAGGAAAATCACTGACAGCTCTGGGTGTAGATTTTCTTTCTTCTTTCCTAGTTGACATGGCATTTTTATTCAATGGACCTCCAGGATGCACTCTTGTGCAACGTAGGGGTGAAAGAGAGTCAAAAGCAGTCCATGTGAAACTCCCCCGACAGCAGAATAAAAAAATGAGAAATGTTTCTTTTTCCTAGCCCTGCTTATCAATTGTCTTTTTTTGAGGCAAGATCCCATTAGAGGGAAGTTGTAAATACTCATGTGAGTGGCTGAAAGAGCACATTGCATTTACCTATTTGCTGAACAAACGTGTGACCCCTTCACACACGTTTGTATTCCCATTACTTGCATCTGCAGTACATGTAATGTGGCATTTACCTCAAGCAACCAAAGTAACAAGAAAATCCAATGGAAAACTGCAGCATATAAAATTTGCTGCAATGGTCTGTCCAACAAATTGAGGTAACAGTTGATACCCATGAATGGATGTTAGGAGAGAACAAAGAATCCTGGGATAAAAGAGGAGAATAAGAGGTTACCAGATTGTAGTATGAACTGATAAATGAATAGTGCCACCCCAGAAACGTCATGTGGAGAATGCAAAAGCAAAGTGCACTGCAAAAAAGATTTACCTGGTACAGCCGTTCCATATGATAATGCTTACATGCACATATGCGTACAATATTATCGCTAACAAGTTTATGATTCTAGGTGTAATGTGTTCCATGTCCATCGCCGTAAAGCTTTGAAAAGCTGAAAGTTCATCTTGGTGACTGAGCAGCAACTCAGAGAACTGTCCAAAGATGATGTATCTGGTTCCAAACTGGTTAGTTCAGCACCAAAGATGATATGCAAGACGATGGTCTTCCAAAGTGGTCACAGTGAGTGCAAGTTGAGTGACAGGACCCTCACATCAAACCACAAAGCTCATTTTCTTCAGTCGTGTTTCTACGACATCTGTTTTTTTTTTTTTTTTTCTAAATCAAGGCTCACATGTGGAAAACGTTAAGAGGGTTGGGAAGATATGATCTTGACAGTGAATGAAGAGCTTGCCAAGCTGAAAAAAAGATTATTTTTGGTAGGTTTTTTAAAAAATTGATCCACAGATTGCAAAATTGCATCAAGTGATTATGTGAACAAATTAAGAAAGAATACGGTGTCTGTAGGAAAAAAGGAGGTTATCTATTTATTTCTATTAAAGTAAATAGTCTTTTGGAACCCCCCTCATATATCAGTGCCAGTGCTGGTGCTGTGGGTGTCTAGATTGTACCACATGATGATAGTAATTAATTTTAAAAAGAAGACAGCAGATCTTGTCTGACTTTCCTCACTTCTTGAGTGTCTATAATTACAGATCTGGGACTTCACTGCATTTTAATAGTTTATATCACAGAATAAAAGAACATCAGACAGCAATTAATTTAAGCAGTAAGTAAAATTAATTGATGTAATCATCCTATTTCCACCAATTAAAGTACAACTAGATGTTAGAGATGGACTTTGGACTGTTAAAAAAGTTTTAAAAATCCACAAATTTTCAAAACTTTATCGTAAACTTTATCTAATAACTTATCAGCATTTTTTTTATGAATGGAACTCTTGTATGTGCTGATAATGTAGTGTGTGTTTCTGGTGGTGTAAGCCAAGCTGACAGCCTTGTGTTGTACCTGAGGGTTTCACACTACAGAGGTCAGCGACCACTTTTACTTGTTCTGTGATGACGAGATTTTGCACTCGAGTGCATAACTCTCAGGTCTCACTGGGCAGTGCAGTGAAGATATTTTGACAAGTCACTACATGACTATATTGATGTAGCAAGAAATTTTAATGAGAAAAAAAAATGCTTCTTCATCTCCCTAGGTGATGACACAGTGGCAGTGAAGGCGACGCAAAGAATGCAGTGGGGGGAAAAAGCTGTTCTTTGTTTTTCTGTCCTCATGATTTCAATTAAACCGCCTTTTTAGCCTCATTGCACAGGAGAGAGGTCAAGAATAATCCTGAAAAATTCATTAATCTCTGTGACACTCGCAGAGTTCAAATAGAAAGCTGGTGTGGAGGAGGTCTTATTCACATCCATCCTGTTCTGCCTGTCCTGTTTGTCAGAGTCTCCTGGCCCCAAGGGGAGTCTGCCCGCTAACGTGGCATCAACTTGGTGCAGGTATCTACAGTGCCTGTTGGTTGCCGGGCAGAGTTCAACTCTATTTCTGTGTCTGTTGCAGCGCATTTTGAGGTGGCTCCTCCTCAGCGGGATGTCAGCTATACCTTTAAGGGTGTACATGAATGTAAAAGAAGCTGCCAAGGCACTACCAGAAACGTCCATTCCTTTTCTATTTTAATGAGGCCGGCCCATAAACAGACACATCAGTTGCGCTATACCGGCAAGAGGAAGGTCATTAGTATGTGCATAAAACATAAGGTGGCAGCAAGATGTACAAATGGTACGCTGTCCCTCCATCCAAGGTGGTATTATTATGTGCATATTGTTCCTTCCTTGGCCAGTATATTCAATGTGTAGTATTCAAATGCTACATTTTATCACTTATTACCTCCAATCGCTCACCTTCTAAAACTAGGTTTTGCCTCACCTGTTGAACATCATGTCAGCATATTTACAGCAAACCAGAGGTTGTGGGGATGCCTTAATATTGCTTACAGTGTATGCCAAGATGGCAGGCTAATTCTATTTCACTTTGCTTTTTTTCACTTTCATATCCTCACTATGCTGCACCGCAGCCTTGAAATTCATAGTCATTTTACTTGGAACTCTTGAGGAACATTAGACATGCTGTAGCTAATTTTTTGCCCATTGCATGTTGTGCCCTCATTTCTGACAGAAAACAAGTTAAAGTTGGGAAAAATCATGGTCAGTGTCAAAAGAAACCAGTATAACAATGTAGAAAGCAGTCACTGATGTCACTGTCAGACACAATGTGCTGGCAAATATCATTACTGTCTGTGTTCCAGACACATCCCAGAGGTGTTTAATGCTTGAGGTTGGGGCTCTATGATTTTCCGGACGTGCTATCAAAATTGTGTCAAGAATACACTCTTGTATGGTATGGCATTGACATAATAAGAATGTGGGTCAGATAAATACTTTTGTCGGTATAGTTACACAATTTGGGTGAACTAGCCTTTTTAAGATGGCCAGGTTTATTGTCTCTCTCTCAGCACAATGCTGCAAACATAGAAATTAGTCGATATGTACTGGAAACTAAAGGGGCATTATTGACTAGGCACTTTGGATGCAGCAGATTTATTTGTGTGCTGCATGTCTAGTCCGGCTTTATTCGGTTCACTGTTTTATTATCAGCATTGCACTCCACTCAATGTCAAACCTTTGCAGAGAAAAGTGTATTTAATATTTGTGGTGATGCGCAGACCATGTTGGGACATTGTTAATACTGTTTGAAAGCACTGAGTTTTATCCAGTGTGATTGTGTGTGTCTGCGTGATTTTTCCATCTGTGAATGAACGTTTATGTGATTTTCCATTTCATAGCCTCCATGTGTGTATATACATGTGTAAGTGTGCGTGTCCACTGTGGGCCCGGGTTCTCCTCTGGACACGCCAAAGGGGGGGCTCGGGTGATAGGATACGCTGCCGCTGACGTCCATCCTTCTGAGATAATGTCATAATGGGGGGGACAGCTGGCAGCTTCGTTTCCTGTCGGCGCAAATTTTCTACTACATCAATAATGAGCGCCACAGCCCAGCCATGAGCGCCACGGCTCAGCAGGCACATGGC
Source organism: Ctenopoma multispine (assembly GCA_034779795.1). Classification (NCBI taxonomy): domain Eukaryota; kingdom Metazoa; phylum Chordata; class Actinopteri; order Anabantiformes; family Anabantidae; genus Ctenopoma; species Ctenopoma multispine. Next base: position 15,509,567 of record JAUYWH010000014.1, on the reverse strand, counting down.
TGTATTCTCATGTGTCCTCTCGTTTCTCTCCTTTCTCCTTCCCCCTGCTTTTCCTCCTCTCAATTGATCATTTTACCATTCTCAATTTATCTTTATTCACTCTTATCCATTCTTTGTTCCTCCTGTCTCCATTCTCATTTATATGTGTTATTTGTCATACCAGTCTCTTCCCCCTACACAAATCTGTTTGTCCTCCTGTTTGTTCACATTTCCAGATGCCTTTACATGTTAAATGAGGTATAAAAGCAAGTGGTGTTTACTGTGTTTCAAAACATGACTACAGTTTTGATATTAGAATGGATTTTCTGAGCTACATATAAAAATATTGTTATTTTTCAGGGCAAGTACAATGAAGCTCCCATTAACCCACAGATGATTTCACCTATGTTTATTCAGCTAGAAGGCCAGCTAGTTATCATATAAGGGAAAAACAAACAAAATTGAGAAAATGATCCAGGCCACTTGAGAGCCATTAAGAAAATGAGCAACTTTAGTTTGAACTTAAATGTTGTTGCTTTTGGCATGCTTGTCTAATCTGCATTTTTCTCAGTTTCCTAACATAATTTTGCTTGAGCTTCTTCAGTCTTTGAAAATATGTGCCGCATAATAAAATGCCAAAAAAAGAAACATGTAGTTTTAAGGTGACATAATGTTTTGTTCTCAAAGTGGTTGTTCTGTACTTTATATACTGTATATCAGCTATGGCTATAGGTGAGAGTGGCACAGTTGGTAGGGCATTCGCCTATGAACCCCAGAGTTGGTGGTTCAACTCCTGGTTCTCTTAATTCCTGGTTGAAATGTCCCTGGACAAGACGCTGAACCCTGAACCCTTGGGTCTCTCTCTCTCTCTCTCCATATATGGATATACACATGCCTTCCTCTATTAAATTTGTTCTATCCATGTCCGGGTGGGTTTTGTCCAGGTACTCTAGCTTCCTTCCACTATCAAGATATATTCTTGGGTTAATTGGTGACTCTAAATTGCCTGCAGATGTGAATGTGAGTGTGAATGGTTGCCGGTCCCTATAGACTGGCAACCTGTTCAGGGTGTGTGCATATTCATGTGACCATTGCTGTGACGGTTGCATCGTCAGTCCTGTTTATGGGAAATAATATCTGAGGTACCTTTCAGCCATACCTTACAGTTACTTTAAACCCATTAATTAATTTATATTAATATCAACACAGAGATTTGAACATGGTAAATGTCATCAGCTGTGGGAAACCACTTCAAATGAGAATTTCAATGTGGGATGTCACACGGCATAAAATTCTAAATAAAAAAAACACATTGTTTTCTGTTATGTTGTCATTTTCACAAATTACTTTTATTGTTATATAAATGCTTCTTCTTCTTTATTCTTTCCGGACCGGATTCTTGGACTGTTTTAACAAAATATGGCACAAGGAATGGCAAGCAATACTCCACTACACATATTAATCCGACTTCAGCTTCAACTCAAGTTGATATAAGTACATGCTCTATAATGTATCTGAAGTACAAAAGTATAATTACACTAATAATATAATGTATGTAAAATGAATGATGATGCTGTTGACAACACGAGTGTGCAAGTCTAGTCCAGATTTCTTCCACTCGTGCCTCATAAATCACGCTGCTATAGAAATCTAAAATGTTTAGCCTGTTAGTTTTATTAGTGTCCAGACTTATAGAGAGAATGGCTTCAAAAAACTTTCATTTTGAGAATTTCATTTAAAAAATCATCCAACATTCATTTCATTTCTTTTATGCAGACATTTACATTTGCTTAAATTGAAATGCTAGGAGGTTACACACCAGTAAAACCCTTTTTTGAAATGTCAAAATTAATTTTCTTTATTGTGAACTGATCCCACAGGTCTGCCCCAAACTACAAAGAAGCTTTCAAAGTTGAAAAAGATCTTTGGTACAGTACCTTGAGATCTTGTGGAATGGATAAATTCTAATAACCTGGGTCAACCCTGGAATTTTCCTGTAGAGCTTCAAGATGATAACGTTTTTTTTATTAGTGCAGTTTCTTGAAATTGTTTGTTCTTTCTCTGGCTATCACATTTCATGATTTCTGTTTTAATCTTTTGTTTAGATACATAGTTATATTCTTTGTACTAATTGTGATTCATATTTTATGATCTATGGCTATTTTATATTCCATTTTACTTCATCTACTACTATCTTAACGTCTCTGTGTTCAGCACTTCGTAGCTTAGTGTTGACAAAATACTTGAGCAGCATACTAAACAACACTTATTGTTTTAAAGTTTGGTTTATTTATCCTCGGAGTGAGTAGTAACCTGGTAGAACCTACTTAGAAAGAGCCTACAGAAGAGGAACACGGGCCTGCAAACTACTCTTCCACTGCAATCTGGAAAAATTGAAGGACCAACATAGGCTAAAATTGATTGATCAAACTGTAACTAGTTGCAGTTTTCCATCATAAACATGATAGATTTCTCTTACAGACTGTGCTGTTAGCTTTGCTGATGTTGCAGGCTGTAGGGGGACTTGAACATTTAAACACACGGTGCACAGCAGAAGGAGAAGTAGCCAGCCAGAACCTGCTGGAACCAATGGTGAAATTATCTAGAATCAAACATCTGGCGAGTTAGACTATAGTTGGGCTGCCAGTATATTTGACTGATGTTCTTACATTGAAAACTGCAGGCAGTGATGTGGTCCACTGGCAGTATGATGGAGACACTTTCCTGACCACAGCTAGAACCATGTTTAAAAACACAGTAACATTTGATGGATTTACTCATCCAACTTTCTTTTTTAACTTTTAGAGACAGTTTTGTATTTTGCACTTAAAACAACATACTACTGACTTTTTACATCTTTAATGAGAGATAATCCCTATATTGCAGTGTTATATGACAGTTATATCTATCCCTGTCTTATGATGACAGGGCGACAAATTTAGTTTTAAGGCTATTTCACTTAAACGCCCAACATTATAAGTAGCAGTTCTCATCTTTCATAGCAAAGAACAAAGCCACATCATTCTGCTGATATAAAGACCTAATACCTCATATTACATTCAGCTAACTCTGTCTGTAGAAGCACACCACAGAGAAATTTGAACATTTACATGACTTGCTATGCATAAACAGTGTAATAATGACAGCTACTCCGGGGTGCCACATTGTGTGATTTCAAACAGCATTACACAGCCACAAATGAGACAAATCATTGCAGTAAGATGGCAGTGAAAGCCCTCTTAACAATGTTGTATATTTTTCCAAGACACTCAACATAACCATATTTCTTTTGTCATTTATTTTGCAGGAATATGGTGTTTCCAGCCTCACTGCCATTGAGGTACATACAAAAAAAAATACAGCAAGAACTTAGTGGTAGTTGAGATTCCGTGTTTGGTTGAAATGTGATTTCCTCAAGTTTGAAAATAATCAATTGTTCTTGCAATGGCATTGAAAGTAAAATGCCCAGCATTAATTGAGTTGACTTTGCATTAGAACTTTTTGATGAGTGTCTGGAGTAAAAAAAAAACAGTTGTCTTTATACTGAGGACATGACCATGCAATCAGACCGCTTAGCAAGCAAGTCAGAGGAAGGTGATTCTTGGCTCCCTCTCCTCCTGTAATTCGGTTACCACTAGGCTGTCATTTAGCTCAGCCAGACTGACAGGGCTTTAAAAGTAAGGAAGAAACTGCAATTACCCTGGGAGAAATGCAGTAAAAAGGAAAGAGCCATCAGACCACTTTCATGTCTAACACACAGGAAGTGAAGGAACAGCTCTGTGTTACACATCAGTGAGGCTTGAAGAAAGTGTCCTCAATCTTTTATTTCCTTTTTTTGTTCCTCGTATAGCACAATGTGTTGCATTTTGAGGCTTTTAGATGTGATAAGACTGTTGTAACATCATCAGATGACTGCTTGTCATGTACATTGATGGGCTCTACCTCAAATACAGCCAGCAGATAGCTGATTCATATTCAGAGATATATCTACCCATAGGCATCAATCTGACACATTCTGTGTTTTCGATAGTAATTCTCTTTGGAGCAAACATTATAATGGATCAGCAGAGCTTACTCTGTCCAGTGCTAGATGGCTTTGAAAGCAGGTTAGAACAAAATGCTAAAAAATAAACATAAAAATCATACAAAGGTCTTCCTATAATATCAGATCATGCTCATAATAGTCACATTTTTACCATTGTTAGAGGTTTTCACGTTTTGTAGTTTGTATGTTGTTATACAGTAATGGTTACAGTACAGATGATAGAAGAGAACAGCCAAACAAGGAGAGGGAGGGCTGGGCAGACCAGTGATGCCTTCCAGCCAATCACGTCTCCTGCCTTTTAACGAAGCAAGACAGCTTTTACCTGGTTTAGCCAATTAAGACCTTAGAGCCACAGAGATGGGAGAGTTTTCGTTTGATTTTATTTTTATTTTATCAAAACTGAACATAACTTATTAACTTAACTTCCTGAAAAAACACATTTATATATTATGCATTGCTTAGTCACTTTGCCATACGACTGTAAAAAGGGATGTGAAGACAAAACAAATGATAATCATTATAATTCTGCATTTGAGTCAGACTTCCATAAATAACAATATATACACGAGCTGTTGTATAATTAGCTTTTACTGCATTAACTTGCACTGGAATGGAAACTAGGACAGAAACAAGAATGGGCATGAATCTAAAAACAAATTAATCTCAAATCACTCAATGCCCCTAGAAAAAGGAGAAAACAAACAAAACACACCATTTTTTGTTTGTACACTGTGAGAGATAATATATTATTCTGACAAGGACATCCAGTCTATTAAAAGTCTGACATGGTCTCAATAGTGCATGAATCTAGGTATAAGTATTCTAGTTCAGTATGATCATGCCCGTAAGACAGTTCTGACAGTATTAATGAACTTCCGTATTTCTCTAATATCCATAAAAATAAGAATTTGTGTGTGATGCCATTGCAGGAAGATAAGTTACTCTACTAAGGACAAGAGGGATCCCTAGGGTCTTTATTACACAGTTACAAATTTCAGTCACCTCTCACTATTCATTGTCCATTTTGAGTGCTGTTGCCACAGATTTGCATAGTACAAGAATGTTGGGGTAGGTTTGATTTAGTAGTCAGGTCAGAGCCGGCCAGTTATTTTACATCTGTCAGCTTAATATTCTGTTGAAGTACATGCCAGGATACAAATCGAGCTTGTATGCTTGGTTTGTCTGTGTGTTTAGTTGGGATTTCCGTCAATCATTAAAATGCAATTTTAAGTGAAAAATGGTCAGAAGAAGAAATGTAAGGCCACAAAAGACAAGGTACAGCGTATGAATACAGCATATGTTTAAGGAATTTCAAAGATAAAATGCTGATTGTCTGTTCAGTTTGCCTGACTGAATGATTGACTGTCAAATTTGCAATGGCAACAAAAGTCCGTCAGTCGTCCACTGGCAAAGTGAGTGTCTCTATCAGCCAGATGGACTCTGGAGAGTTAGTTTGGGCTGACACTTGCCTTGGCTGGGAGCATTGTGGTGAAATGCCTACAAGCTACAGCTCAACTTTTCATTGTCACTAAGCACAAAAGATATTTTTAAAAAACATGACATCTACTAAAGTGTGTTCACTTGAGTCACTATTCTGTCAGATGTCTCTTAACAACTTGTCTGTTGTGTCTGCAGTCAGCCAGCTCATTAGTCATCTAGTCAGCTGGAGGACAGGCTTGTCAGGTTTATCCCAACATTTCTTTCAGCTGAGAAAATTAAATCATGACAACAATTTACCTCCATATCTATAAGTTCTGTCAACTGGAACTTGTTGTAATTTAAAAGTGTGAGAAAAGTGCTTTTATTATTTGAGTTTGATGTTCACGCCCATTAAGTAACAGTCTTTTCACTGGAACTGAACAGTAAATAATGCAGTACTCCGCCTTTTGCCCAATGACAGTCAAATACAGATGAATGGATTTAGTTTTTAGAAGTATTGGGGAAAAAAATAATACGAATACAAGCTTTTATGACTTTATTATCACATGAGATATCACGATGATACCTAAAACAGGTTGGGGTTAACATGCAAATAAAAGCATAGAGAAGACAAAGGACATTTTGGGGGTAATATAAAACTGTGGATAAGATTGAGATGACACCACATCCTTAAAGCTTTGCATACCTATATTATTTGCTTATGTTTACACATGTGTAGACTGAATGTGAAAATGGACAAGCTGGGAGAATTAGGTACAAATGGGCAAAGAGAAAATAAAGATGGAAAAGAAGGTAAAAGAACAACCTGGAAATGTAGATGTGAAGTGAGAGACAATGACAGAGGGGCTGACAGTGCATGGAAACATATCGCTGCAGGATTGGACAGGCTGCTGGTCAAAGTGCACCAGACTGGGGTATTTCACTGTTTAAAAATGCTGTCAGGTTTCGATCCCCCATAGACCACCCCACTCTGGTTGTGTAACCTCATCTGTTAACAGAAGTGCTCTGAAATCCTGCAGTGCCCCTGTCTAAAACTCCTCAGGTGGCGCAAGAGTCATTTTACGGTTTGGAACTGCAGTATTAAAAAGTGATGTGGGTCTAAAATTCAATCACTCAAGCTGTGAATCTTGATACTAGATCATTTCATTCAATTACAATACACCGATTACACTTCTTCACATTATACACTGGTTTGACGTTTCTCATTTGTTTTGTTGTGTTTCCAGCATTTATTTGAATTTTTAAAAAATGTGTGTGCATAGAAACATATTTTCTACTGTAGAAAACAAATCAAGTCATCGTTTCACAGCGGTTGCACTTGCAGTAAAATATTCATCCACTCAAATTTAGATATTGCTGTAAACTGTGCTAAAAATAGCACAAGTGTGATTGTTTGATTTTGTAACAGGGGCCAGAGTTGCCTGCGAATGTGTGTATGTGTTTGCAATGTGTTTGTGTGCAAGAATGACAAGTGCCATTACTCAGCATGTGTGCATGTGCCATCTATATGTGTGTTGATGAGTGTGTGGGGGGGGGTGTATAGGAGGGCTGCTGTAATTTCACTAAAGGCAATTTGAATATTGTTGCTCTATTACAATAGCAATCACCAGGAGCCACCTGATGAAATATTTATCAGGGATTTGAGGATTCAGGCGGTTTTAATTACCATTTGCAAAACAGGCATCTCACAAGGTTTACTGTGGTACCATCGGTCCCATCATTCAGTATTTGCTTGTCTCTGCTTACAGCAACATGTTTTGCTCTGTGCATTATGAGTAGAGCAACATAGTTAACCAACAAAGGAAACATATTGGATTTTGTGTTTGTTAAATCATCAATCTAACATCTTGATGACGAATGATTTCCTTGATTGAATAATAGAAGATTATAATGTGTTGTGGATCAACGGATCTGTAGCAAGAGAGTAAGCGAAGCAAACGTCCAGTTTGGCAACAGAAGTTTGTCATCAGGAGAAGAACTCCACAAAAGAAACTTTGAAAATAGCAACACTGTATGGATATATCTTTCAGGAAAGACTGACATGTGGCACATATAGAGAGTGGGCAGCTGCAGCAGTAGCAGAATTACAGTGTAGAGACACGTAATTATACTGTAGTACAGAGGCAATAACATCAATGGAAAAAAATTCTGCTAGACATACTGAATGAGTCTGTACATTAAAAAAAACTGTAAGGGAGAAACACTACGAAGAAGGTTCACCCACATTAGGCAAAGATAGATGTCAAAGGTGAGGCAAATGATAAACTGAATATGTGCTATAGTACTGTAGGTTGGTAAATACTTGGTGAAATACAATAAAGACCAAATGTTTCTCCTATAATAACATTTTTGGTAATTGTGTAATTCAGTACTGTGAAAACCAATTGATAATTAGGTAGAAGCACATAGCAGGTGGACAGAGATTATTCACAGTCTTACCTGGTGAATTATATTTTTGAGTTAAGGTAAATGAAGGCAGGTGAAACCCACATCCCACTGCACTTTTTAAACATTGCTAAGGCGATCAAAAAAGAGGTTGTTTGACACATAGTCCCCGTATTCAAGATGACTGCATTTCTTAGAGTTTCATTCACATTGTTTCTTATTGAAATTCAGACTGGAGATGTTCTTGCCTTAAAGGAACTGTCGGGTCAAGGTTTTTCAGCGAAAAAGGTTGTCCCATGAGGGGTTTGCTCTGTCGTAAGTATTCAAAACTGTCCCCTCGGGGACCGTCTGTAACGACCCGTATTTTCCCGCGATTACTTAAGCCCTATGGCTAATTACCTTTTCAGATGAAAACATACGCCTCCTCATTAATTCAGCACTCCACAATCTATCATAATTACTGCCAAATAAGTTGTTGTTATCGCTTTAATTTAAATTAGTGGCGGTGATTTTGCCCGGGTAAAACCACACCAAATATAAGTGATTTTAAAACAACCTCTAAGAGTACAACTTACTACCTCTAAGAATTCTATAATATACATTTATAGCGACAGAACTAAACTCTCACAGACGTCTAGCAGCCACTTTTTTTTTTCCATTCTTTTGCACTAATGCAGTCACCCAGAGGAGCGAGGGCTGATGAGTGACTAAGGAGTAGCAGTTTGCCAAACACTAATTAAAACAAACTGCCGTTTCACACGTTTCTTATTCAGAAATAAAACAAGTTGATTTTGAACTGTTTTAAAACAAAGTTCCTAACCTTTTAAAATAGTCAGAAAAGGGTGAATTATCTTGGGAGAGCAGAGGGAGAAGGAAGAAAAAAATGATTAACCATGAACACCACTTGCTGCTTTGAGATGCTTCACATTATTTGTTTGCATCAGTGAATATTCAGCATTGTTAAAAGGCCATCTGTGTCCGAACGCTGTTGGGGCGGTGCGGGGTGAGGCAGCATGGGAAGCAGATAGGAAGAAGGTCTGCATATCACTTCTGGCTGCTGCCCAGCTCCCTTTGACATGTCTTATTAGTCAGGTCTTTAAAACCCTGGGCCTGCCTTTCCAAGCACACTCCTCCCCAATATATCTGATTAAAGTGCGACTGACGCTCCCAGTGTAGAGCCAAGTTGGCCACACAGCGTTTATGTTGGGTCATGCTCATTACTCAGACGCACTGCCAGTGCCGCCACGACGGGAAGCAGCACATAATGCAAGCCATTACCAGCCAAGGGATTTGAGAACTTTGAATTCATTATGGGACAGCAGAAATGAAACTACTACAAACAACTCTCCTTTGACACAACCTGTCATTCTGTCTTCCTAATCTGTATTTGGGCACTCTGCACTGGCCGCCAGAGATTTACTGTGCAAACAGAGCTGAAGGCCGTTGAAATTTATTTTATTTCAGCCATAAAATAACATCAGTGTTTCCTGATTTTTATCATTTGCATGTATATAGATAACATAAAAATAAAACGTGTAGCTCCACAAGGAGCCTACCAGAGTTGAAATATATTCCACCAGCAGATTTAATGTCAGTGATGAATTATGTGTTTGGACTTAGTTTGAATTAAATTTCTACTGTGCTGTACCACTTGCAAAATTGGATATAATAAATTAAAAGCTCTGAATAATTATTCAGTATGATGTTTAAATCATATGTAATTTATTGTAATGTCTTATCTTGACTATACACAAAGGTCTCAAGTAATCTCCCAAAAGTAAGTAAAATATATATATTTAATTTTTTTATTACCAGGTAGTGCCTGGGGAAACTATGTACATCCAAACAACATTCACCAGTAATTTTGGTTAGGTTGTATGTAACCTGAAAGGTAAAAACATAATCAACGGTCAACTATTGGAAAAGCAGAGATGATGTAAATGGGATTTTAAAAGATTGGATTTTCACCGTGTCTGGTAAAACTTGTAATGGAGCTGTCATTTAGTTAATTACTTGATCATCAGAAAAGTGCTGTACAGCTACAATAATCAGATAGTCACCGGTTTAGTGAAGAGAAATACCAAGCTTTCCACTTTCTCAAAGGTGAGAATTGCGCTCTTTTCAATCATTTTCTTTTTGACTATTGTTGAGTCAAAACACTTTGAAAACCATAAAGATTTTTCTCAGTTTTCTAACATTTCAGGTAGAAAACGAATACTTGCAAATATAATGAGCTGTGATAATAATTGTTTGTTGCAGCCCTCATATGTTCTGTCAGAGCACATACTGCATACTCTACAAGCTTTTTATATCATTTCCATAGTTTCACAGATTCTCAGCCTGCCTTCATTAGCTACAGTAATTGTGTATTTTCCTGGATGTGTGTGTGTGTGTGTGTGTGTGTGTGTGTGTGTGTGTGTGTGTGTGTGTGTGTGAAAGCAAACAGGGCTGAGGAACGTGTTGAGCATTGAGTAACATTTCACGGCTCATTTGCTGTGGTCTGCAGAAGCTCCTTTACCGTACACACCGTAGAGTGGGAGGAGGTTGTGATGAGCTGACGGTGGGCACTCATCAGTGCGTGAAGGGGGCCTCGATCCCACTCTCTCCTTCTCTGTCTTTTCCTAGTTTTCCCTCTCACTTTCCTTTGCTTTAATACAGCTATCTGAGTAGAGTTGTGCTTACACTTGTTAGTGCGTCCATCTGTTTGTGTTCATGTCAGAGACCATCAAGAGTCACTGCACATAAAGGGACCAGCAGTCATTAAGGAATTAGTAGGAGGCTAACATCTTGTTTAGAGAATCTATTAGTTTAAAATGTGGACATGTGGGCTCATTTTCCACACACAGCTCTATGAGGGAATGTCAAGGTTGAATGTTCTGCCTAGCATATGAAAAATTTACTTAGTTTACTAGTTTATTTTTCATTGCCTACAGTAATAAGATGCTATTGCGCTAAACTGCTGACTACCACAGATGTTAACACATAGGCATATGCATGCTACTACACACACTATGTCTATTACCCTGACACACAAAAAGACACACACGCACACACACTCTTACACATGCAGCTGGGAAGTCTTCCTCTTGGGATGTGCTGTCTGAAAACAAACTGATGGTGTTTAGCTTCACACCCCCTCAGACACGTCCGTGCACACTGCTCTGCTGAAAACCTGACTAGTGGGCCGCGTGTCGTTGATGCCCACCTAACAACATCTGTGCTGACTACCCCCGCACGCTGGAGCTGCATACATTTCAAAGGCAACACTCACCCAAATAGGGCTGCATAGTCACACGTACTGGCTACTAACCACATGCGCGCGTGTATGCACACACAGAGTCACACTTTGCAGAGGACACGTGCTAAAAACATTATGATCCAGTGACAAGTGAGAGACTTACATTTGCACTATGTGGCTGCCATATGGAGCTGGTAATACACAATTAGGAACATGAACTGCATATACATATTACGTACTCAAGTGACTGTTGTACTGTAGGTAGTGTGGCCAGTGTCTTCTTTGTATTTGATTTATTCGTTTTTTATAGTGTTGGAACGCAAAGTACTCTCTACACTACCTCTACCTTACTACCACCACCATAAGTACTACTGCTACAAAGCATCAACCCAGGAGTTACCACTGTTAAAATTAATCATATTACCAGCACCACAGCAACTACTACCACCACCACCACCACTAAGACTATTAAGATCAGCACCAAAGCATTGTTACTACTATCACTGGTACTACTAATGGCATCACTGCCATTGTCTTTACATATTAAATGTACTTATATTATTGCTTAATACTTACTTTTGAAAAATACTAAGATTTACAGTACTTCTGTATGTCATCTTTACTTATGCTTAAGTATAAGTAAAGATGACATAAGAAAAAGGAGTTTGTTGCAGTGACCGGCAAAACTATGAAAACACATAAAGCCAGACTCTCTGGAAGCTCAGATTTATTCTCAGTGGCAGTTAGTACTTTGTACAACAACAGAGCAGTGTGGGGAATGGTTATACTGAAACAGTTTCAACAGCATAAACACTGAACCTTTACATCAAATATGTATTACAGCCTACTTTAAATATAAATGGACCAAAATGAATGATGGTAATATATCTCTAGACTTCTACAAAGAGGACCACAGGGACACAGACTAGACAAAGAAAAGAGTAATTAAACAGTTATTTCTAGTAATTCAATGATGGTTTGTTTCAATAATTGACCAAAATGAATAGTGAGTCTCTAGTGAATCTAAGACACAGTATAGACAAGCACATGCAGGCACATGTTGGAAACAATGTTATAGAACAATAACAGACAATAACAACATTGACATTAAATATGTATGAAAGAAAAATCTGTCATTTTTTTCAGTCACTGTCTGATATTCACAAAGTGAGAAAAAAATAACTTCCCACTCAAAATGATACAATAACTAAGAATTCCCAACATAATAATACCCAACAGACACCAAAACTGAACATTAATGAGAATATAAGAAAAGTCAAGCCCAAGCAACATTTTAGTGGGAGTCTCTTGCACCTCCTCTTCACTTTGTTATGCTTCTGTATGCCACAATACGGTGACTTGAGAGGATCAAAGTGTTTGGCTTGGAAAGCAGCAGACTTTTGAACCGTAATGCTTCTAAAGCCCAGGGAGGCATTAGCATTGTCTGCCTGTGGCACTGTTACTGCCTCCTTAGCTGCTCATAAAAGCATGAACGCAAAAAAGAAACGCAACTTCTAAAGGGGCACTGGTAAACTGTAAAAATGAATTTATGGGATTTGGGGGCTCTTTTAAGAGCCACTGATGGCCCCATTGAAAAATTAAAGCTGTTGTGAGAAAGTAACATAGAAACTATCCACAGTAAAGAATCCACAAATGTTTTGGTGTTCTCTGATCAGGTTTTTAAAGTCTCTGGTTATCGAGCACAGATAATGCGCAATGGTACATGCACAGACGTTTTGCTAAACAGAAAAATATGTTAACGATAAATATCGTATAATAAAGACCACTATAATGACAGGATGGTACACAGGTAAAACATGCACACAAAGGCAGCACAAGTCCAATAAAAAGCCAGTTTAAGGAAAGACTTAAAATATGACACTGGTCTGGCTGGATTAATCTTCTTGAGCTAAATATGTCAAAGCTAAAGTCACCCTCCAGTGTGCCCATATGGAGATAAAGATCCAGGAAAAGGCAGGATGCCAGTCATTGTCAGCTGAAGCACAATCCGGTATTGGTGGCAGGAATCCAAAGAAGCAAAAATTCATCCAGTGGTGCAGCATGGGGAGCTGAGAGTTTGTCTTTATGCAAATGTATTCTGACAGGTATGAGCTGCAGTATGCAATATATACTGTACCATATAGGGTGCACCTGCACCAACCAGGAAGCTTACGCACACACATGATATACGTGAGCAGCAACAGAAACGGCTTGTGTGGGAGACACTGTTTCCGTAACAGAATGTCACAGTGGTGCTACATTACATTTCACTGAAACTGTGCTGAAAGCTCGGTTTCAACTTTGACTGTCCTCTACGTAACCTAAACGTCTACAGTGATTGAGCAAAAGAATGACAAAAGGGAAGGGTTACTGCACTCTATAGCCTTTCTGATTTCCAGCCTCTTACATGTTGTGTGCTCAGGGGGAAGATAATTGCCGGTGTCTTCTTCAGTCTCAAACTGAAATACATAATTCATAACTGCTGGGCTCAATGTTTTGCCTTTTAACTGTCCTGGGTCTTTTTTTTTTTTGTTACCTGACGCATAGTGACGTGACACTATGCTACACTTTGGCTCTTTAATGTATTCAGTGCTCCACCTTGCACTTGGTGCAGTTTCTGTGTCTGATCAAGTGAGCAACAGTCTGAGTACGGAACCAGCTCTGTGTCCAGCAAATATATAGTGTTTACATGTTTAAAAATACCCGCACTCCACTGTGAAGTAAGCGTCACTTACAAAACTCTGAAAATTAAGCAGTTTTTCCAAGTATCATAAGTGCTAGATCTTCTTTTTTTTTTTTACTTATAAAGTTATATCCAATGGGGTTAGGGAGTCCAATGACTTCCATACAGCTGGATATGTAAATTAACAGCTCAGTGCTCACTCCATGAAAGCTACAAATGAGTGAGTCAGCCTGCCTCTTTGTATCATTATATCTTTATAATGGGAGCATCATTTGACTGGATGTTATGATGTGAGGCTGTACTTACAGGCTTATCAGTTTATAACATCAGGAAAAAAAAAAAAGCATCCACACTAAGGGACACCTGAATATTGATCGCCAAAATATTCCGTTAAATTTGAACACACAGTGTGAGGATGCTGAAATTCAACTGGTTTAGATGTTATCAGACTATTCAATGGCTGTTATCTGTTTTCATCAGACCAGATATATAGCTTAGGAGGTCCCTACTCTACCTGTCAGTAGACACAGTACAGTAAGTCGTCATCATGTGCTGGACCTTTCTTGTCATAGCTATTATAGCTAGGCACTGATTATTACTGATAACTGACCACTGAACAACATCAGTTATTCACACCAACTGGCTGTGAAGTCAGATTAATAGTTTGGATGCATGCAATGCCACTTTTTTAAATCAAATTCATAAATACATGCAGAAAATGATGAGTAAATGATAACTTACTGTCAAATATTGTAATTCAGATTTTTATTTTTTTATCAGAAACCAGTAAATTAACAGATACAATTTGCAGAGTCGTGGGTTGTATTAACCATCAGCAACCTTGTGGGCATGAAACTAGCAGAGTAAGAACATATTGTATTGGTGGCTATAGCGTTGAAAGGGCATGGAAGAAAATGAAGGAACATCTCCACAGTGATTCACCTGTTACATAACCCCCCAAATTAACATCAATTCCACATAAACCACATCTTTTCTACAACATCTGGAAAGTAAATTGAAGTATATAGCTGGATTTTTGTTAGTCTGACCAGATTTACATATTTGGCTGTCTCCACTGTCAACAGACTATTCAGTGGGAGGCATTAATAATTTCCTAATGCTTAGAGGCACAAAGAGGAGCTGATAGTATTTCTAATGAGTTAGCTGTACCTTACAACTTCATGCATGACTGGTGAATATCACTAACACCTTTTGTTCCCAGAAACTGACATAAAGAGCATTTTGTGGAACAAGCAAAGTCAGGCTGACTGATATTTATGCACATTTCAATATCACTTGTTCTTCTCAGGCCTGCACTGAATATTAAAACAAAAAGGCAGAAAGTTTATATACATTTTTATACTGTATTACTGCTCTTTCTCTTTTTCTGTCTCATTCCATTCCCACTCCCACCTTTTCCTGTAGCATCAAATACATTCACAGGCAGGCATCCATGCACAAATATGTGCCCACAATCACACACACACTCACACGGCATGAGGCCAGATTTATGCCCTGACAATTTGATAGAATCCACTGAAACGGTTAGGAGTTAATATCAGTTAATTAATTCGTAGGACCTGGGCTGGGAGTTGCGAGCAGAGCTGAGGTGGGCTGAGATGTGTGATGGGAGATGAGGTCGTGGTGGTGGTGGCGGCGGCGGTGGGGTGGGTGCAGCAGCGGCAGCAGGGTTGGTGAGGGGTTTAAACTAAAAGGGGAATGAGGGGAGTAATCCACTGAGTGCCTATAATGTAATGAGGCCGTCTCGCTTAATGGAGTCCATTTTAGGAGGAAGGAGGTATGGAAAGAAGGAAGGTGGTGCTTCTGGAGCTGTGTAGATGTACAGTAGTTGAAAGAAAGGCTGTGTTGGAGGACTAAAAGGTAATTTTGTGAAAATAAAAAGTCCTGGTTACCTCCATTATCACAAGCAAGCATGCTCTCAACAGCTGTTTTATATGAATATATGTCTACAACTTTATGCAACTGTGGAATTATATGCTGCACTGCATAATGGAAGTGTGTTACAATAAAGCCTGAGGCTACAAAAACACTATTTTCATCTAAAACAGAACTGGTGTTAATGCTTTCAGCATGACTTTATCTTAACCACGTGGTACAGGGTAATTCCTGAACTGCCAAGTTGTGTTAATGCTGACTATTTTCCATTTGACTTTGAAATCTGTGCTTGCTCATACATACACACGCTCAGAAACACACACAATTTCCTCTTCTCTGCCGGCATATATCTGCATTTCATTGACACAGTCGGCCCTCTTTTTTAAATATCCTGTCCTAAATTCTCTTATGTTTCTTCAGATATGACTTCTGCTATCAGAATTGCTTTGTATGATAAGCTTAATAATTATGCAATGATTGCCCGAACCAATGACGTTCATATTTTAAAATCCTCTTTGTTCACTTGTCTTTTACTGCTTCTCTGACACATACACACATCATTTTATTATAAACATAGCAAGACCATTGGTTTTTGTTACCATGTGTTGCTTTTGATCTTCATAAATGTCACTTTTCAGTACTTTGGAGAATTCCAAATGAAATTTGATTGACTTTCACAGCCCATTCGTGAGAACAAACTTCAAATTTTCAAAATGTTGGCACTTAAATCTAAAATATTCCTGAGTTTTCATCAGTAGGGTAAAATCAGAAAACATTCCTTTTTGTAGACTGGATGAGCTCATTTTGAAAGAAGTGGTTCGATCTTGTAAATAGCATTTTTATCAAGCACAGGTTAAGATTTTTTCTCTCAGAGCCTGGTTATCACTGGTTAAGGTTAAAAATAAAACGTCAGCTCTGTGGATGAAAGACAGTGCAGCTGTGACACTTGCTCCGCTTCCAACGCCTCCTGAAGAGTCAAGGGTTGTATTATTCATGTGTTCCATGTTGGTGTCATATCTGTAGCTCCTGCTGTTGTTGTGTGCTTCTTGTTGCTATGCGTGTACGGATCTGATCATCTGTCGCTCTGCCAGTTTAATCCAGGTCAGCTGCCATCTTACCCTGCTGTTTTCACGGCCTGTAATCCTTAATTGGCCTCTTTTTTTAAGTCAAATAAGTGTGTGATTTAAAGTTAGGGAGACGGAGTGGCACGAATCAAATCTGTTTGCTTGGCACAGTTAAAGTTTGCGAAGGGAACACGAGACCAGACATATAGCCAGATGTGACAAGTGCTCTTGGCTGTGACATGGGTGACATGGCACTGATGAGAGCACAGGCCTATTTGCTCCAGCTCTTGTACAATAAGTAGAGCACAGAAGCATCTGTGATTTTGTCATCTGCCGTGTTGTTTGTGTGTCATTCATACGCACGCTGCTACTGTATCCACACATGCAAATACACATGTACTTATTCTTCTGGCAGTCACACTGAGCATTATAGTACAAGTCGTGGGCAGGAAGCACACGCTGACTTCTACATGAGATGCCTCTCACATCTGTAAAAAGCAGTTGTCGCAGATGCTTGGCAGCACACATTTTGGAGGGTCTCTGCAGCAAATGTGTTTGAGGATAGCTGGAGGCTCAGGTGGTCACAATGTGAGGATGGTTACATCACAGTTATAACTGTGATTTAGTCTCGGGCTCACAAAGATACAATGAAATGTTGTGTAAGAAACTGCATTGGTGGAAAGTGAAATTCCATTTGAATATTTAATATTTCTTACAAATGTAATATTTATTTGTAAGAAAACAACTTGTTGCTGCTATTGTTTGAGGCTTATTAGATATGGCAAAAAATACATATACATATGTACAGTGTTTAATCATTGTTTAAATGTCATGTTATGAAGATAAAAAAAAATATATTTGGAATTTCACTCTATAAAAAAAAATTGTTTCAATAAAAATCTGTGGACATGGTGTATCGTTAGTACTCAGGATGGTGTTTGTGGACAGATCTTTTGCATGCTTTTACTTGAAGCAACACAAATTCAGTTTCTCTCACCTCCATTTATTTGGTGTAAAAGACTTTTTGAGCTTCAAATTAAGTTAGTAAACCATGAAAATATTTTGAAAATATGATTTAAAAAAAAAAAGCCCAACACAACACAAACACAACTAAGCAGGCTTAACAGTTTATCTGTTGATTTACTCTGGTACATAATTATCATGATACATGTTATTTTTCTCATCTTTATTATTGATCAACATCCTCTTGTAGAATGAAAACGGCATCTTTTTATAATGTTTTTGGTATATCTGAAAATTGCTAAGAACCTGTATGGCTAATGTATTTTTTTCTATGTCTCTTTTTGTTTCCTGCACCACACTCTCTGTCTTTTCCTCTCCGCTCTCTGTCTATCTAAACAGGTTCCCCACCAGATGGGTGCGTTGACCTTCTACCGCTATGAACAGCCTATTGTAGATTACTGCCAGGCCCATCAACCCCTGCGGCTCAACATGGGCTATGAAGGACCCCCACAAGGCCTAGAGGGCTTGGAGGACCTAGGGCCATGTGATAGGGGCACTATACAAACAGTGGCACTGCCCGCTGTGCCCTCTGCTGCCAGCATAGGTGCCCCTGTGCCAGGGCCTCGCTCCCCTCCACCACCCCTCAGACCACCAACTGAAGGTCCCAGTGGTCCTTTTCCTCCCTCTGAGCGCACCGGCACACTCAAATTTGGACGCTAGTTAGCTGAGCCTGGTACTCAGAAGTGGGGCATTGGCCTTTGATTCACCGTGACTTTGAAATGAAGGGGCAGGCGAGCTGGTAATTCAGTGGGGCCTTGTTTTCAGAACATGAGTATGTGAACTAGAGGACAAAATTTTCAAATTCTGCCTGGAGGGACACAGTCTCACCAATATACAGTAGAGGTTGAGACATCCTTGTTGATCATTTTGATTTCTTTTTCCAAAGCACTTCATAGATAACATCTCACAGCTGACTGACTGGAGCTAATCCAACAAATTAGGAAAAAAGTATTCCAGAATTTCTGAATCAGGTCTTATCCCATGTCAGCATCATGGGTCATAATGGTAGCCCACTTGCACTGAGTCAGTAGTGAAAGGGGAAGTGCAATAAACATCAGGTCTCACTTGCGGAAAAGTGAAAGTAGTAAAATGTGAAGAGCAGGAGGCTTATTACTGTGATTCTTATTAAAACTTCTAGTCAGTTCTAGTCAGTAAAAAAAGGCCAATCAATTTCATTTTTTCATAAAGTTTAGTCATATTCTTAAGTACAGTAACGACTTTAATGAGACAGTAATGAGTAATGAGTCATTTTCATTCTTTTGTTTCACCTTATTTTCTTTCTTTGGATATAGAATTTAATTCTAAATCCCATTAATGTGCATGCCAAACCAAAGAGTTTACTTATAGTTTTGTTTTAATGCACATGAACTACTTTAGTTGAGTGCATTCAATACTGCTTGTTCTACTAAACTAACCTCTACCAACACACATTCACGATTACAACCAAATCAGATCTGAATGATCAAAGTAATCAATTGTTACATACAGGTGAGGTAAGGAAACTTAACTTTCAATAAGGTATCACACCTGCTCCTCCCAACATCAAATCATTGGCATGTTCCATAAATTTCATAAATAAACACTACAGGAGCCCTTTAGCACATCCAATGGCAGGTCCTTGTGTATGATTATATCCCAGCTGAATTCTTCACTATGCTTTAAAGAGGTGACCATGGGATTTTATGTGCTAAATAAGTACATCTGAATGGAAAGTATTGTACATATTCATATAAAGGTCCACTAATCTGAAGGTCAAGCCACTCTCACTGCCCCAGTCATTGGAAACATTGTTGAGTCAATGTTTGACTTTTATCACACTGGACAGTTTGGAGAGCACCATCTTGCTGGGCTGGCAAAGCTCTGCCTGTGTGCTCCCATTTCTTCTTCACCACAGAGAACAACAGTGCCTAGTGGGGGCATGTTGAACCAGCACGTTAACTTTCGCTTTGACCTGCGTATGAACCCATGCACCGTATTAGGAATATTGCCTGACATCTCCTTTTTTTCCAGAAAGCGTGCCTGCAGTGATGGACTTTATTGCATTCAGTAACCCTTTGATCATCGTGTCGTGCACTGCTACTCGTTGACTTATGGGGCTGATGAAGACTTCAGATGTGGCTGTGATGGCCTCCCAAATCCAAGTCGCTTAATCCAAGCAGTGCACCGGGGTCGTTTAATACATGTCAGTGGTCATACTCCTGGGAGTTAACTGCGAGAAACTGTGCTTGGTCCTCCCATAGTGCAACTGATTGATTCACAGATGAAACTGCGAGGGGCCAAAATTCCCCCACAAAAGTGGGTGTATCCTCAAGATTCTATGAGTGAAAAAAATAGTGAATTCTATTGATTTATTTCGTTATTTTGTCTTTTTGGCTTGGAACAAAGGAGACAGTTTTTAATGTGTTCAAAGATGATGTCAAGAAATTCTATAAGACAAAATCAAATAGAACTTATTTATCGTGTAAATAGTGAATCTTTCAATATGACAAAAGTATGAACTTTACTTCTTCTGAAACACAAACTGCTTGTGAACAGAAGAGGAGCCTTACTGACTCTCCGGTGGAAATCTGTTTCCAAGATGACTCGGTGAAAAGGTTCCTACTGCAACACTCCTGTTGTTTCAATGATAAATATTTTTCTATCTGCTCCCGTCACTATTCTACCATTTAAAAAAAATGTTACTGAGGTTATTTCTCAAATCCAGTCATTTTACTGACTCACATAAAGAAAGAAAGATTGGGAGCCCTGTTATTGTGACGTACTTCAAGTGTCAAACCTCATAGAAATCTATACTTTCTGTTCTGACTTCAGAAATTGTTTGAGCGCCCATCATGCAAGGGGTGGCCATATGATGTGTTGTTAGTTACATCCCCAACTACTCCTCTTGTTTAACAATTACAACACTATCTGCCACTTTAGGGTCCACTTGAGGAGAAGAAGTGTGCTGTTCTTTATATCAAGAGTTAAACCTGTGAAGGACTTTTTTTTTTTGGTTGTTTTTTTTGATGTGCCATTATTTTGTTAAATGTTTTACCAAAAAACAGGCCCAAAACAATAAACGACCCAAAAGTCATCATGGTTCCATGACTAAGAAGGGTTCAGTCCCCTTCGTGTACAGGACAATGCATAAAAAGCAGTTGATTCGCTCAGTACGGTTGCTTAATAGTGCTGGTGGAGTTTACTTTGTAATAGCAGCTGTGCCAATGTCTTTATAATGGGAGCTCTCTCAATTCTATCCATGTATTGTCTTGCCTTGCTCTATATCACCCCTGCTAACTCCTTGGCCTGAATTTCATGTCTGCCTCTTGGTGACTCGGGTGAACCTGTTTAATGATGTTCTATTTCCGTCCGCATGCCGATATTTTGGGAAACTACGCCCAGTTAGGGAGAAGCGCTGAACCAGAGACAAACAGTGTGGGAGATATTTCCTGTATGGAGTGCCCTAGAACCAGAAGCACGTGCCATGGACAACTCCAGTGATTATAAAGCAACTTGTTTGCTGACCCATTCCTGCTCCTGTCTTGACTAAAGTAGAGTTTGCTGGCAATATAGGCTGTTGAGCTGAGAAAGAGGCTTGTGCTGGGCACTCACTCCAGGGACAGACTTTCCCTTTATTAGTCTCCTGCTAGAGCCTAGTACCCCATATGTAGTAATTACTTCAGTTTTCAGAACAGCGATAATGGTTCAATTCAGTCTAAACACAATGATCAAAGCTACTTTGCCCTTCATGTGTAATTACAATATGCTAATAAAATCTGTGTATGTTCACAATTAAATCAACTACTAATAAGGGATTGATTAATCTTGACTACCTCCCTGATACCTCCCTGATAAAATCAGATATGTTCAGCGGAATGTTCGAATCCGGCTGCCAGTAATTATTTAGTCTTTTGTCCATTTCTTTTGCCATCAGAGAGCTGGAAGCACAGGCGCTGCATGCTAATGATGCATGTTTGAGCTGAACTCCAGGACCGTCTGCGCTAGCCCCACAATGCCAACAGGCTTTTTTTTTTTTTTCTGCTTTGTTTGTTTATGGTTTTGTACACCCCGAGCTCCACACCACTCTCTTTCAGTTTGGGCTCAAGTCCCCACTGGGAGCATTTTTTTTTTGGTCTTTTTATTTTTTCCTCTCTTCTTTTTTGCTTCGGGTGGGGTGAATAAAGGTCTAAAAAAATTGCAGTGAAAACTTTCATATTTCAGTGTTTATGCTCAGAGGAAAAGCTAAATGCAAATCTCAGAGGGGAGAGCGAAAGCAGAGGAGATGAGAGGGGGAGCCAGAAATGCTGCACAATAGGGAAGATATGGAGGGACAAGTGCGAGGACGTTTTATTCTGTGAAACTGAAGGCTTTGGGATGTTTCTAAATGTCCCAGGCAGTTTTATTTCGACTGTAAGGAATCACACAAGCAGGCTTCAGTCCAGCGAAAACAAATGCAGGTCACACACAAGTATTCTGAAGAGTCACAAACGGCACATTAAGGTGCCATGTTTAATGCATGCTCACATGCAAGCATACACAGATACACTTATAAAGGTTAATTTACACTGTATTGCCAAGAATCCACTTAATGTCATCAGTCTTTAGCTGCAGATTCAATTCCGCGTAAATGCATACACACAATAATAAAAACAGGAAAACAGGCGACGCACATGCCTTGATAAATGAAATAAAAGAACTCCAGGTTTTGACACTCCCATCCATCCCAGTTTACCCAAGGCCATCTGTGACGGTTGAGTAGGTTCTAATCCATTACCTGATAAATAGATTTGAAAAATTAATTCCAAGCCAGACGAGGATTTGCAGCTTTTCTTCCTCTGCCATACATATGTGTCTTACCCCGCAGGTAGCACTGGTGCATACCCCTACAGCACACAGTCAGGACTCAAGAGCTGGGTGAGCACGTATAAGCAGGCGTCTAAGCAGAAAAACATGCTAGAGCACCACCTGTAGATGCCTAAATTGAGTTCCTGTTTTTTTCAGTCTGTCATGTGTGCAAACTGCTAAAAGTGCTAAAAAAAGGAATAACTTCATCATGCTAAAATGTACAAAGAGTGACTGGAAGCATGGCTAGCAAGTTAGCTATACCCTGCATGTACCCAGAAGGCCTGTGCGTGCGTGCGTGTGTGTGTGTGTATCTATAACAGCACCTACTCCTCTACCTCCTCTGAACCAACATTACCATTAATGATGTTCAGGCCAGCCCGGTCCCCATTGATTGTTATTGTTCCATGCTGTTTCACATTAGCAGGAAGTCTTTAACCTCTGACACATATTGTCCTGACTCTGTTTTTCTGCCATTGCTCATGTCAGAGGGGACACAGAAAAGGAAGGCATGATCATTAACCTCTGTCAGGGAAACACACTTTTTCGTTTGTCTGACAAAGCCCGTTTACGCCCGTAATTGGATTTAATGTGAGCACTGAAGAAAGGAAGGGTTTTATATATATATATATATATATAAATATATATATATATATATATATATATATTTAAATGGGCTGCATTCTTCTTCTGCAGTTGGCTCAAGACTGCAGTGAAAGAGAAGGCATAGATTAACTGACAGCAAGCAATATCGGAATTAGTCTTTCCTTGCAGGCTCAAAGCACTTTCCCTATTTTTCTGCTGCCTCTTGAATGCTTTTCATCTAAACCACTGGATCCCTGCTGTCTCCTTCTCATCCATTTCCTGCAGAGAGCATTGATTTCTGTAGGATGTAAATAGGCGCTGCATTGTTTTCTTTGGTAGTTGGTTTGTTGTTGATTTATTTTTTATTTTTTTGATTATTTTGATTTTTTTGTTCTTTTTACTGTATTCAGACCTAAAGCATTTTTGTGGAGACATGGTCCAAGCGCAAAAATATGGCTCTTCTTTGAGTATATTATTGTCAGAAAATGTTTTGTAAAAATTTTGATGATGATATCAGAAATAAACATCTAAAGATGGGAGTTGTGATGTCTTGTTTACCAAATGCCAATGTCTCTGTTTTAAATGGAAACTTTACAAATTTTACATCAACATTAGCTGACGTCTTATGGGAAGTACTATTCATGATATGAACATATAATGTCACTGTAACAATATTATGATGTTTGTGTTGTGGAGGAGCTTGCTAATCCTTTATGTTTCTCTGCAGGAGTCTAAGACAATAGGCCTGATAATGTCATCAGAGTGGATCTTAAAGATGCCACATCTTAAAAGAAAATTGTTCTAAAGGTTTTAAAAGCCATGTTACCAGAATGATGCTGATGAAGGAGCATTATGGTAAGTGTATCCTACAGATCTTTTGGAACTGCACTGTATAAAGAAAAGCTTATATTCTTTCAAATATATAACAGTTACAAGTTGTTTGCTCCTAGAAACATAAATTATCAGCATTTAATCAAGGTCAAATCAGAATTATAACAGATAACTTTAAAAGTCAAATTTCATTTTGTTAACTGGATCTTTTGCAACACAAGTTTCACTTGATCACTTATAGGAAACTGTGGTAATATGTTCAGGTGACTAAATGTCCAATAGGCAACTTAGCTGACACATCAAATTAAACTGATGTAGAAAGGTAATGCATGTAATGCCCCAGAAACCCCTTTTTTTCAGATACTTTTTCTAATTGTTACATGACAGATGCCATAGGAGTCAGATGGTCGGTTGCATCTAACTGAGTCTTTGGGGTAATTTTAAAGGATTTTGTTACCTTAATGAGATTTTTTTTAAAAGCTGCAGCTTTGTTGTCTGTTTAAAATTACCTCCAATGTTTTACCTTGTACTTGGAACAAAAATATATAAATCTCTGCCTCTGCAATTTAATTTTATAAAAGTGCAACACTGACTCACTACATAAAACTCAGTGTTATTGTAGTACTACAGCACAAGTAGTATTGGTAAATTGTTTGTTGCCTTATCTAGAAAATTTGACTGCTAAAAATCCTTATGGCTGTACCAGATACTGCTAGACTACAAAACACAGTAAATTCCTTTCAACTAGAAAGAATTCAGGCCTTACCTAAAGCAGAGGTTGCATTTCTGCCTAAGGCATCCCTGGACCAAGTCCTGGCATCATCTTCTTGTGACAACCATCAACCATGCAGTTATCTTCAGTGTTGGTTTTTATTAATTAATTTTAACAAAAAGATACAGGCAGCTTATTGCTATTAGCTCCACTCTCTACTTTCATTCCTCTGGTGTCTCTCTGGCTGGTTAGATAAGGTTGGCTTTCTTGAAGCTTGGCAACCAATCAATGTCAATAACAAAATCAATCTGGAAAGACAATTTGTAACTGTAACAGTACCACAATACAACTGAAGTATGGGATTTTCAAACTCTGATGTATCAGACACAATAATTAGAATCCCACAAGTTCCACATTTCAGCTGGGACATTCGCAGACTTGTAAAGTCATCTCTATGGTTGTTAGAAAATCAGTTGATCGCAATATAATTCAAAAGATGGATGTTGCAAAAATCTATGGTTTGTCATCGTAAGGATAACATGGTGAAAACATGATGAGACAAGCACACAGTTAAAAATAGCATCCAATATTCCACAAAGTAGACCTCTGACAATAAATGAAAGTTCCAAGTTCCATTTGCTGTTTTCCAGGCAGTGTGGTAAAGTGTAGTAGTGATTCAGAAAAATTGCACAGCATCAGAAAGCAGAAGGCTACAAAGTGAAAAAGAAAAGGAAATTTAAGCAAAACCCTTCCAAACAAGCTGTCCGGGCTTAATTACATTTCTTACCCTCGGTGCAGGTTCTTTACAGTGCTAGCTTTCAGTGCTTACTGTTGATGATTTTTCCCATGAAAACACTGATGGTAAAACAAACGTGTCTCATCAGTTCATTCCACAGTTGCCTCTGCACCATATGCAGAGATAAAAAGCCTGTGGTTTTTACAGGGAATCTGGATGTTTGAGTTTTGCTAAGGCACATGTCATTTTCTCAGTTTGCAAGTGTCATCGTTGTCTTCTCAATTCTTGATTGCAATTTAAGGATCTCCTCAGCAAATTATGCCACAATTGTGTCTGAGGAAATTCACTTCAGTCATGGTAAGATGTCTAAAAATATACAAAGATTAAATTCTGCTGGGCTGCAATGTAACTGACAAGTGAAAGCTATTTCAACACTTAACAAATACCTAAACAAATTCACAGTAGTGAGTGTAATCTGGACCTTTCACCATCTGCAAGACTGCAATCACAGGGTCCAAAGAGAGGAAACAAAATCACACTGACAGCCCGTGGTTAGTCTGACTGTGCTTCCCTCAAAATAGCAAAACGATCCACAAAGAGCACCATAAGAGGAGATGCAGTGTGAGACACATTGCAGTCTGTGATCACATTGAGACAATCCTCTTGCAGTGTGTGACACGATTGCCATTCCCCATAGCTGGAGATTCTTAGGAGTTCAAGACAAGATAGTTTTTCAAATCTGCCAACATGCTGAGACAGTGCTTCAGGCTTATCAATAGTCTACACACCAAAACATCAATGCAGCTGTAGTGTCTATGCCTGTAAGTGTAAAATATAACTATTACTATGTAAATATATTATATTTTTTGTGGACTGATGGAACCAAGGTTGAACTGTTTAGGAAGAACACACAGCACTACAGTATGATGTATAAAGTGCACACCAACATGAAAACCTGTTCCTCCTGAAAGGAGCATCGTGATTTGGAACTGCCTTATTAAAATAGTTTTTTTTTTGAGTGCTCCACTGAGAGCCCAGGAGAATAGTAAAAATATAATCCAAGGCTTACTCTTTCCATCAGCACTGTTACTGTTTATTTGTCCTGTTTAATGAAGCAAAATGTGTTTGTCTAATGCATTACACAAATGTTTTTGTACTGAGGGTTCATATACTTTTTTTTTTTACCATTATAGACGCTATTTTAGGTTGTAACTTCTGACCATGCAGCTCAGACCTTAACCCAGTAGATATTCTGTGACTGAATGAGCTGAAGCAGTTACGTGCAACAATACTTTGCTTTTCAGTCTTTTATTAAGTTACTTTTTTGAGATGCTTAAGATGTTCTTGGAAACTGGGGCCCCGATCGAGACAGAAAGTTAGTTTGTGGCATAAAACACGGTCAATATTCAGAGTAAAATCTGTGTATCTCAGTATATGGCATGTCATTCCTAGTCCTCCTCGAACTTACCAAAATACTAAACAGGCACGAAAAGGCACAAGAAAATGCAAAACCAGCAGCCAGATAACCTACATTTCAGAGTTAGTGTTTATTTTACAAACTTTTGGGAGACACTGCTGGCATCTAAACACTGAGGAAGTAAACTTGACACATGCAGTTGACTTATCCTGAGTGAACCAAATATCCGCAGCGAAGAAGTACCGTCAGTGTCACAGAGACGGGAGATCTGTTTGCTTCAGCCCGCTGTCACTTCAGATGCACGCATCGTGCCATCACCGCCTTGGAAGAACATGACAGGCCCGCTCACAGTCCGGCTCACAGCAGTTTTTAGGACATGAGGTCTTGCTATCTTTTACTTTTCTCCTCTGATAATCACATGCCCTCTGGAGTAACATCGACACAAACATCAAGACATTTTCCTACTTATTCATGAAATGTTTAGAGATGTAGCCAGGTAGAAATTAGGTCAGTTAGGTGATTCATTCAACTCTGGCTGACAGCAATTAAATACCGTTAATACTGTAGCTGTACTAATGATGCTAATTTGACATCAACATAAAGCAATTTAAAGATGTTTCAGTTTCAACTCTGGCAATTTTAAACTGGAATCACAACCTTTAAAAACATAACCAACCTTTCTATATTCCTTGCATTTCTTATAAGATAATACATGCGAGATACCCTGAAATGCTTCGAGCAACATCGTATCAAAATACACCAAATTGCCACATTTTGGAAGGATACATTGTTTCCTCTGCAAAGGTGCACCTTATCTGAAAGGTTAAAAAAAGGTCTGACATGGCTGAGGGGTCAGCCTCTTTCAGCTGATTGCACACAGCCCACCTCGTCTCAGTCTGTGTGAAAAAGCCCATGGCTGGTGGTTGATTGGCCAAGTCAGGTGGCTTGGTGAGTATGCAGTGTCTGATTCTCAGTGACCTTTAAAAGCAGTGTGATGGTGGTGTGGGGCTGAAAGCGCTCTGCTTGAAGGGAGTGGAAAATTCATGGCTTTGAGACACTCTGAAGTTGTTTCTCTGTGTTTCATAACTGTAACTCTCTCTTCGTCTTTTTCTATTTTATTTTTTTTATATCGCTGTTATTCCTACATCCACTGCAAGTAATGGAGCTCCTGGAGGATGTAAAATGGCTTGTCCTCACACAACCTACGCTGGCTATCAGCGGTATCCAGCCACAGTCTGGATTCAGCATAAGTAAATTTCACTAACAATTGTTGCCCTCTGTGGATGGCCAAAGACCGCCCTCTTCCCTTTGGCACTTATCTACACTATCCTGTGTCTTCCTCTTGACCTGAAATTAGCAGTCAACATTTAAAAATAGAGTTTACATTTGACTCTACTGGTGCTTTTAATGTGGAGTTTTCATGCAGTCCTTCTCTCAGTGTTTGCCAATATTAACATTTTTTTTACATATTGTTTTTTAAAGACAAAAAAACCCAATATGTATATCAATTTGTGTGGTAGAACAAATATAAAACTGATATAAAAAGAAACAAAAAACAAAACTGTAACTCTAAGTTTACATTTTGGAGAAACACACAGACAAGAGGGCAAATGCTAACTGTTAAACGCCAGCAGGGAAGCTTAAAGCAGGGGTTTTCCAACACAGCAATCCACTACTGAAAGATTCTGCAGAGGGAGAGCCCATCCCTCTGTAGCAAAGCAGAGCAAAGTCTGGCTGCTGGGCCGATAAAGATTTACAGATGCACATTTAAGATCAGCCAGGTTTTCTGGAGTTTTATCCAACAGAGGCTTATTTCAATCAAAAAAACTACAGGGAAAGCTTAGGACAACATGAAGCCTCCCAAGGGCAAGGTGATGAGTATAAGCAGAATCAGTTAGCACTCTGTCACAAACAATAAAGGATGCAAAAACGTGCTGTACAAACTTCACACATGAAACAAGCGTGCATGTGAGGGTCCACATCTTTGCCATATTATAAAGCTACTTTCACATCTCAGGAATCTCAGGATTTACAATAATAATTTAAAAAACGATTTGGGTCACGTTATGGTTTTTCTACAAAGATGTATATTTTCCATGTTTGCAGATAGTTGCGAAGCGAGACTGCTTCTTTTCAACTTGGACATTTTTTCCTGAGGTTTCAGGGTTTCTCTTGGGGTTTTATTCTGTCTTGCTTTTTTCCCTCTGTAAGGCATCTTTTACTCCCTCATGTTGATGTTTTAGTATCTCTCATGGGGTGCAATCACACAGAACTGGACCTCTCTTTTCTGACTTAAACCACTTCTGTCTAAATTGGTGCTTCTTCCTGGTGGAGAGCCTGCTAAGGCAGAACACACACACACACACACACACACACACACACACACACACACATACATCACACACACATACACACACACACATAAAACATTTTTCTTATTCACTGAGGAAGCACTGCACTGAAACCTTCCACTGGTAAGTCTTTTAATATAGCAAGGGAGCAGTGGACTTCATTACAACATAACAAAGCAATGTGGAGCAGATCAGAGAGGATAAGTTTCTTTATGATACTTAAATCATAACTAGCAACTATGAAACAATATCAGGGTAGTAAATCATGGATGAAATTTAAAATTTTAGAGGTGAAGAGGAGACAACTAGCGTATGGGGGTGGGGGGGATTGAACTGATGTCATTATATCTACCCTACACCTAAAAACAATATGAAGTTCAAAATATGTATAAAACTACAGCCTATTCAATTCAATCCAATTCAACTTTATTTATATAGCGCCAATTCACAACATAAGTCATCTCAGGGCACCTTACAGTGTAAGGTTTAAGACCTTACACATTATACAATATATAATAAATATTATTTACACATTAAATAATATCTATATGCAGAATAACCCCCAGTGAAACCAGGCTCATGGTGGGCGGCCATCTGCCTCGACCGGTTGGGGTAGGTGGACAGAGGAGAGAGAAAAGAACAACAGGCAACAGAGATCCTAGACACACGCACACAGACACAGATTCAAATGTTAATGTAAATGAAAAGCTGACGTGACGCAGGCAGAACAAATGCCCAACATGTTTGTGGGGACCTACATGTTGTCATGAAACATAGTTTTTGAGAAAATGATTCACTACATTTATAAATGCTTGTAACAAATTTGACACCAAAGTCTTCCATGGGGTTCGGTTTAGGCAAGAAAAGTAATGGGTTCAGGCTTCAATTAATTTAAACTGTAAACCCAGCCCACAGTCTTTCCCTGATCTTAACCTAGAGCTGTAATGCCAATGTTAACCTTCATTGTCAGATATTTTCAACTTCAATGTTATCCATTTACAGCTTGCTTGTACATTGTATATCAATTCCGTGTCATTCACACCTCTTCACACTTATCTCTTTTCTTACATATCTCTGTACTTGTGCTTATAGGGTTATTTTGTGATGCAAAACATTATTCCAAGTTCAACAAAATTCTGTAACTGCTCTCAAAAGGTAATTTGACATTGTTCAACAGGTAACCAAAATCTCCCAGGTTGCAGGAATGTTAAATTTTATATCATAATAGTAAGATAAGTAAGTCAGATGTTTCAGTCAAACAAATAAAGCACTGTATTGCATTACAGTTAAAGTTGTACAAAAAATGAGAAAGAATTACTTTTTAATTTTGTCCAACTGAAGCATGCTGTTATACATAATAATCAATCCAGCCTCAGTTTTCAAAGATACATTTTCAACTTGCCAAGACTTAACCATCTGAGCTGGTGAAAATGGTGTGTCCAGTTGGTGCTATTGGCTTATAACTGAATTCTGTGTTTCTCACTACGTGTCCATGTCACATATCTGTCTAATTTTCCAGGGTTCATTGTCCTCAGACAGACTGTGTTAGTTAGAGGTCAAGGAACAGGACATGCAGCATAGCTGAGAAGAAGAGGGAAGAAATGAGAATACAAATGCCAAGTGGTCAGAATCATTTGAATTGGTAGAGTGCCCAGAACATGAGCAAATTGGCTGAGTGTCTGTGTGTTGTTTATCTCTGCTCTTCTATAAATCATTTTGAAATCAATCTATTTGTTAAAACTTGTATTTAGGCTACTTGACTTGCATTACAGATAATAAAATGATAAAGGCACAGGAGAGGAGAGGAAAAGAGAGGAGTGCACATAACCCTAACTTGGTAGACTTAGATGTAGCTCTTTGATAAATCTATGACCTTGGTATCAAACTGAATTCTCTGAATCCCCAAGAGAGGGGTGAATATTTGAAAGCTACAATTCAGAGTTCAGCTGGGTCCTCACTGTGAGAATTTAATGAGAGACCTCTCTGGTGCTTGTATTCAGATTTCAGTTTTATCCATGGTATTAAGTGCCTCTTGTGCAACAGCGTGTCTGGGTTGGCTTTTCCCTGAACGGTGCCCAGACCTATACCTGAATCTGTCTTTTTAATTTTTACAAAGTCCTATTATCACTTAGAAAAGGCCTATAAGAAATTTTGTGTGAACAAAAGTAGATTTTTCTATACATACAGTGAAGTACACATATTGCCTATATATCAGCAAACTCTGAATAAAATAAGAACTAATAATTATGGGTTCCAAGCATCGACTGCTGAAAAAGAATGTCAGCAAAATTAAAACGTACCAAGGCAAGGCTAAAAGATCATCATTGCATCCATTTTTGTACTTTGTATTCCTGTCTTGTTTTAGGGGAAACATATTCTTAAGCAACTGCCCTCCCACGAAAAATGACAGCATCATTCATTGCAGTACATATGTTTATTTTCATGTGGCAAAGTCCTCTAACAACTCCTGTAATTACGAACAAAGATGTAGGGATGTCTTTAGAAAGTTTATTTGAACCCGGTCTGGATTTGAGTGCCTCACAATTAAAGTTTGATCCAATATTTAACTTTTACTTAAATTTTACTATTTTCAGTATTGAATCAATGATTATTTTAGTAAATGTTAATGAAATATGAATCAAATGCATCCAACATTGAAATAACAGCTAAATCTTAGACTGACACATCTTATCTTACAAGAGATAACTAATCTAAAGATAGAGATCCTGATTATGTTTATGTTCAGTGTTTAATTATTGATATTCATGAAAATAAAGTTTGTGAAAGTGTACAAAGTTGTGCGACCTGTCACCAGTGACGTTTCTGAAGTTTATTTTAACCATAACTGTAATGGTACAAGTGGTGCAGAATGTCCTGTAAACTAGTAGATAGTAGTTATAACATGCGGTTAGGTTTTGGGGATGATCATAGTGCCATTTAACCTCCCCACAAAATATTTTCCATTCTATAATAATGTTACCTTATTTTTTTTGTCTGTGCTTCTGTAATAGTTACTACAGCCACTGAAGGCTTTTGTCACTTAAACATATGTGGTTTCGAAGAACTCACTGAAACAACTGCTTCTATTGTTCTTCTTGGAAGGACATTCTTGTTTTGTTACCATTAGACTGACCCTTTACCTTTAACCAAAGTTTAGGGGTAGATACTATAAAGCCTGTTCTTTCGTTTTTCATGAGGTTTCATGCCAGAATCAGTAACAGAAGTTGAGTGATCTGCAAAAACACAACCTGAGCTGTAACACTCTACCCTCCTACACATCAGCAGGTTTGCAGCCAAAGAATTAACAAATATGCACAAGTGCAAAATAATGCTGTTATGACTGAAAATGGCATTCTAGATGTATTTTGGCTTCAACTGGAGCCAAGCATGTTTATTTGTTGATACTTTTCTCATTCCTGAAGGAATAATTTCTGTTGGAATAATACCCATTGTAGACCTGTGTGAGCAATTCAATTCAATAAATACTGCATAGCAGCAAAACACCACACTAAAAACAGGAAATTCTTACTTATGCTTCATTTACTGTATGTTTCATTTCTTATTTTCTGAAAGGGCCAATATAAACAGATTTGTCAGATAACATTCAAACATGAAGATGAATGAATTAATCTTGCAAACTTCACGGAATAATAATCAAGCTGGAACACTGAACTCCAGCTCTGTGAACACGTCTGATAATAATAATAATCAGATCTTTTCAGACTCATTTTCTTCTGCACATGTAGTCAAATCCAAAGTCTTGTTCTTCTTCATGCAGTCCTGAGGGTCAATCTAATTTACTTAGAGCATTTTCATTTCCATCCACGCTTGCTTTTTTCCCTGTGTTAAGAGAAGCTAGGCTTATAAAATGACATTTAGGCAGGGTAATGACAGAAATCTTGCTCTCAGCCACTACCAAATAGTACAGTGAAGAGCCTTAACAGGCCACTAATTTATCTGCATAATAGGCAAAATTTATCAAGGCACATTGGTCTCTGCAGGGCAGCGACTGTGCCGGCAGGGGTCTAATGGGAGGAAAACGTCAATGAAGACCAAGAAGAAACTGCATAGCCCCGACCCCTTGACTTCTGCAGAGCTCACAGAGAATTGTAATATTCAGTGATGCTGCATAAATTTGGTAACAACTTTATACAAGAATTGTATTTAGTATGTCTCTATAAAGTGCTGCAATTAGGGGCAGATGTACTAAAGATTTGTATGTCCTAAATCACATACAAACATGGATCTAGAGCGCACTAAGGGCTGCATCTTTCAAATGGACAAATAGTAATAGGATTTTGCACATTTACTTTCATAAATATACAAAGTAGGGCATTCTTGCAGTGGCTGATTGCATCTGTATTTAAAGGAAAAAGTCCTACACTGTATGTTGCTGTATAAGCTGCTCAGTTAACGTGTTTTTGCTTCACAATGCTAAACCAGCTCATGTGGATGTTATATTATGTCATTGTTAGCTTGTTGTATGGCTGGTTGTAAGTACTGCAGCCAAAGTTACGTAAAATAACCATCCTTACTGTGGTAGCTGTGACAAATTGGTTATAAATTAGATGTCCTTAGCTGAAGCTCAATGCTAACCTATTCACAAGACAATTTGCTAACTTAGTGTGCAGATTAGAAAGCCGAATGAATGCATGGTCATTCTCCAAACTCTTAATGATAGACACCAGTGAAACATACAAAACCCTCATTCTAATATGACCACCTCCAACATATTTGCACCTGCCATCAATCAATCAATTTTCATTATTGGATTAACCACAAACTAAACACACAATTTCCAAGACTGCACATGCAGTTTAGTGCTCACAATTTGGGCTCTTAGTAAATCAGGCTCTTATTGTCTTAATGTACATTAGGTTTTATCTTTCCCCTGCATATATGAGTGAACGTGTGTCATTCTGTGTTTTGGATTTATTGGGTTCTGTACTATTTAGGACTTGGGAACATGTGAAATAGATAAGATGCCACTGATGTGTAAATTCTACACACTTTGCATCCATCGTGAAACATTTCCATCGACATGTGGGTGAAAACTAAAAAAAAAAGGTTCTACAGAGTGCGTCTGATCTCTCCTGTCAGGCTCCAGACAGCATTCTCTAACTCATTTGTGGTCATCTTCAAGGACACAAAGAATTCAAATCCCATATCGTCCTAAATCTGTCTATGCCACCAAAGCTCCAGAGTCCCCTTCAAGCTTCTTTCTAGTCAAACTTGGTTCTCTAAAAATGCATGAGTTCCATGCAGGAAATAGATCTAAACGTCAATTGAAAAACACACAGAAGAACTTCTGTCTTTGAAAGTTTGTGGCATGTTATTTTTGGTAAAGCTCTTGTTTGCATCAAGGCTGCTAACTTCTGAAGAACTGAATCATGCCTCCAGAGAGTAACAAGTAGAATTCAGCTCTCATCACTTCACTATTTAAACAGTTGCAAAGCTTAGACTTAAAACCTATATCAAAAGAAGAGAGGCTCTTGTTTGGACAGCCTGACTTGCAAAGAGAACCAGAGCTGTGATGTATTTAAAAACATACTGTATGTAAGTCAAGGCAAACTGCTAACAAAGACCAAATTGATTGTACACCTTTATTGTGGTTGTTGTGAACTGCACAAATTCCAAATGAGTTAGATTTTCCAAATACTGTAATTGCACAATGTACAGAACTCAAAGGAAGAGCAGACATTACAGCTTGACTCCATTTAAGTATTGCGACATTTACTGGAGCAATAATGTTGCTCAGTATGAACACTTCAACCCAGCAGCACAAAAGATCTATTGTAGATTCATAATAACTTACTCATGGATGCCACTGCTACAATAAAAAACGAGCCCTATACTGAATGTTCTGCCGGTGGCATGACCCGCTGTTCTGTAATTCTGAGGTTTTTATTAGTATACAGTTCCCTGCTGTCCCTGATTTATTAGTCTGTTTGAAGTTATCCGATCATTAATAGCACAATGGCGTTACTTGAACATTTTCACTAATTTATAATGTCTATGTCTATAATGTCAGTGTAGGGATCATTCCGAAGTCTGGAGTCTAAAAATGGCCCTCACAGCCATGGGACCTATGTGCATGCTTGCATGCTGCAAAGGTAGTCTGTCCCACAGCTAAACAACATGCAGTTCACTTAACCCACATTTGATACACAGTTACAGTACCTTACATAATTCTAAATTGGAGCAGGTTTTGGAGCTACTGTGTATGTAGCCTACAATTCACCACAATACTGTCCAACACCGCTCCAGTTATTGGTATAAATATACATTTTAACAGTTTTCTTACCTATATTAATCAACCATATACAGTAAGTAAGAAAAATGATTCTGTGTAACCCACAGCGGGTTATTTCTTAATTACAAAAATACAAATATTCTTCTTGAGGACCATGATCACACCCATCCAGTCATCATCTTGACTGTTTTTTTGTTAACGGCTTCCGCGGTACTGAAGCTAATCCCAGTTGTCATTGGCAAGAGTCAGGTTCACCCTGAACAGATAAACAGTTTATTACAGTGTTACCCTTTTTACACTGGTACTAAACATCAGCCATCATAAACCATTCAAAATAGTAGTTCTTAATGTTTTTTATGTACTGTGAACCCAATGAATTCAGCACTTTGGACTTAATCATAACCCATCAATTCTCAAATGTGTTTTTGTCTTCACATTAATGCAATGAAATTAAACACAATGAATCTGAGTTTAACTGAGACATGTAACACCAGTACTTGAGTACTTTTACTCCAAGTGTATGACTGTCAATAAACAAACAAGCAGGATTAATGATATTATTGGCTGTCACTTCAGGTACAGTTTTAACAATTCATTAACAATAGTCCATTTTCTTTCTAGGGCTAAAAAAGATACTGTCAGAGATCTGTGTGGAGAGTGACATTTTGTCTAACCACATCACATTATATGCTCCAACTAAGCTGAGACATGATGCATGATGTCCTGGCCCTGCAGTGGTGACAGGGACAATGATTTGAAATATTTGACATGGTGAAAATTAGCTCAGCACTAAAATACAGAGCTGCACTTGTAGGAAAGCTTCTGCAAGTACACCCTGAAGCCAGGCCAGGTTGTCTTGGACACCTCAGAGAAAGGAGAAAACGAGGAGGAAGAAGAGACAGAGGGACAAAGAAAAGGATTAGTGGGAGAATGAGGCTGGCAAGACTGAGAACAGACAAACAAACAGCTCAACAGATTGACCGGGGATGGAGGGACAGATGAAAGCTACTAACTGAAAGAATGACTCAGCCAAAATTCATAATCTTGTCACGACAGTGGAAAAAGAGCGTAAGCCGATAACCTGCGGTAAGTGTCTCATTCCAATATTGATACAAGTAACACACTCCTGAGAAATTAAAAAAAAGGGAAAAACTGAGTGCTAAAGAGAAAAATATGATGTATGTATTCTGAGCACAAGATACCTGCCGCTGCTTAATTACAGGATCAGTGTCTTAATTACTGTCTGTAATCAGCCAACAGAATGACTGTACTTTCGCTCATTACCCGAAGTGTCAGTGCTACAATAGACTTTCCACAGTGTCTTCCTCTATGGACACGCCAAATGAAAGCTAAGTCAATTTCAACGTCAGCTGTAAGTTTCACAGCACTTGTGATGGAAAGGGGAATGGTGAGAGGAGCTGGCTGGCAAATAGCAGCCAAAAATAATCCTCCACTGCAACCTGATGGAATATTGCTGATTTTGCTCCACATAAAGTGTTTCCAATATAAGTTCTTGATCTACACCAGACTTTATCAGTTCCTTTTTTTCTTCTTTTCCTTCCCTTCTTCTTTTGTGTACGCAGCTGCAGCTAAAGCTTGAATCGGGACCTTGCTAGTCTGCGATTCAACCGCAGTGCTGTGTGAAGCCATGGTGCAATGGAGCAGTAGACCTCACAGCCGTGACCTCACACTCCCAATGGGAGCCTCGCTCAAAAACTTTAATAGGGAATATGACTTCACTGCTGGCAGCTGTTTAATGAGTCTGGGTCATAGAAGCCTTTGACAGCACTTTATGCATATATATATATATTTTAACTAAAAAATATTGAAAGAAATTGCATACTGAAACTTTATTTAGGGTAAATTAGCATTCATTACATAAGATGCAGTAGTTTCCGGTCCAGTTTTCTTCTCTGTATGTTGAATAATTACTGGTTTATCTTTGTACTCAAACACTTGCTGGGAGGTGATCGACCTTAAAATGTTTTCTGCACCCTGCTAGGATGTATCATTTAGCAGAGCTGTTGCTTCTCATTGCCAAGGCAGCCAAACCAAGACACACGTCTAACAGTCTTCTTTCTGTCTACTGTACATCCTTGAAGCTTTTTGTCAGGCTGTGTCGGATTATCAATGCAAACTCAGTAGCAGGTATGTTCTTTGTGAATCCAATTGGTGACAAGAAACTCTCTGGTTTCATTTATTAAAGTAACAATCCCCGCAAACTGGTTGTCAAGGCTTAGTCATTTTTTTCAAATGTAAAACTTCTGACAATTTCACATTCGCTGAATTCGTCTGTCAAGACTGAAGGTGGGAAATGTAAACATGTTTTGATGAAGTTAT
This sequence comes from Ctenopoma multispine, assembly GCA_034779795.1. Taxonomy (NCBI): domain Eukaryota; kingdom Metazoa; phylum Chordata; class Actinopteri; order Anabantiformes; family Anabantidae; genus Ctenopoma; species Ctenopoma multispine. The sequence goes on along the minus strand of JAUYWH010000014.1, from coordinate 15,471,768 downwards.
TGTTCAAGCGAGGAGAGACTGGAGCAATTATTTTTGACTAGAACTGTCTTACACATCATGTGCAGTGTAAAACACCAATGGGACCACTTAACAGGCAGTAGTAGTAATACAAAGCACTTGGCTGAAAGTCCCACACTCCTAACTTCAATTTCATTTAGCACTCTGTGTGTGTTCAGAGGGAGGAGAACACCTGTTCCTACATTTAGTCCTACATACAGGTAGGGGCTCTGGGGATGTAACTGAGGTCCAGCATTGGGCTGTAAATCTTATTCTGTGTTAGTTTTTTTCTTTTCTATTTCTGGAATGCTTGTGGATTTAGCTAATTAGTAGGAGCCAGGTGTTAATTAGCTGAGGCGAGAGGGGATCAGTTTGGTTCTGATCCATACTGCTGTGTCTCATGGAGCTCGAAGTCTTTGATCTCCCCTGCAGGGCTGAACGCGCCACTGTGCTTGTCATTTCCAATTAGGATGTTAAACAGATATTCCAAAGATATCCCCCTTGTTACCCCTTCCCTTTCTCATCCCAGTCAGATGAGTGGAACAAGAGGGATGACAAAGCGGTGGAGTGAATATTTTCTTTCTGTCAACTGTTCTCCTTTCAGCTGGCTGACAGGAAGCTGTAGCTCCAAACGCGAAGCAACACCTGCTGATGAGGACGTGGGGAGAATATAAACATAGCAACAGTTTTCTGTCTGTTTTGATAAATCCAAAGGAAATAATGTCTCCTTGCCACTGCAATTATTACTTCAGTGAGGGACGAGGCAAGACAATACAGAAGTAACTGTTTGTGAGCGTTCAAACTGGCAACACTCAGGCTGAACGTTTTACTTACATAACAGCAAGTTGTTGAGAGCCGTTACATGCATCATCAAATCTAAATGTGTCACCATTAGAATTGAGAGGTAATTAAGGCCAATCAATCACCGTATTATTCTAATTAGAGGTGTAATTGTTGGCACAGCCTTCAAAGGCCCTACACGTGCATGAATTTCAACAGAAATTAAATACACAAATAAATACAATGTGCAGTCAACTGACGAGACATGAACTACTCGGCTTCAGAAAATACAATTATCATATAAACTCACATTTTGTGTTTGCTCAAATTGCCTTTGTTTTGTTCAGTTTTGTTTGAAGATCTGAGACTATTTAGCAAGAGGGACACAAGAGAAAATGGAGAGAAGCAAAGAGTACATTTAAAAAACAATTTAACTTATACACTATAGCCTTAAGGAAAGCAATTTTAACTTTAACAAAAGAAAGAAGAATAGGAAGGTTTGCCTCAAACAATTCTTTGAAATTTCTTTGAACGCTAGGACATGTCAGAACAGCATGACTTTTCTCCTCTGTTACTTTGGTTTAAAACAGACTCAAGCAGTCCCAGATGTTGCTTCAAACACAATGAGGAAATCAAGCTTGTCTTCTCGAGCATTTTCTACTTGTTTTACTTTTTTTGTGTTGGACAACTACTCCACACCACTGGATAACATTAAACTAACAAAAAGCAAAGCTGTGCATGCTAGAAGTGCATGCTATTAGTGTTCAATTTTGATGCTTTTTATAAAAGGGAAGCTATTAAATTTGCTTGGCCATGACAAACATTTCTTAAATAAAAAAATTAAAACTACTTTATCAACTAAAGACTCAACTTTAAGACTAGAGAAATAGTGGCTTAAAAAACTGACACTCTGTTGAGTTTTCTGTAAACACATATAGTTTTTTTCATTGTGCACAAGTAAGCACAAGACCCAAACACCTAATCAAAATATTCCCCCAAATCATCAGGGTGCCTTTAATATGTAGAATAGTTCCAAATGTTTACACACATAAACAGATATTAAAAAGTTTTTAGTCCAAGGATAGAACTCCTAAAAGTGTACAGTACAATATTTGCCTGCTTCCTTTTTATTTGATTTTTGAATATTTGTGGTTAACCACATTTTATGAAAAGCTGAGATTAATTTCACTGCCTGATTACTGCACCTGTTAAATCAAGAAATCACTTCAATAGATAGAAACTATCTGACTGAAGTGCAACACGTCATGCTGTGATCTGAAGAAATTCAAGAACAAATGAGAAACAAAGTCATTGACATGCATCTGTCTGGACATGGTTACAAAGCCATTTCTATGAGAGTCCCGCGAACCATAGTAAGAAACATTATCCACAAATGGAGAAAATGGTGGTGAATCTTCCCAGGAGTGGCCAGCCTACTAAAATTACTCGATTCCCAATCCTGGTAAGCTGCATGTCGAGGTGTACTTGGACAAGATACCAATACCCTGACCCTTGGCGCCTCACAGGGGCAGTCTGTCCACAACAAATGGTCTGGTCATCAGTTTGTGACCTCAACCTCAAGCTCTTGAGTTTGATCAATGATCAAAACACATCAGAATGTCGACCTTTGAACTGCTAAAAAAAAACAAAATAAAGGTTTTAGAGTGGCCTAATCAAAGCCTGAATTTAAATCTGATTGACAGGATTTAAGTCCTGGCCATTCATGCTCGGAAACCCTGCAGTGTGGCTGAATAAAAACAATTCTGCAAAGAAGAGTTGGCCAAAATGTCTCCCAAATTTTTCCACGGTGATATGAAAGACTCATTGCCAGTTATCACAAACACTTGATTGCTGTTGTTGCTGCCAAGGGTGGCACAACCAGTTATTACTTTTAGGGGGCAATTACTTTTTTACATCAGGCCAGGCAGGTTTGGACAGATTTGCTCTCTTAATAAATGAGTATATCATTTAAAAATAGCATTTTGTATTTATTCAGATAATGTGAGAAATATGCATAAAAGTCAGAAAGTGGGGAAATACTTTCACTGCAATGTAACTCTGTTGTAAGTAGTAAAGTAAGTAAAAAGCTAATGTAGTGTGATTTCAAACATAAGTCATGTTCATGTAGTATAAAGTCATGACCATGTTCACTTATTTACTTTTACGGGCACTTGTCCTGCTAAAGACAATAAGATGAGTTTGCCAAGGCCTCACCATGCCTTGACATTTTATTATGATTTATGAAAGAGACGACACTGTGTGAATATGCATAGAAAATGGATTAGTGGCTACAAAATTTTTACTGGTGTCTAATTTGCATCTCTGCAGTGCCTCAAATATCTTGCAGCAGTTGCTGCACTGAATCGTGTAAACACCTTTGTTTTGTATGATGAAAGGCAGGTAGGAGGTGGAGTGTGTGTGTGTGGGGGGGGCATTTTCAGAACAGCATGCAAATACAGAATAATAGAGGATTAGAGAAGTCACATTTGCATATGAACAAACTGCTCACTTATGGGTAATGCTTGATGCCTACAGCCTATGGATGAACACTCAGATGAGTCATGTGTCTTGCAGATGAGCACGTGCAGAAATAACTCATGAGTTTTTCTCATCACTAGGATCCAATTGATGGGCTTACAGAGAATTAGCCTAGCTTTGGAACTATAGGATTTGGCTTTAGAGACAGAGATGACAGGTCATTTAACATGCTGCTGTAATGCTGTGGCATAATGTGGTAATTGTTTGCCTGTGTAAATATGAACCTGATCGTTCTCATTTTGAACTGCAAATCTATGTGAACAAACCACAGAGGAAATGGACAATTACTTCAATGGGTGGCACACACACATCTTGTGTTTGCACAGTGGACCAAAGGGATGGGTAACAGTGTGGAGAGAATTTCTGGCTACAGTAAGATGTTCAATTGAAGCTCTTAGGACACAAAATCTGTGTGTGGGAGGAGTGGGGAAGAGACAAAAAAGGGACAGAAGGCAAAGAAAATCCATCAGAGATAGAAAGGCATGTCACTCAACAGAGAAAGCGAGTCAGGTTTATACACATAAAGGGAGTGGGGCACAAAGTGGAAGAGAAAGAGAGGTAGACAAAGTAAGTGAGAGTGTGAGAATAAGGCTAGAGGGGGGATGAAAAAACACAATTGAGTGATAGTCTTTCCACTTGATTTTGGAGTATGGGAGCTTCAAGGGTTATTATGGGGAAAACCATTTTGGAATGTTAAAAATGTGAGGGTTGAAAACTGACAAATGGCGGTGAAGGGAGTATGGAGGTGAAGGGGTTGGTGGAGGGGGTACAGGGTTTCAAAGAGCTGCTGGCAAAACTACAGCAGAAAAAGTGTAACAATAATATAAAAAATGTTTGTGCGCCACATTTTTCCTGATTCTGAGTCTTCTAAATATTTGTTTGGACAAAGTGTAATTAATGCTTGCCACACAATTTAAATTGTTTTCTTTTTAGCAATTTAAAAGAAAATATATTTACATACAAAAAATATTTCAGCACTGATTTTTGGAATTACTTTTATGAAATTAGCTTTTTTTGCCACAATAAAAAAGACCTTGTAGAAATACTAAATATAGAGTTTGTGTTGTCCTGATCTGATTATACCACTTACTTCTTATGCCCTCTGAGTCCACAATTGTATTTGCTTGTTTGTCTGACAGGGCAACTGGTTCATTAGTGCTTAAGGCATCTTTCACATTTGCTGTAATTGCTTAAACAGTAGCATCACCTTCCAAACTGTACTGGAAGGACTGGGCTACCATTTAGGTAAGCTCTTGCTCTAGTGAAGATAACCTGAATGTGGGGCAAATGCTCAGCTCTCCATCACAGTGATAAGATGTTTACTAGGGAAGAAATATGTTTTCTTCATATGAATATCTTGCAGATGTTGAGCAATTAACTGTTCATTCACAGGGTTGTCTGACATCATGCAGTGACATCAGAGTTTGATGCCCGACTTTTCTACCAGCTCCATTAACACAACTTTGTCAAAAATTTCATTGGGTCCTAATGAGACTTCAAACTCAGCAAACTTCACTTGAAAAAACAGAAAAAAGTGAAAAAAAAACTGAAGTCTATTATGGCATTTTGATATAATGTGGACAAATGAATTTTAGTTTTTGTTACTATCCAAAAAAAATCAAAAATGTTCTCTTTTGGTGTCATCTGTCTGGTTACAGGATTCAGCATATTTCTGTTACCCTTAGAACAGTTATGTGAAGGGCTTATTGAATAACATTAGGTTTTTCGTTATTTAATCTATTTGTGAACTGAAATAATGTGAATTGCCTTTTTTGTGAGTTGACAAGAACGTATGTTCAAACAACTAAATGTTCAAAGGTGAGTGAAAAGCAAATTTCCCTTTGTGAAGAGGCTGTTCTTAAAAGTAGCCCGTCTGTGATATCATCAGTAGTATCACAGTGAGTGATCGTGACCTTGTTCTCTAAAAAATTACTAGCATGAATGTTGTTGTAGCTTAATGATATGGTATCATTTAATATTATATTTTATCCACAAAACTAAAATGCCATAGTTGAATAAATAGTTTCTTGTAGTCAAATTAGTTTTTGTTGTTTTTCCACCTGCATCTAATTAGTTTAGAGTTAGTTGTATTCCCATGTTCCTCTTTGTGCTTTAAAGTGTCAAGAAAATTTTACTTAACTGACTTACTGTTTACTGTTCATACATTTCCACTGCTGTCTTTCATGGTTTGGCTTGAAGCAGGGGTGGGCAAAGTGAGTAAAGTATGGTACTTGTACTTGGTCGGTTCATTTTTTTAGGCAAGTGTTTGAGTATTATGTTTGTGTACCTCTATATGTCTTAATATGTCTCTACTCAGCTGTTTGCAGACAGGCTATTCAAAATGTGGCCTGGCCATTGGGAGCAAGGTGGGATTTAGTGTCTTGCTCAAAAAACGTCAACTGTCAACTCTGCTGTAGGTGAATGACCCGATTCAACTTATGGTCAAAGCATGTGTCAGTAAAAAAAAATAAAATATGTATGTTTGAATTTAAATTGTGATGCAAATTTTGATCTGAAAAATATTACGTTTTATTGAAAATATTAACTATATAAATTATATATATAACAAGAAACCTTCTGATTACTTCTGACAAGTGTTTTAAAATGAGTCCTGAAAACTGCACAGTGTAAATCTCAGTAGCTACTCAACACTGATTACTGTCAAAGTGTTATTGAAAGTCATTCACCAATAATTAAGATTGGAACGTTTTGATTATAAATCGCAATCACCAAAACAAGTCTGCCGATGCCCGTATAATTTCATAAGCTAATGATCTCTTCAAGTAATTATTTAATCAAAATACAATTAAGTTGTGAATTAAGTTAGTGAGATTTTTTTTTTAAGATTTCACATAGGCTACCTACATGACTAGTGAAACAGGACAAACGTTAGCTATGAAATAATGGAGGTGTGGCTGCGTAAAAGGAATTTGTCAGCTAGCAAGCAATCAATTTGTCATGAATACGTGGCCTACTGGATGGACATTACGCAAACAGTACAAAAGAGGGTCAACATTTTTCTTGCCTGTTACCTTAGTATTAATAAATTCATTTTATTTTATTATAGCCTTTGCCTCCCTTGTCATATTCTTTGAGTTTGGTTTGTGACAAATGGGGAACTGTATAAGATAATGAAAACCATTTGGTATAGGTAAATGTTTTGAGACCAGTAGGCTTGTAGCAGCGTACAAGTGCTTTTAGCCTTTAGTGTTGTAGTTAAGCTTTGGGGAGTATCACGCAAGGGGGTTTGTTTTGTTGTTTTATGCATGGTTGCTTTGGTTTGGAATTAATTTGGTGGATGTGTGAAAGAAGCAGCTTTTGTCACCACTTTCTTTGGTTTGAAAACCAATTTGTTTGAGCTGTAATTTTTACATCTCTTGGGTGAGTAGAGTCATGATTCACTTTGTTAGAGCCATGCTTTCCTTTTGTAGGCTGAAGTGGCAAATAAGAGACCTACCAGTTCATTGTTTGGATTTTAATGTGGCAGAGAATGCGGGTGAAGACTGTGGCTTGGGAGGATTTCCCTAGTTTCTAGACGGTCATCAATTTAACACTGTGTTTTATTTCAACCTGAGTTTAATTCAATATTTGTATTTTTTAATAAGTAATCACAGTAATCACATTTCCATTGCCAATAGTTAAACCCCTGTAGTAGCTATGTTGTCAAAACAACTCAAAAGCCCCTTCTTTCTAGTTTAAACTAATTTGACATCATCTTAGACCAGACCTACAAATATTGTGTATAAATGGTGATTTTATTTAAGTTATTTTTAATATTTTATATATATATATCCAGCACACTGAGACTATACACTAAGCGGAAAGTAGGCGGTCGAGGACTAGTGAGTGTCCAAGCCACTATCCAGGATGAAACATCAAAGATCCATGAATACATCAGGAAGATGGTCCCAACTGATGACGGGCTCAGTGAATACCTCAGGCAACAGAAACCCAAGAAGGAAGAGGAACAAGAACAGGAACCATCATGGAAAAACAAACCCCTGCACGGCATGTACCACCGGCAGATAGAGGAAGTGGCTGACATCGAAAAATCCTACCAGTGGCTGGACAAAGCTGGACTTAAAGTCTTAGCTAATGCGTTTTTTCTTGTTTCAAAGTTATTAATTAGCTCATGTGGATGTATACTATTCTGTCAGCGTTCGCTTGATGCATGGCTAGTTTTAAGTACCGCATCCAAAGCTAAGCCCATTATGCTGAAATAACACCCGCTGTTGTTAAAATACAAATGCTGGAGTTAGAGTTACTACCTCCCAGGCCTCTGAAAACATGTTAAATTTAACAGATAACATATAAATCATTTCACACTTATTTCTGAGAACTTGTACTTGTTGCATATGATGCAGATTCCAGCTATGCAGACATTCAGAGAAGCCGGTGAGGGCTTCACTGAACGCCTGACATGAGATGCAGAGGCGGAGCGGCTGAGCTAGAGTAACAGTGGCAGGGAGAGGAGGAGGAAAACCGAGCGCATGTCCATCTGCTATCCTCCTGATAGCATTTAATGTTAGCATCACGGCACTAGCCAGAAGTAGTCATGATCACCTCACCGGCTGTGTCTCAAATACTTGCTGCCCCATAAACTGACTGCCCACATACCACAGTGTATGAGTGCCAATTACTGAACAATATGAAATATAGTAATTATTAATAATCTAATTATCTTTTAAAATAATCTTCATTAATAATTTATACTTTACTTATCCACTTGGAAAAATTCTTGTGGCCAGGAATCTGGGGAACAAGAAGTCAAACCACCAGCTGTGGGGTTTGAAGATGACTGCCCTACCAGTTTTACATTAGCTTATGTCATTTTCTATGTCATGACTAAAACACTAAACTCATCTGTTCACTACATAAATACAGTACATATTGCACATATGACTGACCAACAAGTGGCTGCAACCAGTAAAAGCCAGCAAAATATGTAATGTAATACAGTAAACACAGCTGTTCTCCAATGCCCATCACTTTTTTTTGTAAACCTTGTCATTCAATCTGGCCCGAAGACCCTGAAGGCTTTTATCAAACTATGTCTCTGCAGAAGCAATTATAAGGAGAGGCACTTTTGCCAGAAACCCAAATCATCTCCATGTAGTGCCTCACAGTAAATGCTAACTGGCAAGGTAGCAATAGGTGGAAATGGAAAAGCACTACACAGTTATGCTTCAAGGACTGGAAAAGAGTTTCATTCAATCAGACAAAAGCACCCAAATGCTAATAGAGACGTCATGAATCACTGCAGTCATGCTTACATAAGTATCTGAACCTATATGCTAGTTATTGTAAAATTCTCACAGAAGCTGCCATAAACAGATATTTTCTATATTTCTACAATGCATCCATGTTTTACTATCTTTCTTTCTCTCTGGCTCAACGTTTCTCTCTATCAGTTGTGTGATAGACTGACCTAGGGATATAAATGACATGAATTCCTATCTATCATTCCTCCTTCATTCCCTCTCCCCTTCTTCCTCCCTTGTGCTGTGGAAATCAAAGACTGCTGAGGCAAGGGGAAAAAAGATTCCATCAATCTTCGCTTGTCCCTAACAGTCACGTTTACCTGACAAAGTTGCACAGCACTCTGTGAAATGCAGTTCTATCCTGCCAAAGCCTTGGCTTATGCCCCTGAAATACTGTTTCTTTCTTTATATTAAATTCTATTTAATGGGCTGCCTTGGTGTCTCAGCAGGCGTGGTGCATAATGTGAACTTGCAAGATCATGGAATCTGTCTCGTGACCTTCGTCACATGTCTTCCTCTCTCTATTTTAAGCTTTATTTATTCAGGGAAGGTTTGCTGAGCATGCAGACTCAGGTTCAACAATGACTTGCTTAACATTCATATTGTTATTTACTGAGAGCTGCCCTGCACTGATACAGTTGTTAGTGTTACACTTACTACTATTGCAATTACTTTCAGATTTGATTCGTTTAGGAAAATATGAATAATTCCCTTAAGACATTTAGAATTTGACATCATAGAAGCAGCTTATTTCACCATCCACAAGTTGTTTTTGTTTGCATTCAGTGTCAAAGCCCAGAACAATCTCAATAAGGGGATTGGTTATTTCTATGGATGTGAGGTATTTCACGAAGCTAGATTAGTATAAAGCTTTGTAATATTCTTTACAATGGAATCTGAAAGAAAAAAAAAACAGTATTTTGTGTAGTCTGTGATTAGGCATAGGTAGAAAAATTTATGTACTGTATCTGCTTCCTTGCTTTATTTGTCATCCTTTTTTACTCACCTGTGAAATGTTTGACATGCAGCTGCTATACAATGATCTAGCTTAGACACAATGTGTACTTTGCAGTAGTCTAAAGATAAACACTTAGATCAGAGTAGTTCCTGGTCTTTCAGTAAAGCACATATTTCACCCTGAGACCCTGAGGACAAAAACCTCTAGTCATCTTGTATTCAGATTTCAAATCTATTCTTGCCCGCTGATGTCATTACGCCTATTTTGGGGGGCTGAAGCCAAGACATCACTGAGCGCAGGTAGCCACTTAACAAATAGAAGCAAGACTATGAATTGAAATTAAGAATAATAAGTCCCGCTATCATTATTTAATAAAAATTATGTACTAGGTTGCAGGTTGCATTAGGACCCAGGCGGAAGCTACATGTCGCTGCTTAGTTTATTTGCAGTTCAACTAAAAGAAGCGGCCAGAGAATTTCTTCATAGTCTGAGGTTATGACTAGGTGTCTGTGATAAACTTTACTTATGTTTCCTTAAGTCCAGCACGCAGCTTCAGTTTTAAAAATGTATTATTTATGGCTCAGGACGAACTGGGATAAAAAAAGCAGCCCTGGCATTTTGGTGCAAACCAGCATTCAGTAATATGCACAAATCATAAACATATCCATACCGCAAACCGTGCGTCATCTCCGACAACTCAGCTAGTGGATTTGCGTCCCGACACCAGCTCACATCCTGGCCCTGGCAGACACACACAACTTCACAAGCTGCACACTGCCACACAGAGAAGGGCAACAATTGTCCTTTTCATTTGTCATCATTCTGTGAGGCTTAGATTTGGTTACAGTGATAATTATAACAATGGATATAAAATAGTGTATATAGATAGTGTAACTGTGCATGTAACTGTGCGTGTATGTATGTTAATAATACTGTAAAAAAATATCTGAGGACATGCCTGGGACTTTTCACTGAACCAACTCTGGTCCTCTTTAAAAAGGTTTGGACACAGAAAAGGTAATGTTGTTGAGTTTGTTGTTGGGTATTTTAACACTAATTTAGTATTAATATAATTTAGTTCAGCTGCAGAATATCAGTGCTGCATAATGCTGTTGTTATAATCAACTACTAGTGAATAAACTAATAACTGCAGCACACCATTACGTTATTGTCTGTCTTCAGCTGCACAGATAAATATTAATGTTAGGCAGATATAACTAACCATATTTGGAAAGACACCAAGCAAGAAGAAAGAGGAGTTGAACTATATATTTTTAGAAATTATGTATCACATTTAAGATTATTAAATGCATTGATGGATATATTTTCTAGCATGTTTTAATTAACGCAACCCCAACATGTAGGCTGTTAAAAAACTTAAACTCATGGAACTCATGGACTCATTTAGTTATTGGAAATTATATAAATGTAAAAAACAAAGTAGACATCCTAAAGACTAAGGAAACCAAAGAACAAAAGGCAGGGGATCTTCCAGAGAAGCCACTGAAAGGAGCCAGACAACAGCAGAACTGCTGTACAAGAGAAGTTAATGAAGCCTATTTAGGTTTGGAAAACATCATTCCTTCCTACAACCCTGGGGGCTAAGCCCCCCCTTGTCTTTCAATCCTAGTGACGTCCCTGTTCTTGTCACATTTTGGGTATGGATACGATTTTCTAATGCTGACTGTGTAACTGTCAGTTACTGTTACTGTTTGACATTATTTAGGTAAATGTCACTTGCCTTGTCAAGGTTTATACTTTGGCTTACATGGCAATATATTCTCAGCTCCATCTTCGGAAAATAATTTATTTCAAAGATGTTGACTTTATTCAGTAAGTTATATTTTACTCCCCTTTAATACAAAACAAATCTTGACTAATAACTGTCAAACCAACTTAATCATTCAGTACTGGTGTCACTAAGGATAATATTGTCATGCTTATTTTTAATAAATAATGCTTGGAATACACATCCAGTTAGTTGTGTTAGTTGCTTATGTTTTGCATTTTGATTCTGAATCTCCAAATTAACCATTAACTCAAATTAGTACACTAATACGTACAATGAAAAATATGATTTTTTGTGTTGTTGAATAGATATATAATAGCAAAAATACTCAATTAATGGAAATACTTTTTTTAAGTAAGTATATATCTAAAAATTAAACATTAGTACAGTACTGTAGTAAATGTATCTTTTACCACTGGTGATCAGAAATGACATTACCAAATTTTAAAGCACTCTGTATTAATCTTGACAAAGCATTTAATATAAAACACAGATCAACTTCATAGTGGCACTAGACAAAAAGCCAGCAGATCACTAAAGTAATTTAGAAACGTCATCTGGGGAACATGAATGTCTTTGCAAAATTTTAAGGCAATCCATCAGAATCAGAATTATGTTTTCACCACATGTACAATATGTACTGGAATGGGTCTTGATGATACAGCAAAATGGCAAAAATAGACATAAAGGAAAAAGAAATAGGAATAACTGGGAAAAAAGGAGCACATAAAAGTAAAGTGTGACATAAAAATAAACATTAAGTTAAGTTGAGGATGTGTACAGAAAAGAAGATACAGCTCCAGGTTGTTCTCTGCGCACCACACAGCTTTCTAAAGGCTGATTCATCATTGTCCATTTGAGGCCAGGGACTGTGGTGTCATCAGCAAACCTGACCAGCTGAGACAAAGGGGTGGCTGGTGGTGCAGAGGACAGGGATGGTGAGAGTGTGGGGCTCACGTGCCGGTTGTAAGTGGGGCAAACCCTCACAAGCCTCACCTGTTGCTTCCTGTTGATCAGAAAATAATGCACTTAGTTAAACATTGGGGAAGACACCTGTAGCTGTAACAGCTTTCCATGGAGATGGTTAGGGATGACTGTGTTGAACACTGAGCCGATGTCCATAGACAGAGCCCTGTCAGAGATCTTGAATGTGTCCAGATCCCCTAGGATGTGGTGGCAACTGAGATTTGAAGTATTTTCCACTGAGAAGTTGGATCTATAAGTTAACTTTAGAGAATCAATGATGATGGGGTTTAAGAAGGACGGGATGAGCGTTTCATGCACTTTCATGTATCACTTCATGACTACAGATAACTTAATTGTTTTCAGATAAGTTTGTTCAGGAAGTTTTGCAGTACAGTGACACAAAACACCTGTCATGATGTGTTCCAGAAGTGGATATGTCTTGTCATGTTAACAGCACAACAAATGGGATATTGTGAGGCCAGTATCATCTCAAATAACCAATGTATCCTCAGGAATTCTGCCTAACTGTGAAGTCATCTTGTGTTAAGTCAACATAACTGCCGCTATAGGGCTAACATGTTGGATAAACGACAATGCTGGCTGGCCGGGAGGCACACAGGGTTGTGACATTGTCTGGAGAGGCCCCATGGCCATGTCAACACATTCACTGCAGGCATTTCTGTAGTACTCTGAAAACAGCAGGCTTTCAGGTGCTTCGATTGCTCTTTCCTTTCCCCTGTCCTCTCACTAAGCAGCCTCTGGGGACAAGCTTCTGGGCAGCTCCCTTTCTGTCCCCAAATGATACTGTTGATCCTCCAGGCTTTCAGCCAAACCCGGAGAACTTTCTATACTTAGAAAGACCATCATAAGCATATCTGCAACAGCATTATCAACATAGCAATGAAAAATAGGACTGGGCAAATAAAATATAGGGGTTATTCAAGCTTATTGGAGTATCTAGCATCTGCTGTCTGATCTGTCTTAAGGCAACATGATATCAGAATAATGAGGACAGATATACTCCAGCCCATACTTCAGACTCTGCAAGAAATCTTTAAAGATATTTGCCTTTACATATAAATATAGTATGACTAGTATGATCTAGCTACTTATACTGTCTATAGAGTTTAACCCAAATCTCCATATCCTAATACTCTATGTTAGATAGGAATCTGTCCATGTGTAAATTGTTCTCTGACTATGACATGGAAAAGTAACCCTCTGTACTTCAAAAAATATATAATAAAAAAAAAGGATTGTGTTTTTTTGTAAACGGAACAGAACCATTTATAAAAACAGATGTGTTTTTCTGTGCCTTTGTGTCATCAAGGAATGTCATCCCTGTGGCTCTGCCAGAAATACACTAAGCAGAAAACAGCAATGCCAAAAAGGCTTTGCTCATGGCAGAGCGGCTAAATAGACAAAATAGAATACAGTATAAATTTGATAACAAAATGACCTGGAAAACCTACGTTTATCCAAACATTATTGTAGGATTACTCTATTTTGCATTTGATGTTATTTTTTTATCATCTGACGTCGCAGTTTTGTCACCATTTTTCCAAAATAATTGTAAAAATGCCTCTAACTGGAAAAGAGGATTGGAATTAAGCTGTTTATGTACGCTGGTATTTCAAAGGAAGTATTTTCTTTTGTATTTTTCTGACTGCTTTACACTCTGAGCTCTAAAAGGAGCAAACACTCAAGACAGTTGGTGTTTAGAGAAGCTATGCTTTTTGTAGGAATGTGTGAAAATCTTAACAGCAGTCTCCATGTGTGTAGCATCTGCCTCTTTCTCATTGTCAGCCTCAGTGGCAAGGCTTTTTGTGGTATTGACATTACAGAGCAATGACAAGAATAATGTGAGTAGTGCTCAGGGGGGGAGCAGCTTCACATTGTGTGGAGGACTTTCAGCCAGAGCCACATGAGCATTAGCAATATGTTATGAAGAAGCTCACAGTATACGGTGCAAAGGGAGGGTGAAACTGAAGTTGGCTCTGGCCTTGTCTAACCTTTGAATTATAATAAAATAATGGAAGCACCCTCCTTTTCTAAATGAGAATATAAACAAATGATGGATAACAATAATCTGAGCAGTCAGCAGAGTGCATCAAACACCTGCATGACCACGTTGAAACATTCAGAGAGAGATAATAAATGAAAAGAGGACTAACATGAACAATAAAAACAGTTATGACTAGAATTAGATTTAGGTTTTGGAACAGGAAATAAATGATAGTGAAAAATACCCAGCTGTTGGTAAATCCGCTGAAAGGCAACATCCTGCTTGCAGCTTCTGCACATTTACTCATGCGTCTGTATATGTGTGTGTGTGTGTGTGTGTGGGGCTGAGTAGATGCCTTTGCTCTCTCTCAGATGCCGGTCCAATGTAATGCTTGTACCTGGCGGTGGGTGCAGGTGCAGCCTTGGCCTGGAAATCCCAGTTCACTGCTGCATTATGTTGTTTGTGTGAGGTTTATTTTTTTTACCATGTCTCATCTGTTTTCTTATCTCATTTTCATCATCGCACACTACTTTGCATTTCGCTCTCTTCCCGCTATAGCAGCTCATATTAAACCTGATCTCGTGAGAAATGCATTCTTATTTACACAGAAATGAATTGCTTTTGTTTTAGCAAAATGTACCGCTTTACACTCTTTTAACATTTACAGTAAATGAAGCCTTGATCTAGAAAATCTATCTCTGTAAACAATGTTTACAACCTGCAACGACAATTCCACAATGTTTGTGCTAAAGGTGCTCAGTACACATGGTGTAAATAAATATATCGTATACAACAGCAGATTAAAGATAATACATATTAATATTAATTAAATATGTATTTAAACATAAGCTAAATCTACAGATTTTAGCATACCTTATTTTCCAAGAGCTACAGGTCACTAAAAGTTGATGCTTGATTAGAACTACAGAACCAGTCAGTCCACTCTGACTATTCAAAGGTGTTGTACCACTACACAAACTTTATTTTACACACAGTGGTGTGGACTACTGGCAAAGAACACAAACCTGACATCAACAAGCTTTAGTTTGTCCTGTCATTATGTTAAGTCATGGAATGAGTTAGGCAGACAGCAGATCTGACATGCGGTTTGTCATTTTGAGCACATTTATGTGACATGGGTGAAACATGTGAATAACTCCTATGTGATTTGAACGAGAAAGCTAAATTCTAAAGCATCAAATTCACATATGCAGTGGTTAAAATGTTAATAACGTGTTATTTCTTTATTGTTTATTTATGTATGATCAATTCTGATATGATCACTGCATGAAAACGTTCTAGCTACAACACTCCTAAACCAAAACACCAAAACATTACAACAAGGGTCACAGAGGTCAGTGGTATCCTGACCCCAGAGCCTTTTCATGCCACCTACACAATCATGCTTCTCACCTTGGAATGACCTGGTTATTATGTACTGTTTGGAAGCAGGTTGTTTAAGCCATGTCAGCTGGCCTAAATAATACTATCACCTGAACAAGCAGGACTCTGCAGAGAGATGGGGGGATTAGCCAGCATGTTGGCTGCTTGCTGTCTCGCCTGCTGAAGGGCAGATGGAAATTACTTGGAAAAACAATCCTTTTATCACCAGTGTCAATATTAATATTAATCACCCAGAGAGCAATTCTGTGAGGAAAACTATGAAAAAACAACAAAAAAATGCTGAATATACATTCATAGAAAGACAAACACACAAGGGTACACACATAGAGACTTGCACTCCAGCCAAGAAACACACTGGACTAACCTGCAAAGGCTTTACGCAAACTAACCCCTGATATAATGTCAAGTATAACTTTCAGTCACTGGATTCAAACTTGGTTGTGATATGTCTCATTTAAACAACTTTTCTCTAAAACACTTTTTCTTACATTCATTTCAAATATTGTAGATTTAATTTCAAATAAGATCTGCAAATATCAAACCAACAGAAGGTGAGAGATAATAAATAGTGAAATCTCAATATGCTCTGGCTAAATGTTACTTTTTCACATAGGCAGGTTTAGGCAGCTTTTCTTCCCTTAATTAATGAAATCATCAGCATCAATACTACATTTTGAATTGGCTCAGGTTAACTTTGTGTAATATTAAAATGTGTTTGATGATCTAAATTGTTTAAGTGTGACAAATATGCGAAAAAAAAAAGAAAAGAAATCAGGAAGGCAGTGAATTCTTTTTCGCAGCTCTGTATCCTGTGAGGGTGTGCAGAATGGTGTACTTAGTGAGTGTAAGCAGATGGCCAGCTTTGGACTTTTACAGCACTTGATGTCAACTGAAGCATTTAAAAAAAAAAGTTTTGAGAAAAAAGCAAATTGGCCAGACTGAAACCTGGGCATTTTGCTATCAGCCAGCATGGAAACATATGTTCACCTCAAGCTTTAAAGCTCTCATTATGTGTGATATGTATGACATTGTGTATGACATTTAATCTGGCTGAGAGTTAAACTTAGGTGAAAAGTTACATTTGATTTATCTTGGTGCACTGTAGCCTTGTTGTAACTTTTTGTTTAATTTGCCAAAGCCACAGAGGGATGGCAAGTCTTTCCTTGTCAGGTGTGACTTTGCTAGGCTGACTGAATCAGATTCAAACAAACAGACTCAGCTGAATCTGTTTTGTAGTGATTAAAGTCTTGTGCCAGGTACACTCCCCAGCTCCTGTACAGTGCTTAGCTCTCAGCTCTTGGAATGAGACGTGAGAGCACGAAGTGAGAAAACAAAGACGCTGCAGAAACATTGTTTTGGCATGTTAACGCTGATCCCTCCAAGAGCTGAGAGGGGAAAAGCGGGATGTGAAGAAGAACCAGTGGGAAATATCTTTTGGATATCTGGCAGTGGGAAATAAATGTAACTCCTTCAACTTTTGTCTGGGCTCATGTGTGCTTGAGATAATGTTAGCTAGGAGGGGTGTAGTAAAGCATACACTTTCAAAATAATGCAGGCATCTGACTAGCCTATGGTTGTTGTTATGGACAGGGCAGTGGCATTATCCTCTGACTTCTATAGCAGATGACAAACACACAGAAGGGAAGAAGAGGGGGAAAAATGATCATGTGTGACTCTTTTCTTCATGCTGCTGTAAAAGGCACTGTGTCTACTGCATATTTGCCTTACAATCAGTCCGGCAGCCTGTGACATATTATAATGCCAATGTCCAAATCAATTCAGCTGACAAGCAGCAGGGCTTTTGATGTTGAAACAGGCCTGAACTCAGCTTTGAGAATATGGGCTCTCCACTTTCATCTCCATCCATGTTCTTCTCATAAAAGAACATGGAAATAACTTGCTCCATGTTCCTTTGAAATCTTTCCTCTGCAGACAGTCCTGGAACTTCTACAAACACTACGTGTTTAATGTATAGATATATCAACTGTAAATTACTGGATCATAAAAAAGGGATGCTGTGTGCTTTGCTGTGTAAAACATAAAAAGCTGATATTGACATGCTAAATGGAGCTAGTTTTGTGTTATGCTAAGTATCCTGTACGTAGTAGACTAATTCACACTCACTTCATTATTCCTTCTGGATCCTTTATCAGAGTGCATACTTCGGCTGTGATTCCCCTTTTCTGGTTCATCACACCAACTAGATCAGCCTGAGATTCATGCCTAATTCCATTAGTTATTCCAGCTCTCTAAGGGGGAAGTATGATAAAAAAGAGGGCAGAAATGCTTCTTCCTTTTCCCGCTGTGGGCAATAACTCCAAAGTCTCCCATTTTCTTCTTCCTTCTTTTCTGTCTCTGATCCCTTTTCTGCCTCTATCTGTCTCACGCGTGCAGCTAGAAACACATGACCCACCTCCTTAACACAGTTAAAGATAGTAATGGAGTGATTCTGATGGGCTAACATGTTCCCCACTTCTGAAATTTGTTGCAGCTGCTGTCGTTATAAGTTCGATGTCTTCCTCTGTCCTTTCTCCCTGGCATCTGTTGGCTGCCGCTGTGCCCGCAGGACACCAGAGGATACGACTGGCATCCTCAATGAGAAGGGGAGCGGTGCTCGCCTTCACGCTCCAGCGCCTACACACCTGAAGAGATGACGGGGAGAGGGAAAGGTGTAGGTTGACAGGCCAGAACGGCTTTCGTATTCACGCAGACGCATGAACACATTTTCACTGTCTAGATATTGTTTTAGCATCCTGCACAAACAATATCTAGGCAGGGGCATTTAAATGCAGTCTAATTCCTCTACCAGAGAGCTGAATAAACATCTCTATGAATGCTCTATAAAAATGAACACCCCAGCTACACAAGTGGTTTTACATAGGAATTGTACAATCCCCTGCCAGACTCTAAACAAATGCACTCATGGACATAAATAAGAATACACAGAGGTATTAAGACTACAGGCCTATTCAGACAACATATTTACTGTATTGCAAACAAATAATCTTATATTTTCCTTGCATTGCAAAGGATTGCTTATGTCCAGTGTTTTTAACCCTACCAGATGGTTTCTGCTTGGTTTCACATTTGGCATGTGAAAGGTACTATACTACACTTTCAACCCTGTCTCTTATTTAACTAATTGGCAACAGCAAATATGTTTTGTAAGAAGCGTAACTGTATCTGGATTACCCTTTTTCCTGCTAACAAAGATATGTTATTCATTTATGCATCTGGAAAGCAAATATGATAGTACAGAGTACTGATAAAATGTACAGATAATGTATTATTGGTTTTTCCACCAAAATATGTGATCTTGCATTACAATATCCACTTGGTTGCAGCTCTCACAGCACTTTTAACTTCTCTAATAAATCCACTGCAGGACTGTTGGTGCAAATTCTGGCCTCTGGTGTGGAAGTCATGCTTTGTTTTGCCTTTATGCGTACAGAAATATCTGTACATGAATGGGGGATAAGATGATAAGCTAGACTAAAATGTCAGTACCTCAGGGACATAATTTAGCCTTTCCATGACATCAGAGTAAGCAGCAGGTTTGACCATAGATGTTCTTTTTTTTTTTTTTTTGTATATTTTTATTTTTGAAAATTCATGGTGTATTAGTATTGACATAGAGTATATTCTGTATGTTCACCAGGGAATAGTCCACATTTGCACAATAGAAGGCAAAATCCAAATACCGTGGAGACACTTCAAAACCCCCAGTGTCCGCAGTTCTGATTTCAGCTGTGCGAGTATAATGTCTGTACTGTTCGTAGGTTCAGACAGGCTGATAAGAGAAGTTTGAATTAATTTTTATGATTAAGGCAATACACAAACGACACACAACTTCACTGTACAACATCCATATGATTACAGTGTTCTACATGTGGTATGCAAATCCCAGTCTGTGCAGTCAAAGTCCAGTGCTTTGTTCGCCCACCATTCACATTAAACAGGCATCTCTATAATAGTCTATGTGACCTCCATGTGGGTATATGATCAAATGTTGCCATGGAACCATAGATGGATTATGAGACAATGTGCCCCTGGGCACAGACATAAAAAGACCCCCCCCCCTCCCCTTCACTCCTCCTACATAAGCAAGAAAGACAGCTTGAAAACACTCTTTGTGGTCATTTTTCTTCCATCTTTGATCATCCTGTCTTCTTGTGGTCATTTCTTGTCTTTTTGTGGTTGTTGTGAATCTTAGCAGCTCTTTCTCGTAATTTATGTTGTGATATTGTATCATTTTGTGGTCCTGAATGAGTGATAATCTGTACGGTATGTCTGTGATTATTTACTCTTTTCATGGTCATTTTGTGTCTCTTTAGGGCCATTTATAGTGTCTGTTGTGTGACTCATGTTATTTTTTTGACTTGTTGTTTTGTGTCTCTTTGAGGTAGTTTTGTATCTTTTTATGGTTATTGTGAGCCTCTGTGTGGTCATTTTGTGTCTCTTTGTGGTTGTATTGTGGCTCTTGGTGTCATGTTGAATCTTTTTGTATCCACTTGATTGACTTTCCAACAAGAAATGTTAACATTCAGCTCATACAGAGGCCTGGGTCCACTAGGCCTATTCAGTAATCCATTCATGCATGGATCGTAGTCCATGAACAATTACATTTCCTGCAAAGCATATCTGGCAAAACAAATGAGGGCTATATAAATGTAATTTCTAGAAGACAAGGCTACACTAGCTTACCCTGTCAGATCGAATGTCAGAGCATCCTTGAATGCACAGTAAGGAAGCTCTCCAAACAGCCCGTCTGACTGCACTACCATCCAAGCACCATTTAACTGTGATAAAAGTGAAGTAAAGGTGGACAAAATGTTCAGTGTGATGAATACCCATCTCAAGCAGGTTTCAAGGCCCTGCAAATAATTATTATATATTTTTATATAGTAAAATGAATAGACACTGAAAAATGTCTGGAATATAGGAAATAACATTCTAAATACTTTTATTTGCTGAACACGCTTTAACGACCTCAATGGGTCAAAACATTGATGATGTTGAATGATTTGAACTACGTGGAATTAATAAGTACTTTATTATACCAGTGCCTACTTAATGTTTCTATCCATTTTTGTGTGGGTTGCACACACACTGTTCTCAGTCTGATCTGTTCCACTGAATTTTAACTATATTGCTCTTCCAGATTGAACTAGTCTATATGTTCTAGAAGCATTTATCCAAATTCAATACAAATTGAATTTACATTGAACCAAATTCGCACATCTGACGCTGACAAAAGTTGTCACCCTCTCCCTCACACTTGCTCCTATATGTTACCAACTAACTACTGTTAAAGCATTATGACTTTAAATAGCACTAAAACCTCACTTGATTACTGTTTGACAACATTTAGCTTGTTCTTGTGCAGCAGCACATTTTCATCATGCTGACACCGTTCAGCATAGTACTAGCCCTGTACAACTCATACAAATTAGACTAACTCTTCAAGTGCTGGTACAAGCTCTCTTACAGAGTTGTTCTCCTTCAGAACTTTCTGCACATGCTGATCTGCAGCTTGGACACTGAAGAAAACCAAACATCGGACTTGTCTTGTTTTATTCATGTGCTAGAGTCAACCAGTAGATTTAGTGATTGTTTTTTTGTTAGTCTCTGCATAATACAGATAATATCATTTTAGAGATCTGACCCTATTCTTTCATCATTTACCCTTTGTGTCTTATTCATTATCTGATCTTTTAAGGAATTATATTATTTTTTTAAGGATCTATTTGTGATTTGTGTTGTTTTTTTTCCTCTAGCAATAAAATATAATTACCATGTGAAATAAAACTGACTAAATAAAAAGCATTGCTGATTTTCAATCCAAAATATTTTCAATCTTGAGTCATTTAAGTGGGACCAACTGAGCTGTCATTAAAAATGCCCTGTAGACCCTTGTATAACCATAAACAAAATACCAGATTTCACAGATTTTATGTCAGATTTCAAGGTGATGTGATTGCAAGGATAAGCATTTTTTCACTGAATGAACAGATTGCTCATGCTTGATCCAGCATGTGGACTGGCTAAGCTGGTGGGTGAATCTGGCTCTGTGATGTGAACAACATGCTGTCAAATTGTCCAAGAAAGAGGTTGTATGTTAAGTAAAAAATGTAATTAGACACAATTAAATCACCTCCTACTGCTGACCATAAACACACATACACACAATCATTCATACACACTCCAAGTACTTTTTTACTGTGTTAAAATGAAACTCATGAAGTAAATATAAGTGGCAGAAAGCATGACGTGACTAATTAGAGGCCTTAAGACCTTTGCTATGGTCAGTGTTATGTTATTACTGACTAACAAACACTTTTTGGCACACAAACAATTCCAACCCCAAGCAGAATGTAATTTAAATGTAGTGTGGCGTGACAGTTTTAATGAAATGTTCCTTGCTTTTAGCCAACACTTGAAAACAAGCTTCTAAAACAATCACAAATAATATATTCACTATGTATGTCACACTGCTTTTAGTCATACTATCAGTATGGCTTAAGGGACGGCACTGTCGCACACTGTCACACATAATGTACATTACACAATGAGTTTCACGCACAACTCATTGGCAGTTTACTTATTCTTGGCGTGGTGTCTGTCAGACTTGCACGTATGTGCAAAATACGGCTCATTATACTGTATCTGTACCAACCATTAGTCATCTTAAGTACTTATCACTGAGTGAAAAATGAGTTTCTACATTTATTCCATGTGAAATGTAAAATCATTGCATAATAATAACACATGACAAACTGAATACACTGCTTTTACATAAAAGATCAAAACAACCGAAATATAAATGGACAAAAACCTACAACAACATTACTTAATATACTTGGTTGCTCACAGCAAAAAGGGCATTTTAAAAGAATATTTTCTACCATAATCTTCTCAGAGAAAACATTCTAAAACTAAAGATCTGTAACTGCAAAGTATTTATTATCTGTTCTTAGTGTCCAGCTTTTGGTACTGAAAAATATCTCAGGGATTGAAGGAGAACATTAGGTAATAAAAGGTCAGATATTATAAATCTGCAGTCTACAGTAGCTGGAAAGTAGTAAACTGAATGATGTGACTGAAAATAATGTTTTTTTCCCACTTTTGTTAGACAAAAAATGTCTAATCTTTGAAACACTGGCAAACATATGATCTGATCTTACATTGTGTTCTTTGAACTTCATATTATGTCTCTAGTGTTTCCACATAATTCTCACATGTGACCTGTAGGTCTTTGTATTTTATGTGTAACCCCAATTTGGATCCAGAATATGCCAAAAAAAAAATCTATTTATGACAGCACCCTTTTGTCAAACCTTAAATTTTAATGAAGTACTTAAGAACTAGATCATCACATATTACGTGATGTCATAACAAAACACAAATGATCATTATCACTACATGCTGTAGTAGCTTCTTAATCCAACAAAAACCTATTGCCGGGGCTCATCAGATTGACCAGAGGTGAGGTTGTTGAACTTGGTTTTGTGACCTGATTAACTGTTATACTGGTACTAAAATTGATGTGAGAACATGGTTTGTTTCTGTCAGTGTCCAAGAAAGTAAGAAGTGATACAGTCCAACAGAGACAGATGACGTTAATATACCTGTGAGTGACAGTCGGCTAGTTTGAAAAGTGGGAAAAGGAGGATGACCTTTCTTTGAGGAGAAGTGTCAGCTCCAGGAGGAGCGGGAAAAGGGACGGTGTCTCCGCTTCAGTGACTTCCTCTCTCCTTTACAAGCAAGCTGTCGACCATCTTCCAAGAAGACTCTCTTTTACTCCTTCACTCAGTTTCCCTTTACCTCTTCCCGCCTATCTGCCACCTCTCTCCCCCTTTACTCTTTCATATGACCCACCCCACCTCACTCTTCTCACTGTCAGCCGCTGGTAAATCAGATCGATTCCACTGTGAGGGAGGATTCACTGCCACTGTATGTCTGCAACCTCTCAGCATGACACAGCACCTCTCCCAATTTACCATGCCGTAATTTATCCGAGGACCCCTATACATACTTAAACCACATTTATGCATTCAGGCCTTGTGGTTATCATATTTATCATAAACCTCTAGCTCTTGCATTAATTCTGTGGCGTGATTAACTACAAATGCAGCTGTCGGCGAGCATATAAAGTCTAGCAATAAACTGCCCAGCTTCATCCACTGCCCATACAGTGATGGAGATATTACTCAGGTGGCCAATCTGTGATTATTCTGCATTCATTTACCCCAGGCGTCTTAGCATGAGGCTAGATGTATATGCGCTGAATACCATTTTCTATCTCACCTGCTGTGTTTTTAGGCACATTTTCTTCCCTGTGTCCTCAAACTGGCAGCTGCTATCAGGAAATGACACCAGGCTTCCTTGGTGGGGTGAAAATGACTGCCTTGTAAGGTTTGCTCCAGCATTAGCCCTCTCCCAAGATGGTAGTTAAAAAAACGATGTTGACCTATGCGCGGCCTCAAAACTGTATATCTCAGCCGGAACGGCACGCAGGAAATAATCCCCATAGTTTTGAATTATTATGTGTCCCAAGGTCCCTAAATGGATTTTCTTAGGAGAAATGTGAGCCTGTAGAAGGTGGACATCAGACTATTTTGCTTTGTTGGTGTTTTTTCCCCTCTTTTATTGATTTTAATATTACCTAGGCTTCCATAATCCCACTTATACAATTAGATTTATCTTCAGTCTTCCAGTGGTGCAGAGCAGCCCTGATTAATTGAGTCTCTATTGACAGGTCTCAATTAATTGGACAAAGCACAGGCTTTCGACTGTACAAAATTCATTAATAGCCTACTCTATATCAAGGATATTACATTGATGGATGACTTAGGTCTTTAAGCTCACAACAGTAAACATTCAGGTTGAGACTATCATGACATTTCTACACCCGAACTTTATTTCCATTTTCAGACTCAGTCTGTCAGTGGGTGCAGCATTCCATATAAAACAATCACTGTTCTGGCTTTGTCCTTACAAGCTCTCAAAGGTCAGCCTGGACAACACCAAGGGCTCTAATTATATTTTGCTAGGAAAAACTGTCTAGCGCAGGTCTAGTCACAGTGTAGCTGCTGCACAGGAAAGGTGTTTGTCTGCATTAGGGTTAAGGCTCAACCTAAAAGAATCTTGGGGTTTTTACCCCTCTGCCGTGTGCCTTTTGTATTTTTCAAATGCTCGTACCGTGATCCTTCTAAAATGGAAAGTGACAAAGTTCTCACATCAGAAATATCCCCCCATCCTACACCCTTGATGTCTTGTTGTTTTCATGTTTGAAATTATTAAAATGTATTTGTTTCCTCTGGGTGAATTTTGCTAAATCATGCATAAAAAAACAAATAGCAGGCACAAAGAAGCAAGAGCGAAAAAAGAAAAAGAAATCAATAAAAAATGCTTCAAAGAGGGCACCTAGGACAGGGCAGGAGGAAAAGCTCAAAACAAGTCAAAAAGTCAGTTTCATCTCCCATAATCCTTCACTTTGCTTCAATTTTACAAGACAGGGCAGCAGACGTTTGACAGCAACCCTCAATTCGGTGATGCCTCTGTTTCTAAAACTAGTTTGAAAAATAAAGGAGTACTGTGTTTTAAAGTCAGCACAGTGTTCACTGGTTTGTCCTTTTCACAATGTGAAATTATTATACAGTACATGAACTCACAGACCTTCACTGTCCATTCTGCCAATACTAGGAATGCATATTATTATTTATAGTTGAAAAAGAAGTTTGCTTATGAAGTATTAGATGTTACAATATCATTCTAGGTCTATAGCATGAAGCAACTCAGTTCTCTTTAGGAAAGATTTTTTTTTTCTTTTTGGCAGCATTTATTCCTTACAATGAGGTAGAGGCGAAGGTGACCCCTGCGGAGCAAGTATCTAAGTCTGAACCACTTTCCCTGTAGCGCTTTCATGCCACACGGGCCATCAGAAAGCCAAGCTCAATCCACTTTTCTAAATTGCTACCATTTAATGGAATACCTTGACCTGACTTCCCTTCCTGCCAAAAATAAATAAAGAAGTTGTTGGTAAAAATGAGAGCTTCCAACTTAGGCGATGCTTGTAGAAAATGGAACGCATCAAACACCGCTTTTACTGAATTGCTTGACACATAATTTTCTCAGAGAGATCTTCAGTGGTCTAAAAACTGCAGCAGTGTTTTCTGCCTCTTTATGTAGAAATGAGATAAAAAAAAAATTCTTGAGAGATTTACTGCTCCCAGATATTAGAATACATATTTCTCTAATAAAAAGATAGTATCATTAGTGGTGACAACATAAAACATTCACAGAATAGCTTATTTTGTATGTTAGTGTTCTGAGACGTTAGGTGGCTTCAGATGGTTGAACAATGTGACCAAAAGTGAATCACGACCACATTAAAAGACCTAATTTCTCACATTCACTTAGTCACAGATGGTTCGGGGAGCATCTTGTTGCATGACCTGTAGATTCGATTTGATTTAATTTTCTGACAAGACACACAGATCCAGTCTCCCACGTAAATGACATGTCACAGTTCATTCCTGAGACCTGGTTGATCTGTTTATTATTTATTTCATTTCCGCTTTTATTTTGACATCACCTGCCCAATGTTTTTTTCGCTTCCTGCCTGTCTCGCTGTCTGCTGGTAATCAGGTAAGTGATAACACCTGTGAAGGGATTATTTAGGAGCCCTGTCTAGCCTGTCCTTTTGCCAGATTGTTACCTTCTCTATGTGATGAGACTCCGGCCAGCTCTTCATTCTGTTTTTTTTTTTTTGCCCGTTTGCCAGCTCTGACTTCTTTTATTAGAAGAAACCTCTTTTTCACAGGTAGTCTCCTGACACCAGCTACTGTTCAGCTCACCTGAACTCCTGATTACTTGTCTGACTCTCTGGAGCCCGACCCCTTTCTATCGACACCGCCCCTGCCTTTTTCCTCTTCACAGTAACTCCTGTATCTTTTTCTGCCTGGAAACATTTGAACTTTGTTAGACAAGGAGACCTGTTTATGGACATTTATACTTTTATTCTTAAACTTTTATTCTGCATAGAAGAGATTTATATTAAAAATGTTTGTTTTCTTTGAAGTATTTTCTGTTTGTATCATTTCTTTGGTTACTGGCTTTTGTGGTATCTTGTGCTTATGATAACATACCTGTCTCCTGTTTGTGTGTGTGTGTTTCTCTCCAGTTCCCCGCCCACGTGGTAGTTGTTAATTCCTCTGGGCGCCCACCTGCTTTGCTCACCTGCTGTCGACCATCTTGTTCACCTGCCTCCAGTCATCTGGTCTGCCTGCTCTCTCGGCAGCCTACACTGCCTACACTGTGTACCCACCCACTGTTGCAGCTACTGCTCAGTCATCTGCTTCTGCCTTTTCCCTCCTCTGGAATGCCATCAGCGTCATCTCAACCATTTACACTGTAAGAACCATCATTTGCAAATACTTACCTCAATCTGTTAGAAGCCACTAATAACCTCTTCTCTGTGTGTAGAAACTGACCAACCACGTCAGTCTCATGTCCTCCTCTGGCCCTTGTGTCTTTTCATGTCTTTCTGTTCCTCCCTCACCTTAGCCACTCCCCTCTCTCCACGCTCACCTTGAGCTCCTGCACTTTCTTCTTTCCTTTGTCAGTTCATCTTGTTATCCTAACAGTCTAAAACTATTGTATCATAGATTGTTCAATGAACCTTTTTAAACTTTTCCTGGGAGTCTGGCAGGTCATTAGGCGCAAAACTGAAAAGCCTGTTAAATTACACAACAATGCTACACAAACAAAACTCTTTTCCAGATGTTGCATACAAAATAAACAACTTCAAAAAATGCCAATCAACCAACCATTCAATTTCTTTCAACAGTACTCCAAACTATTATAGAATATTGCTCATGCATTACATCAAATATAGGTTTTCCTAAATTATAATAACTGGGAGAATACAAAAGAAATGTGACTCATTCTCAGCCTCCACCCTCCCTTTACACTTTCTGTACAGACCACCTGCCACACTGGTGAGAAGGTGGTCTCTTTACACCAGTCCTAGCTTCTCTCCATTGGTTCCCTATTAAAGTTGGATCAGATTTAAGACTTAAAATTTTAAATTCCTTTGGAATAACCTCCCTGCTGAAATCCATCTAACTCTGAATTTAAAGCTAAACCCAAAACTCATGTATAGTTCAATTAGAGTCCTTTTTGTTTTACCCATTTACCAGCCCTCTGTGGGTGGTTTGGTTTGAGTCTCCATTTCATTCTCAGTTATTGAATAAAATAAAGTCTGACAACTGGGAGTAATCAGATAAACTTCAGAAATGTTATAAGTGGGGAAAAAACCCGGTATACATGTTTCAGTCAAATATCGAATTTCTTTCATAATACGTGCGCATGTACTGTACGTTGAGGTTTTTATGTAGTAAATTGTTGTTGTTAGCCATTGCTTGCTTGAGGGGAGGGGGGATTGTTGGGTTTCTTTCTGTATAACTATATACTTTTCACCTTATTTGTAAAATGCCTTGAGAAGATTCTGTTGTGATTTGGTGATGTATAAATAAAATTGAAAAGATGCTTTTGCTTATTTACACTGAACTTAAAAAAAAGTTGCCCTAAAGGGCAATACCTTTTACACGGGTATCAGAATGCCATTAGTTAGCAGTATGACATTTAACATGACGTTGAACATGATATACCTGTTGGATACATATTGCTTTCAGAACATTGCTGAACTGTGATGTCCTTTGCTAGGACACTATAGTTTTGCACATTTAAGATGTCATTTGGACTCGAACAGTGTTGATGCCTGTGAGATGCCACATGAGGGTAAAATACTATCACAGATTTAGTTTCCTGCAGCAACATGGAGGAAATAATCAGCAATTATACCCTCCTTTTGTCACAAGTCACTTCCTAAATTGTGTGCAGTTACTTCATATTCTAGCCTTAAGTTGTGTCAGGTCTGTTTGTTGGCTCTGGACCATTTATTTGTTTCGTGTTCATGCTGATTCAGAATTTTTGTTTGTTGCCATTATTGAATGGTGAGATTGCCATTTTGGGGGAGCCCCCACAAATACAGTATGTTTTACAATTACATATACATACATGTCACTGATTGCAGGTATTCACTTAACGAAAAAAAGCAAGAATATGAATTGAAATAAATAAGTTAAGTTATAGTTATCATCATTGGATTACAATGATCGTACTGGTGGTTTAAGCTGCTGTCATTAGTGGGTGGGCATTAGGACCTATAGGAGAAAGCTGCATGTTCTCGCTTGTTAAAGTTCCTCAACAGCGGAAGCGGTCATAGAATCACTTCATAGTCTGAAACTGTAAGTAGGTGTAAATAACTGTTAATTGCTTAATTTTACTTATGAAACAAGCTGCGGGCTATACTTAAGTCCAGCCCGCAGCTTTGGTTTTAAAGATTTATAAGTTATTTTACTACTAGTGAATAAACTAATAATTACAGCACACCATTATGTTATCTTCTGTCTTCAGCTGCACAGATAAATATGAATGTTTAGCAGAAATAACTAACTTTATTTGGAAAGATTTTTTAGCTCTTGACATTTTTTATATTTTACGAGTAGAGGGGTGTGACGTTCAAACAAGAAGGGTGGAGTATCACTCTTCATTAGAAAGTAAAAAAATATATATTTGTAAAAATTCAGTCCTGGTTTCCATAGCAATTATCAGGCTCATCTTTGCCTTGTAATTCCTGTAAAATCAGGCTCTGACTTTTATCTTTGTACATTGCTGAAATCCACACATGGTTTTACAGTAGCTCAGTTGGGGAAAGATAAAAAAAAGCTTTTGTAACCCAGTTTGATTTTATTCTAGTTCATTATCATCCTCCAAGTGTACAGTAATCCCCTCAGATCTAAGATCTTGCTAAAAGTGCAGTCCTCTTTAAACATGAACAGTGTGAGATGTTTTTCTGTCTGGGTTTAACACCTCAGAGGGTTCTGATGAGAATTTAAATGCAACTGGCCATAAAACACCCCACACATTAAATTAAGCCACTAAGAATCTAATTAGCAATGACTGCTGACTTGAGTGACAACTTGTTTATGCAATGCGTCAATAAGAGAGTGATGTTTGCCAAAACCAAAGGGATAAAACAAAGTCTCTGTTCTCAGTCGGTGGCTTAGTGGTTAAATAAAATTTGCTTATGAAATTATCCAAATAAAAGAGTTGCCAGATTGCTTCATCAACATTTAGAATATTTTTGATTAAGAACAAATTATATTTTTGATTTAAGGGAGACTAAACAAATTAAAATGAAAAGTGGATCTCTTACAGATTATCTTGAATAGAGTCTATGAATCTTTCATTTGTGTTAAATTTGGATGTACAAGAAGGCCTCAACTACCATGAGATACCTTGACTAAGAAAAAAAATCTACTTTCACATCCAGTCTCTATTATGTCTGTGAAGATTCTCAGTCATCCAGGTAAAGTTGTCTGAGGATTGAGTCATGGCAACTGGACTTCTTGGTGGATGTGTGAATTGGGCCTGATTTTCTTCTCTCACTCCTCTACCTAGAGGAACTTTAGGTAGTTCTAACCTAGAGGAGTGAGAGAAGCCTTACATGTGCAAATCAACAACCCCTCACTTAACGGAGGTGGAGGGCTCAGACATAACTTATCTTCAACCTACAATGCTGCCCTTTCATCCATCCCCAGGAAAATCAGGCCCAATTCACACATCCACCAGGTTGAACCCCCTTAACGACCCACCCAATGGGGGCAGGACGAACGGTCAGAGAGGGGGTTGTTACATCTACCCACACTAATCCCCTGCCTTTGTTTCACTTAACGAGCCTATTCAGGTGGTGTGAGGTGAAACCCACCTGGAGGATATATTTGTGGTCACTAACCAACTTAACTCAGATTGTTAAAGTTCTGTGGATGCAGAATGAAACGTCTCTACTTAGAATAAAGAAGTCCAGTTGCCATGACTCAATCCTCAGACCAGTCTCTATTAGTTCAATCCTTCACTTGTGTCGCCTCTAAATGCTACAGTGGATAGAAAGTGAAAAAGTTTTGATTCAGCGATCATGAGCAACCAAGGGGGTCTTTGATCTCAGATGGAACCCCATATGGGTTCTGCGTGGACTTAAAAGACAGTCTGAGAGCCCTTGAGATGCACAATGAGCCTGGTCTGAAAGCCAGCTGCTATAAGTGGACCTCCACAGACACTTTCTACAGAAATACAGAAAAACTGAATTATTTGTTTTGACTTTAGGATTTCCACTGTTTCTGGGAGGAATTTGTTAAACTATTACATGCAGCAATTGCAATTTAATAATTACATTTAAATAATTACAACTACAATATCATGCAGGTCACACTAACATGATATTATTGCATAGAGTGGAAAATATACTTAAAAATATATAAATATATAACTTTGCGTTTCAAAGTCTGCAAGCAGCAGAACAATATCCACAGGCTAACATCCCAACAACTAATTAACTGTTAACTAAACTGTTATTAATTCATTATTCTGGTATATGAATGAATCTGGTGAGCTCTAAAACTCCCAAGCAGAAGTAAGTATCGAGGGAACCAAGTTTGGATTAAACTTGAGTCAAGTTGAGTTAGAACTGAAAGTTGTCAGTCGAGGGAACAGGCATCTACAGAAAAGCCTGTTTGTATCAAACATTCAAAAAAAGAAAAAAACAAATATTAAGTGTAAATCAAAGGAACCATGTCCATTTGATGCTTTAGAAGAAATAAGACAGACATATCTGTGGTGCCCTCATATAAATGCACCAACAAGCACTCAAGGAGCTCAATGACAAATGCAGCCAGTGTGAAAGGAGTACAATCAATAGTGGGCCCCTTTCCTTTATTATTTCCCTCCCTTGTTTCATCCACCTATGGCGATCCTGTTAGTGCCATATAATCTGTCTCAGGATGGCACTTTTCCTAGATGCAGCCTACCAAGCCAATATTGCCTTTTATTAGAGAGAACAGGACAAAGACAAGATTTACTCACTATTGGAAAACTATAAGGAGCATGCCTTGCTGCTATAGATGAAACACTCAACAGGCTAAACTCAGCACAACAAGGTTATGTGTGTCATATGCAAGTGTTTAGTAGCTGCTTGAACAGTGAATATAATAAGGGAGGCGATGTCAGTTCAGAAAATGCATGGAACCTGATTATAAAGACAATGTGGATTTGCAGTGGTTTTAAGGTATCAGTAATATCTTACAATATCTTACAATACAAAAGACCAACTTATGAATGATTACTAAGAAACAAGGGTGTAAGGAACAGGAAACAACCTGATAAATTATATTTCTTTACCTAAATTAGTAATTAAGGTGCTAAGTCTCAACTTTGATTTGGGTAGGTTTACCTCATTATGCAAAGGGGAAATAGAAATCTTTTTACAACTAAAACATACAACTTTGGAAAAAATTGGAAAATAAAAGAAAAGAAAAGACCACTGCAAATCAAGACCTTGTCATGGCCAGCCCAATCACCAGACCTGAACCCATTGAAAACCTCTGGAATGTGTTCAAGAGAAAACAAAGCTGAACTGCTTGAATTCTTGTGCCACGAATGGCATAAAGTCACCCAACAGCAATGAAACTGGTGGAGAGCGTGCCAAGACGCATGAAAGTTGTGATTGGACATCAGGGTTATTCCACAAAATATTGATTTCTGAACACTTCCTAAGTTAAAACATTAGTAATGTGTTGTGTAAAAATGAAAATGAACTTGTTTTTTATGTTGTTTATGTTGTCAGTAGTTTATAGATTAAAACAAAAATGTTAATTATACTAAAACATCTCAAACACAACCCTTTAAATAGCAAAATCAGAGAAACCGGCTTATACAATCAGAGAAAAGTGGGCTGTATGCGTACTGCACATAGTGCATATTTACTAAATCAGTATGTGCCTTTTTTCCACACAATCCTTCCATCATTCCTATATAAGATGAGTTTTGTCAGTCCATCAGTCCTCAGTCCTCACTTTCTTCCACAACTCTACCAGTTGCTTACTCAAGTGAAGTCCTGATTCCAGTAGTTAGAAAACCTTAAATTAGTTTCTTTGGACATAAAATTGAGTTACCCTTTTCTGTGCAGTGCTGCTTTTTTGTGTATTATGCATTTTCTCAAAGGGCTCTGAATTCTTTCTTGGTGCACTGGGAAGTAATGAAGTAATGCTCCAACATATCACATACATATATTGAGCACAGCCCCTACTGAGATCTGAGATCTCAAGCACCAAATAATGTTTTAAGCATATTTTGTGAATTGCGCTCGTTTCAATAATTGATTTTGATTCAGTCAATTTATTTTTAAGAGGGCCATTTTACACTGTGGTGATCACAGAGTAAATTAACTGTGTTAGTCATTTTAACTGATTCATTCTTGGTAACAACTACTCTGTTTTCTTTCCAGCTGAATTGTTTGTTGACTTCTGACAGCCAAACTTTACCAGCTGGTCTGAGTTGTAAACCATAATCATTGTCCTTACTAGCTTACTTCTGGATCCCGTTTGAATGCCCAGTTTAGGTCTTTTCATCATCACATTTACCATTTCTTGGCGTGTTTTGGGGGGAAATTGATGAAGCATGATTTGCTGGCGTGTCAGATGGATAGTGCAGGAAATGGATCACTTGCTTTGATTAAAGCAGCCCGCTTGGCTGGCTTCAGCCTTATGCACATCATAATCTAAGAATGGATTGCACTGCAGTAATGTGGGTCACAATATTTAGCAACAGTGAAGGCAAAGCCACTGCAGTGCACAGACTGCATAGAGAGGATTCCAACAAGATGTACGCTACACTGTGTGATTAAATAGCGGAGTACATACAGAAACTCACCGCTGCCCATTAAAAGGTGATTTTTCCACTCTGCACATTAATATAACTCCTGTGCTCCTAGCTCTGATTGTAAAGGTGAGTGTAATAATGTGCATAGTGGATGTATGTGTGTGCCAACAAGCGCACTTGTCTGTTTGTGTGATTGAGTGTGCCGAGTTATTGACCTCTAGCAAGGGACGAGCATTAATGTCCAGTGTGCCGTGAAACTGGCCTACACCCCGTGTCCAAGGTGACTGGCACTGCCCCATCCCATGGTACACTTCTGCCTCTGATGGATTGACTGGGCCTTGGTGAAGGACCTCTTGTAGTACACTGTGTCTTTCTGTGTGTGTGTCTTTGTGTGTGTATGTGTGTGTAGAAAAAACAACAACTTTTAATTGTCTTAAGAATAGGCATTTTGTTTCAGCTATCTTCCTCCATCACTTGTAAAACTGTTGTTCTCTTGGTAACTCCTGAGGAGCATTTATCAAGACTGCGACTCTTCCTCCATGACTCATGCTAATGAATCCCTGTACACTTTCTTCTCTCTAATGATCCTCAGGAAATGCTCCCCTCTTGTCTCCTTCTTATCACTATCTCCCATGCTCCTTTCATTTCTCTAATGCACTCTTTCATTTAAGTAACGTATAAATGAAATGTGCTTGCAACATTTTCTTCCCATCATGTTCTCCTTATCTCTCCCCTTTTTCCTCTCTGTACACTTTGCCTACTTGTGATTGAACGGAGGAGCCGAACGCCTGGAGGATGGTGCTAAACTCTTACATGAGACTGTATTGTAGACGCCAGCTCCATTTATGGAATGAGTTATAGATTTCCCCTCAACATATCCGGAGGCAGAAAGCTAGAAAACTGCTAACAACATACCTAAGTTGGAGATTTGATTACAGGCTGCCACCATCAGCTTTGACTGGAAATATCTAATTAAAGCTTTGGTTGTCAACTATGTCACATTAATTGCAGAAGAATTTCAGAAGTGACTGAACGTGGACAGAAGAGTGAGGATGTGTTTGTTTTGTCCGTACATTGCTGATATACCTTCAAGTTTTAGATTCTGTTAAACTCATCATTGCTTCTTGCAGGCTAATCAGTCTGCTGAAGGGGAAAAAACAATATGTAATTAAAATATTTTAATATAAAGTTCACTGCCAGCATTATTTGCATGTGCAAATAAAACATTTACCGTATATATGATCTTAAAAGCATTTTTGGATATCAAAATAAAAAATGCCACATAATAAATAAAATACTGTATTAAAGAAAAAATAATCTTTACCACTGACCCACACTATAACTGGTGCATGTCCACTGGAACCCCCTTCAATACAAAGTATAAAAGAACCTTATTCTGCCCACCCACTAGATTGGCATCACAGGCGCAGACCCAGAAATTCAAACAAAAATTCACTGCGGCGCTTGTGTTTTGTCTATGGTCAGTCGGAGGAGCAGTTTTTAGTTATGGATAATACTAAAAACTGAACCGTTCTACAGAGGAACCCCAGAGGGGAAAGAAAGCTTCGGCTAAAAGTTTTTGGACCTGAGCAGCCGGACATCAAAATCAAACAACACTGGACAGAGGGAGAAATTAGACTTGGTCTTTCTCCAGAAACTGGTCTGAGAAGTCCTGGATAACTGTCTGTCCTGAGATCGGAGCTTTGGCTTGTTTTACCAGCCTCCCCTGTCAGCTGTCAGGAACAGAACTAGACTGGATTCATATAGGTAATACATATTTAATACATTTTCCTGATAAAGTGAGAAAACATATACAGACTAGGAGCCACATAGAAAATGCCATGTGTCACGTTATGTTTGGCATGTGAATATCGCTATGCTGCTTAAGCTAGGAGCTCTTTGACTGCATGTTCTCAGTTGAATCGGAGACGAGTGAAATGTACTTATAATAGTAAATGACTGAAAACACAGGCTGTGTATTTTTACATTCATTTAATCATTTAAAGTAGTGTGATGCATGATAATGGTGCTTTTGTTTTTACTAGTGGTGACATGTGGTTAGAGTGCAACTCAAAACTGACTTGCAAAGGTGCGCCCCCCCCCCCCCTAAAAATAGTTTCACCAGCCGCCACTGATACTTACTACTTTATTTTCCTCTTTCATCTTATCGTGTTTGGCCAACGAGGGGACGGGCCTTAAACTGCTGACGTGGAAAATCTCTACCCACCCCCTCACCACATTAAATAATGCTTACATATCAATAAAACAATGTTAAAAGTACATTTACACTGAATATATGTGTTTCTTACTTTAATTGAATAAACGCTTATACATCTAATTAATTATTTGAACAGAGACATTGTTTATATTACAATGTCTGCTTCAGTTTGAAACTACCTTGAATGTTCAACAAGGTAACACATAAATCAGGCAAAGTAAGACACTATTTATCTCAACATGCATTTTATCAGGATACCATTTGGTGGTGTGAGAAGTATGAATTTAATCTTATGACTTGACATAACATTTGAATGCAGCCCTTTCACTGTGCACAGTGTTTGGTTATTTGTATGTATGTGCATGTTTTTCATGGTTATGTTGACTTATCATCTTCTTCATCTGTTCCTCGCTGTAGAGTTTCCCATCAGTGCTGACTGATAAGCTGCTTTGACCCCGTGTGTCTACATGTCCCTGCAGTCGATGGAGATGATGATCGATGTTTCATGTGACATTTCTTAGCTAATAACCTCTTATCCTATTGATTCCCTGCCCAGATACCCTGCTCTGCTCTCTTTCAACAAATGGATATTGTCCCCTGCTGTCCTTCTGTATACCCATCTTCTTTTCTCGTGTTTCTGTATTTCATAAAATATCTCACATGGGCATTCAGAACCTTTTTTCTTCTTCTTAAACTCATATAGCACACCCTCAAGGCTAAACTCCACTACAAATTAAAACCAAATAATACCATTTTCAGAGAGTGGCCCACTTCAAAAGTCACCCTGTAGTTTGCCTTCAGGAGTGATTGCTACTGCAGTTATAGCACATCTGAAAGGGCAGAAAAAGGAAGGAGTTGAAAACCAGCCCTACCAAAAATCCAGTCATGAGCCTTTGAGGAGCTTCTAAAAGGAAATGATGTTTCTGTGAGCCCGTATCACAAAGGCAATCACTGCACTCACTCACATCTTAATTAAAAACTGTGGGCACACAGCGACTGCCAGTTGTGCTGGCAACATTCATATTCTTATTGAAAAAAATCTAGTTTCTACATTGTGTAACTTTTAATTTGAATACTTTTCATTTTATATGTCTGTATTCATATGTTCACACAAAGCTCAAAAGAAAACGAAACGTCTGAGTAATGTTCAAGGTGAAAATGGTTCAAGGATTGGTGGAGAGTTATTAGTTATGTGGAAATAAAAAACACTTAACAGTAAATGAGAGAAATTAAATTATGAGTTAGATAATTACATAATGTGGTAGTCATACTAACGTCATTAGATGCATCTCAGTGTGCTTTTACCCCTGAAGCAGATACTACCTTCATAGTGGCTCTTCAGGTCTCATCCAGTGAAATTAATATTCTGATTTATTATAATTTAATATTCGCTAGAAGTCCCTCATCCATCCTGGAACCAGGTGATGGACAACTGAATAGGAAATGCTTTGATTTTCTGTCCATGTGTCTCAGTGCAAAAGTTGATTACAGCTATCCAGACAAAACAAGCCTGAAGGCACATTGACAGTCATTTAGTCATTGCAGTTATTTCCATAATTAATTACCCTGCTCTCAGTATTATGCTGAATAAGAATATCTGCATCCCACCAATTCAAATGTGCCCTGCAGACACTTACATTAAACTTGACAGTCCATAAATGCCTATAAAGTATAAAAACATTAAAACACTCTATGGATTTCAATATTTATCCTTCCCATCATTTTGCCAGAGATGTTTGCTAGTAATATTGCTAAATATAAAACAGGCATAGACAGAACAAAGCACCATTAAGAGCAAGCTATTAGTAAAATATTGGATGTCTAGTTTTATCTTTAAAGTACTGAGCTAAAAGCAAAATAGGCCAAACTTTAAGCCAGCAAATTTGCCTGGCTAAATGTGTTTGTAGGGAATGGCTCATCCCACTACAATGTCTGCCAATTTAAAGTGTGCATACACACAGCATCTGTTATGTAATGCCTAACACCAAAACGTTTTTCACCACTCATCGTCACGATGGTGTTTTGAGAATTTACAGCTGAAGTATTACTAGCTTCCATTAAATAGCACAATGCTGAATGTGCCACAGCACCACAAAAAGAATGAAATCTCTCTTCACACAGAAAATGGAACATAGCATTGTATTTGTTAATCCCACAAACTGTGATTTTCCATATTAAAGCCCTTTTGCTATACAATATATAGCTCCCATACAAAAGACTACATTAAATATGTTAGAAGAAATGAAGCTATTATTTGTTAGATTTTTCTTGCAGTATTATCAAAAGTGTATCTAATTGAAATACATGAAATAGAACTGGACTAGATGGAT
Organism: Ctenopoma multispine; assembly: GCA_034779795.1. NCBI lineage: Eukaryota > Metazoa > Chordata > Actinopteri > Anabantiformes > Anabantidae > Ctenopoma > Ctenopoma multispine. The sequence goes on along the minus strand of JAUYWH010000014.1, from coordinate 15,433,741 downwards.
GTAAATTAGGATGAACGCTTAACCTCCAGTTGTACAGAACAAGGACTTTTGAGGATTCAAATCCGAATTAACAACATCAAACTAACGCAATCCTTGTAAAACACATTTATATTCATTATATGACATCTGGTTACCTTGCTCATAAGTTTCTCATGATGATGATCGAGTGGGGGTGACAATTGATATATTTTTTATTTACTTCAGCATCTTTGCACATATAGATCATGTTTCACCCTGTCACTTCATCATTGGAGTGATTTTTCTAACTCGAAATAAATGGTCTGCCTAGTAAATCAAAAACCAAGCTGTAGGAGCAGCAGCTCAGTTGTATAAGAAAACACAACCAACTCTGTTTTAGATGAGCTAATTCAAAAAGTTCAGCACGTAACATTCTCTATGATAAATACTCCCTCTTACATTGATAATAGATAAATTGTCTTCAGTTGATAACCTTCAGTGATTTCTTTATCATTATTATTATAATTTTACCCAACTAATTCAAGCAGTTTCAGGAGCACTGAATCTACTTAAATGCCATTTGAATTTTAGATCAGACAATTATCTGTATTTATCGTATGATGTGGTTCATCAAGTCATGAACTTTTCTCTGAATCTAAAACTTGGCTTCTAAAAGCAACACTTTCTCTTTAACAGGCAGAGATCTCATTGTCTGCGGTTCACAATTTAAAGACATCAACACAATGCATGGGTCAGTTGAGCATATATTGTACAAATAAAACATTTTCTGAGTCATCAAAGATAAACTGTCACATAGAGCTCAGATGGTAACATAACTAAGAAACTGACTGATAGCTGCAGTGTGTGTGGAGAGCTCATAAAAAATACAGTGCAATAGCGTAACAAATTCTTTTTCTGATGGCCTCTCACAAGTCGCAAAGAAAGTGAGGGATAGTGTTGTGTATTGCCTCTTCTTTTAGGCTGTGTGTTGTTGAGCTGTGAATCTTCATTTAGTAAATTCCCAATGCCAGAAAACTGGTACAGAATTTGGGCACCACTGTCAATCACTGACACTGTGTGCTGCTGCAGAATAATTTAGACGAGAGAGTGAATTGGTCATTTAAAAGCAGACATTCAGAAAGGCTGTATTAGTGCAATTTGAAAGAAGTCAATCTGGTAATATTATATATGTATATATATATATATATATTTTACACAGTACCTCACTTTTTCAGATAAGGCTGTTCTGGTTAAATGAAAAGTGAGAGGATTTGGAATATACAGTAAGTATATACAGTAAGTAAGTACCCTAAGTCTATAGCTTTATTCTCATTTTTATTTCTAAATGACAACGTCTGCAAATATGTTACCTGTTAAAAATGCTTCATCAAAATAAAAAAAATAGAAGCAGTGACCTATACTGTTATGTTTACTATTTAATGAAACATATTAATATTAAATAATATAAAACAAAACATTTATTTCTCTGGCTTTACATTCTAACAACTATAAACACAAAAAGTAGTTTTTTGGCTTCAACAAAGACGATTCCTGATCTGGCTTCTTCTTACAGAAGCAGCAGTGGCATGGTGGTGTAGAGGTTGCTGAGTCCTTTGCAAATCTATTGTTCTACCAGGGCGTTTTTGTCTGCAGTTGCATGTTCTTTCTGCCACTGTTTTAAATATAATAAATATGACTCTAACTGGCCTTTATGTGTGAGTGTAAGTATGAATGGTTGTCTGTCTCTACTGGTTGTGTCAGCCTATTGATAGACCTGTTCAGGCTGTACCTTGTCTCTAGGCCAATGACAGATGGAACTTGCTCCAGGACACTTGCAACTCTGAACAGGGAAATAGTTGTATAGCTAATGGATAGATGTATCTGCTCTAGGTTAGGAGTGCAACATGGACTACAAGGCTTTTATGTCGTCCTTTATTTACCATCTAGTCATTTATGGGTTGTAGAATTTAAAGTCCCTTCAGCAACTCTAGTGTAATACTTTGCAGCAAAATCTCTGCAAAAGAGGTTCTTTATTCTTATCTTAACTCTTGTCATTTAAGAGTCTATACTCAGATGCAGTGAAAAGTTAAACTGAAATAACAAATCCAAAACCAGTTCAAAACAAAGTGATGTGTTCAACTGTATCATTTTCTTCTCAGACAACCTGCAATCAATAGATATGTGTTGTGTGCATCCAGAAAGAGTTTGAAATATCTGGCATATTACTTGTTATAAGTTTGTTTTCAGTTGTTTCATAATTCTTCCAGGAACAGTGAATATATCTCTGAAGATATGAAGTGAAAGCCTTTGAGTCACTGGCTGCTGTGCTGTCATCAAGACCCAGTCGACCTGCTGTGCGCTACCTCCTCTGATGGTTCATGCAGCTGCGTGTGCTCAGACTGAATTTTTTTTTTCACTCATACATTTTCTATCTTCAGTTTGTTTAAACATCTGCTTCCAAGGTTCTGACCTTTTAGCCTTTTTTAAACATTGAAATGATGCACATTCCCAACAGCTTTCTCTTAAAGAACACAGAGGAAGAGAAGGATATTTTAGTTTGGGGACAGTGTGATGCAAAGCTAGATTGAGGAGGAGAATGCTGTGAAAGATGGAGAGGAGTAGAAAGTTGAGCTCTGTCTAACATTTAATGAGCTGAGATGTGGATGGATTTGTCAGCATTGGAAGTTTCACACTTCTGTGAGAGGACATTGGGTTCTGGGTTCTGGCAGAGGGAGCTCTGTATTATTTGTGATTTAATTTGTAACATTTCACTTTAAGAAATATGAGATTAATTAATAGTGTGTGCTACTAAAATCTTCAGGAATGAATGATCAGGGATGTCTATTCTATTAGTCAACTTTTTCAAGGGTTTTAGTTCTTATTTATACTTCATCAGAATAGATTGTCAGACATCAGATTGCCCTGACATTAACTCAAACCAGAGGACATGGTAAACTCAACCAGTGTTGAGCACCGTACACCCTCACCACCACCAGTAAACGTAGCAGCTTGATAGCATTTATTAAATGATTATGATTTTTGATGATTAACATGAGACACTGATACTATTTTCTTTGTTTGGCTCTCTCATGTTCTTGCAAAGGTACAGAGGCTTGTGCACTACTTGTGCAAAGTCCTCTATTACAAACTTTTAATAGCTTGATATGTTTCCTGGTCATAGTACAACATGTACTCATCAAATAAATAATAGAATAACCACAAAATGTGAAGGTCTTTTGGTTTTGTTAAGTGTTCTGCAGCGTGGAAAATGGTACCATGGGGGATTAAAATCATGTCATGTTAGATGCAGGATAGAAATAATGCATATAATGAGGAAATAAGCACAGGAATACAGAGGCAACACATAGACTGAGTGCAACTGAAACAACATCAGGCAAATGAAGCATGTTTAAAAATGTTTTAATGTTTTACGTTACACACTTACGCTTAATTTATGATTAAGTGATTAATCTGCAGAGCAAAGCTGCAAAATGTGGAGCTCAAGCTTTTCATTACAGAGCTGTGAAACATTTGAAACATGCTTTGTCAATAAGTGCAGCTAAGTGGAACTGATTATGGCATATTCATCAAATATGATTTGCCTAAATAGTGTCACCACTGTTGCCATGCACACTTATTGCTGTGCAATGTTAAACAGTTTCAGTAAAAAATCTGCGTATTTCAACAGTCTATTATCATTCTAATGTATATTTAGTACAAGAAAAACTACATATGTACAATCAAAAATTCATTGCTTACTTTTTTCCTGTCAGTGGGAGAAAGAGACAAACGTAGAGACATAAAAAATGTAAACCCAGGTATAAAATGGGGCACGACAAAAAAGACAGGCTTGTTGGAATAGGAAGGTGGAGGAGCTGACAGAGGAAAGGAGAGCTTGCACAAAGTGAAACCAAACATTATGTCCTTTGTTTCCTGAAGCGATTCATGCCTCTGCTTCCATTAACCTCCACGATGACAAGAAGAAAACAAACGGATACTCCCCACCTCTCTCCCCTGCACCCAGTAGCGCATGTGCTGCTGAGGTGGGGAATGGATCACGGGCGACACAGATTAGGAGTCAACAGGGTTCCCTTCATCTGGCTGGATGCAGCTGGAGGGCCGATTAGACAACCCAAGCATGGGTGAGGAAGGGGACGCCCGATGCTATCACAGCGTCTCAAACTCACTTCCTCGCTGAGAACTCTGCAGACTACCGTGAAATTGATCAAGCTCCCTGAGAAGATGTTGCATTATGTGTGACATACATGTCAAAGGAGGGAAATGAGGATAACTGCTATATGAAGATGCCTGCAGGATACGGAGAACCTTCGACTTTGTGTCATTTATCAGATTCTGTCAACGGTCTGTTAATTGGAGACCGGGTTAGTTTGTTCAGTTTGTCTTATTGTTTCATGCATGTTTTTGTTTTGTTCTGCACTGATTAAACAGTTTTTTTAAGCTTGAAAAGTCATTTGGTGATTCTAACAAACTATTAAACTGCTTTGATGGTTTGAAGAAATGATAGAAGCTTCTTGGCACCTTTACTAATTATTATTGACAGTATTGCAACAGCAAGAGTTCACAATCATGATGACTAATTTACTAGTTGCAAACAAATAAATCAGAACCTATACTCCAGGAGTCCTGGAAGCGTCTGTACACTTTTTGTGATTTTGCATTTTTGCTGCACCACCACAAAATAAAAAAATGAATGAAGAGTAGACTTTCAGCTTGATTTTAAGAGGTTTCACAAAAATATTGCATTTACCATTTAAGAATACAACAGTTTTAAGCAGAGTACCTCCATCTTCAGAAGCTCAGTATTATTTGGACAATTGACTGACAGGATGTTAATTGATCAGGAGCAGTCAATTCCGTCAAGAGAAATAAAGAAAACAAAAGGTCTGAAGTTAATATTAGGTATTGAGTTGGCATTTGGCTCCTGTTTGACTCAAGCTACCACTATAAAGTCCAAGGAGATCCCAATACAAGTCAAGGAGGTCATTATTAGACTAGAAAACATTCCTGTCTTAACTTTTGAGCTATGAGCTAAATCTGATTTTTTATTTATTTATGTATAATACATAATTTTAAACATGATGTTTGATCTAAAAATATAAACATAAATTAGATACTGATTTTTTTTTAATTTGTCACCATGGTATGTTATTATGATGCTAAGTCTTCTTCAGCACAATAAAAGCCTTAAGGAGTCAAACTGACAGTTTCACATCTTCCTTTATCTAAAGAAGGAAAAACAAAAAACACTGTTAATGGAAAATAGATATCCTGAGGAGTGCTTTTCTTTTTCTAACACAGGGTTTATCATTTTTTTTCTTTAAATGATGTCACCTAGACTGCAGATAGCATCTTTCTTTGGGAGACAGTTAAAATGATAGTGATCTATCCCTCTGGTTGGTTTGAAACATTTGGGAGAAGCGATATCCTGCCACCATGTCACAGCCTTAGCTTAGCTTAGATATTTTCAACCTAAATTGTTTGAAATAAAAAGAAAAAAAGATACTTAACAAATCTCAAGTCATCACTAGCTCAAAGGAGATAATCGGATTTGGGTTTTGAGATTGATCCAGAAGTGTTTGAATGTGAACACAGGGAAATTTTTTTTGTCCTTGTCTCATTTTTTATCTCTCTTTCACTCTGATATATTCACTTTTTCACCAGTTGTGACCTGCGCTTGTTCTAGTCACTCATCATGAACAGGAACTGGGTCGAGTTGACCTTTTATCTATCAAATACGTATCTAAATTGACCTGACAGGACTGACTATGCTTTGTGCTGACTAGACCTTTTTTCTTCTTCAATACAGGCTACATTTTTTTTGCTCTTCATCTACCATTTTTCCATTTGCAGTATTTAAAAACAGTGTCACTGTAGATGTGGACATTATCATTCAGGCCCAGCTTTTATGATAGATCTGACGCTTCCAATAAAAATACTTAAGAAAGTTGAAGTGTACCTCAACAACAAAGCACACTCATACGTCTTCAGTGTATAATAGAACCACAGGGCGACAGCTGATACATTCCTTGTCCTGCTCCAAGACCAATCCTGTTGTGAAATCCTCTGAACATGAAACATGCTCAAATATTTTTCATTTAAATTGGTCATTCGAGTTTCTGTGTGACAAAGGCAGGCCTACAGAATGACCGTATGAAGATGAAAAAAGAGTAGTATTATATTGAAACAATCATTCTATCTTAGGAAACATTTGCATTTGAATGATTGTGGTTTGCGTCGGTGGAACAAATGGACATGGAAATTCTCTTGAGTTACAGCACAACTCGTCTCCTCAGCATCATTTACGTAACTCAATAAAGGGATAATGAGCCATCACTGAACCATCAATTACAGGTACAGTTATGCTCTCTGTGGCTTGTTTGTTTTGTCAGATGGTATGGTACGCCATTTTCCCACAATACTTCAGGTATTCAACATCCTCTAGAGAATATAGAAAGCCTGATAGCAAAAGGGGTTATATAAGTAATAACTGAATTGAGGAAATTATCTGTACTGTCTCTGGAGCTTTTCTCACTGAAAAAAAAGAAAATGCATCTGCATTATGCATAAGGACACCAAAGAAAAGCAGTACTTTACATTGTCAAGTCACAAACAAAAAGAAGACAGAGCTTCACGTAACAGCTCATATACAGCAAAAATGAACTTTTACTACAGTAACCCTAAACAATAGATACAAAAACTCGTCCACCTTAGCTGAGCATACAAACGTCTTTGAGAGTTTGACTTTCTTTCCTGTTTCGATCATCTCCACTCAGAACATTTCTTTATGTTCAACTTGAACATGCTAATAAAAACAGGTGGTTGGAAACACACAAGATTTACTGAAGTTAGTCAAAGCTATCAGTCATCTTTACGAAACCTGACTTGTTTACCTTCATGGTGAAAAATTTTGTGACACACAATATGTTAGTGTACATAGTGTACCACAAGTAGAAAATAATCATAAATGAAATGAACGGACTCTATAACAATAGTAAAACAACAACATTTATCTTTGCTAATGATGGCCACCATACTACTGGTATAAATGAGCTCAACTAAGACTGTAGCAGCATATCATTTTAGACAGTTTAATTGGGTATGTGTGATTTTTATTTCTTATGATTTGTCATTTCTAAGAGGAGAGTTTTTTTTATTTTCCTTCTAGAGAAGTTACAAAGTCTCGATTGAAGGACGTCATTAACAGACAAAATGACTTGTGTACACATGGCAGGAAGTTGCAGTTCACATGTAGAAAAACTTAATTGTCCATCACAAAATGATTGTAGCTCAACCATAAGTAGAAGATTTATGATTTCAGCAGTGGCAAATGCCAGTTTTCCTTAGGAGCGAGGTTCACTAAGCCAGAAGAAACTCATTAGTTTACTAAGCTCTAATTTTTGTCCAACAGAGTAGGCGTTCACACTTTCTGAAACTTACATATTGTTCTGTTCACTTGTCCATGACCCCAAACTGCCCCTCGAAATGGAATGGCAGCATAAACCACCCACACATATTTGAAGGGGATATGAGAGCATCAAGTGAGCATAAAATGCATACTGTAGAGGTCTGTGTGACATTGTCAGATTCTATCATCAAACATAGAAGTCTCAGTGTGTGGTACACTGCACACTGTTTCCATCAGAGCAAGTAGGTGTTGGGCTGCTCTCTCCACTTGCTGGTCTGCATTTACTGAAAAAAAAGTTATTCAAGAAAGTAAAAATTTTCGATTGTACAACATAGATTTTGATTATTCTGAGCATTTTAATTCAGTGCCTTCATTGTTGACTAAAGTTTAATTTTATAGTTTTCATAAAAAAAGAGAGCCCATGTACAACAAATGTTTTTAGGAACTCATAAAGCAATGAGATGGACACTACACACATGGAGACCAGTAGATGTTTGTGCCAGATGTAATAAAAATTCATTCCAGGCGTTCCTGAGATATTATGTTGATGAATGCGATTGGTACTGACACAGGGTCACAGTTACCTTGATCTTTGACCTTTGACCACCAAAACTGAACTAGTTCATCCTTGAGTCCAAGTGGACATTTATGCCGATTTGGAACAAAGATCTTTCAAGGCTTCTGAAGGGCATACAGTAGATGTGGGGCTATTTCTTGGCTGAGTGCAGGGACTTCCTTGTCTTCAAATCCATGATCTTTCTCAAACCTTAACCTTAACGTTTGTTTCCTAAACTTAACTAGGTGGAACTGTGCCCTCCATCCTCCCCTGCCACCTCCTTGTAACTGTGAGTTATTACATTTCTTGAAAAACATATGTGCAGTTGCAGTTTATTTGCAAAGAACTGTCATTTCTGGGATACAGAGTTGCGATAATGTGATAACAAATAAAATCAATTTCTTTAATTAATTCATATTTTTTTAAAATATACAATGTAAGAATTTTTCATAGACTGTGTAATAGGACACGTAGCGTAAATCCCTATCTGTGATTCGTTCATTCTCAAAGCATGAATGTGATTGATCATGTAATCACAAGTAGCTAGTGCCTAGAAAATAACTTATTTTACCTGTAATATGACTGTATTCCTATTAGTAATTCTTCTTTATGAACATGGGCCCTATGTTAGTGTTTTTTCACAGCCTGATTTTAATGGTTGTTGTCAGAAATCTCAACATACTCCACTGACAGATGATTTTATTTTATTCTCTTGTGTCTGCGTTAGTCAATATTTTTCTCTGTAAGGATGTTTTGCAATGCAGTGGCCAGTTATTCGGCAGGGGGCCAGCAGGAGCTGAGCTGCATGCTACAGTGTGTGCGGTGATTAATCATGCTGTGACTGTGCGTCTCTCGGGCCTGTTGACTACTCTGGCCACATGAGGTCCGGGAACATCTGGGGCTGTCTGGGGACGATAGGGAGGGGTGACCGTGGCCCATTCATCTCCCAGGGACAGCAACCAGACATGTCGCCTCAATCTCACGTCATCCCCTCCACCCCTCTCCTTACCTCCGGGGTCCCTGCAGACCCAGCTTGGACAAAAGGTGTACACTCTTATTACATGACACATAGCACTCTGAGGAACTGTGAATAGAGGAAGGCAATGTCTTGGGGCTGTACATCAGTGACAATAACAACCGGTGCTGGTAATATGCCTGTTGGTGAGCTATCAAGAAGAACAACAACCTGCTGGGTGTGGGAATAAGGCCTGACACATTGCTTTAGTGGGAACAGCTTAAGACAGGGATGTAGCTTTAAATACCACGACAACAAACACACAAAATATGGCACAGGAGCAGCATAATATAGATAAATCATATGCTTAAAGCAGCACATCAGTGTGAAAGTGTTGAAAGTATGCATCAGTTGAAAAGCAATAAACTGTGATGAAAAAAAGAAAAAAGAAACACAGCGGTGACAGCAGCATATTTTTTCCTGCAGGGCTGCACAGGCAGATCAGTGTTGCTGGAAATAACTACATGCCTTTTAACAACACAAACAAGCCCTGTCCAAACTAAAACCATCTCGGGCTGTTGTCACAAATGTATCAAGCTCCGTCCTCACGTGGGTATTCGGTTGCTGAGACAATTGCATTTGAAAGTAGGTTTTATGTTTTGTAAACTAGACCCTGTGGGTTTCATTAAACATCCTGCTCCCTGCTGCATCGACTGATATTTAAATGTAAAATATATACTCCCACACAATTAAAATAAGGGATTATGTATTATTTATTGTTTCTTGTAACAATTCAGCAGCATAACTGATTGCACAAAAAAACATCCCCAAGTAAATGCTCTCAATGCAAATGACCTAAATATTACATTATGAAATATGCTAAGCAAGATTTTATAAACAAATGCTTCCAGTGGGCAGAATCTTCAGCCCTTAAAACAATCCACTGATTTACTCTTTCAATCCACTGTATGTTTCACCTCAGCCATTGTGTCCTGCAGCTTATTTTGTAAACATGAAACCTGGTATATGTGGTACGATCCTGGTGATTCACAGTAAATCAATTCAGCGGAGATAAGATAAATCAGCTGTGATGAAGTTAATGCAGATGAGGTATTTTGGGCATAAAAGAATCAGCTGATTATGCAGCAGCCTCTGTGCCTGTTCCAGGAAGCTGCTGTACAGCAGAGATACACAAGCGGTGTGTGTGATGGCATGATGAATGATCGCCAGGGGGGGAACAGGGGGAAATACAGCCAGGGCAGGTCTGACATGCAGGAATCATGGGATATACATGCACTGCCTTTTTGTCTTTCTGTCCCCGGAAGCCGGGAGCTTAAACGCGAGGTCTTGTGAGTGCTGCCGTGGCAGATTTGAGGTCCTCTCTCTAGTGTGATGTTTGACAGGTGGCGGCTCACGGCGCATTGTTTTCAGAGGCAAAGATTTAACGTTTTAAATCCTGCTCAAATCAGTGACACTGGACTTTTCCTAGGCACATGCGCGGTAACACACGCGCTATAGTAAACACGCACACGTGCACTGAGACACATAGCTCTCAGTGACTTAGCTGAGTGTGACAGGATTAGTATGACTCTGTTGAAACTTTAGCAGAAGCCACATGGATATAGACGCTAATCTCTAATGTGAAGGTCAGTATATCCCACAACACAAATGATTTGAACAACACATGGGGAAATTTTAATGTGACAATTTATGGAAATTTAGTAACAGAACACAAACCATTTGAATTTCAAATGTGCACTTAAAAACACAAAGCAATGTTTACAAAAATGCCAGAATATTAAATAGACGTTAGGAACTGGTGGAAAGTCATCAGATTGAGTGGATTTGAGAACCACATCTGTACAGTACACAGCGCTATCATCACTTGTGTATTCTCTTCAGAATCTTCTGAAGAGGCGTCTTCTGGCTCTGTGGTGTGTTTTCAGTGATTTTTTAAAGGTGGAACCTGCTTGTCTTAAATGCTCTAATACTTAAGAGGGGATTAAACTAGAGCATTCACAAACAACACAACTCAACAGCATAATAAAACAAAGAGGAATTTTGTTAAAGCTAACATAGAAGAATTTTACACTGAGAAGAGGATTATAGTACATAAATATTTCTATTTATACCTAAGACATCATCTGTAGTCACAGTCTCATGTTAGCTTACAAACTCATCTCTCCACACAAAGAGATTTATAGATTCAATGATACCCTGATGATGCAGATATCATCTATGGCTATTGGAAAAGCAGTTGTCATGAGAAAACAATAAGTAAAAATTGAAATGACCGAAATCAATAATGACTTTAAATTTAATGTGTCTCCCAATGACTCCCAAGTGAGCATTAAACCACAGGGGTCATGCAGAGGCCAAGGGTTATTTTAGAGGGAAGCACAGAACTACACTAAAAACAATGTGAGTTCTTTGGCTGGATGCAAATGTTGAGATTTTTGTTCATTTTGGCATCTAATCAACTTCTTCAGCAGCTGAACTATTAAGGTTTTCAACACCAGGGCAAACAAAACTATTCAGATTTACATTATAATGAGTATGATGTGTATACTAATGTTCTAAAATGTCATCTCACAATTTCTACATAATTTTTTAGAATACTCATTATAAAATTTTAGTTTGAATTCTTACATTTTGCTTATCACATTTTTTACTATTGACCTTGATAGCAATAAATCTCTCAAAAAACACACCCATTTATCCCGTGAACTATGAACTGAGCTGAATGGGTTACAGTGTTTGCTTGGTCAATCAAAATTTCAGCTTGATAAAAAGTCTTAGTGAAAGAAAACAAGGTCAAATGGAGGATTCCTGAATCAACGAGCTGCTGTTAAAACTGAACGTCATTAAAAAAAATTAAAATAGGGACAAGTACTTTGTAACGAGTGCTGAAATGTGTATAGATCCACAAAGTTGCTCCTTCCTCCTTTATTTTTTTTTCTTTCTCTTACCAGTAGTGTGATCATCAGTGTTGAGCTGCTAAGCAAACCTCACAATAACAGAGACATGAGAACATAGTATAGTATAGTATAGTATAGTATAGTATTTAACTTTAAATACAGTCAGTAAAGTGGTTTCATTTAAACATAGCTTACTGAACATTACTCATGAATATACAACAAAGTGTTGGCTACACAGTATACTTTTTAGGTCACTTTATATTTTTTAAACTTACAGTATCTCTACATCAAAAAACATGAACAGAGACTGTGTTGGCAGACTCTGTAGATCAATATAAATAATTGTTTTCTTTGTTTCCTCTTCTATACTCTGTCGCTGGATGATTACAAAGACTGGAATACACACTGGAATTATAAGTTGCCTATACTGCAATGAGATATGATAAGATCACTGACGTGCAGTGAGGTTTCTGAGTCAGATTTAGAAATGTATGACTCTAAGTAGCTTCAATTCCCCATTCAATTGGCTGTGTGCACATTGATTAATGGTTATGTTTCATATCTCATGTCAGTATTATTTACATACACATACTGCATAACTAAGGTACATATTTGGCCAAGGAAGAACATTTAATTTATAGTGGCTCAGAGAGAGCACATTTGTTCTGCAGCTACAGTCTATGTCTCATCCTGCCTCATATTGCATCACTCCTGTGTATAGAACATATGTAAATTCAGCACTTTTACCATATAAATGCTTAAAGTGATCAGTCATGCACTCATTACATGTATTGCACAGATCAGTAGATAAATGTTAACATTTATACTACTTATTGTTTTTTTCATGAGATTGACTGATGACATTGAAAATATTTTTTCCTGTTGCTTCTCCACAATCATATAACCTCCGTTAACAGCTTGAAAAGTTATCACATGGCCACCGCGGAAGGAAAATGTGCAACACAATTGTACATAAGGACACAGTTGTGGAGTGTAATTTTTCTTCTTTAAGAAATCTCACAATAAATTGACTTTGCAGCCTTGTGTTTGAATAGGAATGAATAATATAAAATAATATTTTTTCAGTACAGTTTGTCCTCTTACCATTCAGTGCTGAGGTTGATTAAGGTAAAGACTAGGGTGTAGGCGTTTCAGATGTCACTGTCCTTGGTGCTGAATTCACTGAGTGGCTTTGATACACAAACTTTAAAGGCATGCCCCCAGAAAACCCTGACAGAAATATTCATGTAGACTGTTGCTTCATAGACACATGTACTTGCTACAGTATTTGTTAATGTCTGTCTTTGTCCCTTTTGTCTCTTTTTTCAGTTAGTCATACACATACAGGAAAAAAAGCAAATATTTATCCGAACGCACACACACACACACAATCACACACAATGAGTACGGCTGTGCTTAGGTTGGCAGCACCTCAGTCACTGTGACAGACCTCTTGTCTCTGGGCACCAGTGCAAATGACTGCCCTTTCATTAATCTCCCTGTCCACAGACCTGCAGACCTCCCCTAATTGCAGCCATTGTTTACCTTTGAGCTGGCACGCCCATTGAATTATTGATGGACGCCCTGCCCCAGTCAGTTTAAAGGCCTCCCCAATGGGCACACACATAGATGGATACCTGCCAACAACCCCTCCACCCCCACTGTCTCCTATATGACACTTCACTGAATTATTATGCTGATAGTGATTTGTTTTCCTGACAGTGCGCTGTAGTGTGGAGACAGGCATGCCATCACTGCATGCTTTGTTGTGTAGGTGCTAAATAGTATGATAAATCCTCAATTTATTCGATATAATGGATCATCAGGTTATTTCCAAACACTTTTCCAATGTTATATCTCACCACATCCAGAGAACATTATTGCTAATCTTTGATTCGTCAAGGTTCATATTTTAAGTTACTGAACAAATGACCCTTGGAATTATTCAAATCAAATGGCTACCACTGATGATCATCCTTACTGCTTATTGCATGAATTGAAATTTTCTGAAGCATAATACAAGTCACATCCAATTTGTGAAACCTGCCTTCAGTGGCCCATTATAACCCTCTAATGGCATGCATATATAAAATCCCTCTATCTCTACTGCAAATAAAAAAGCAACTGAGACCAAACCAAATCCATGAATGATTACCCCCCAACAATAAGTAAATCCGCAGAACTAAAATTCAATTTTCAGCAATCCCACAGTCCTACTGCTAGACGCCATTCAAAGCTCATGAGGATTTGGACTTAAGGCGACTTAGAGGTGATTTATGCAGTAACCCAAATGGCTCTGCTAGGAAGAGAAGAAAGGCTGGGTTTTCAGGAACCTGTCTCTTTGTCATGACTCACAGTAGCTACACTCTGCATGACAAGGTAGGGTGCTGCCTTGTATCAGATTGACAGGGATTGTGCTCCACAAGGCGTATCCAAAGTGCACACCCTCTTATGCCTCCTAGTTAGAGCTGACCCTCTGTCACTGTGGGCTAGAAAGACAGAAATGATCCATCATGTGGTAAATGTCAAAACCATTTGAGATATAGATGTTTAGAACAATTCTGCCCTTAATATACCAATCTATAAAATAATCAGATCTATATTGTATCTTACTTGACAATAACAGAAATAGCCTTATAGGATAATTTAAAACAGCAATAACTGTGTAACTGTGTAGAGTAAATATTTAATATGTATAAATATGTACATTTAATGGCATAACAATGTAGTGTATCATGATTCTTCTTAATAATCTGTGAGGCAATAGCCTGGTGATTTTTGAAGAAGAACACAATAAAGAAATGAGAAAGTTATAAAAAAAGATAAAGATAATCTAATACCAATATATATAAAGACAGGTTTGCATGTGAAGCCATTGGCAACAACTGCCTGAATTTTTATCAAGACAGATACTCTCTGAAGCAGGTGCAAGGTGAATCGTTAAAACCCACAGAAATAAGCCAGGTCATCAAAGTGTTGTAATCCAAAAACCTTGAACAGATCTGTATAGTGCAGATTTTAAACAAGCAGCTTAAAAAGTAATTCCACAACAACAGTTGTACTTGGACCAGTGGCTTGTATCAGAGAAAGAGATGAGTGGGTTATTCAGCTTTCTTTGAGCTTAAGTAAATATTTTCTAGGTATCATAAAGCTGGAACACTTTTCATTAAGATAGATAACCAAGTTAAGTTCAGAGGATCAGATCAAAAATCTGTTAATGGCTCAAATAAAACCTGAATGCTAAGAAAATGGAGTCATCTCTAATACAGGATCCAGACTGGGACAAAATAGTTTGCAATAAATTGACTGATAATAAAGAACATTACATATGTTGATATGTTACAAAAAAAATTTTCTTAGAGCTTTTCATGGGCCACTCCTGTTTTAAAAGAGGTTGTATAGAGTCTATCACTAAATAGCTGCATAATAATGTCTAACGCTGTTTTCCATAATGAGAGAATTTTGCTAGAGGCATAATTGGTATGCTTTAAATGTGTACAAGTGATACAAACACTGAGACAGACAGACAGACAGATAGACAGACAGACAGAAACTGAAAACTCAGTGTATTTCTAGTTTTCTGTGTATTAACATGAAATATTCATTTTCATAATGACCCATGTCCATAAGTGAATAGTTATTTTACAAACTGGCTTGTCTGTCCAGCTCCACCACTGGCATGCACATTACAGAATTAGACTGCAGCTGTTTAAGGGAGCAGAAGGCTACATGTTTTGGGGGGAATCCAACATGCATGAAAAATTGTGGTGTTAAATTGACTCACTTGGAATTACAGCTGAGGGTTTTTGGTGTGGAAAACCTACCAAATGAGCCAGAGCCAAAGTGGTGCAGCGTTTAGGCTCACATATGTATTTTTACACTCTATTTATTTATATGAATTTACGGATCTCTGCCACCTTTAACCTTTTTGCTTCCAAGAAATCACTTCATGTTAATACACAGAAAAACTGAGTGGGCGCAGAGCACTCTAATCATTATTACCAGATGAGCCGCATAAAGTGGTGTATTTAAAGGTTACTATGCAGTATTTCTGATATTTAAACAGTGCATCAAATGACTTCCTGAAACATGAAAGGGTTGCTCAAAATAGCAAACATCTCACTCGTACCGACAATGGTTGTGTTTTCGTATAGATAGAGAACAGAACTTTAGCGTGGAATTAAAAGAATGTAAGAAAGTATGTGTTAAAATCAGGAAACAGTGGAACAATAAAAACTGAAAGAAATCAAGTGAGAGACATTCCTTATTAACTAGCTTTAGAGAAACTCAGTTAACAAAGGCAGCTTGTTACATTACACACATTCATTTAAAAATCCAATTATTTCCAATTTCAGCAATATTGGAACAAAAGAGAGAACAAAATGCTTTATTGCAATTTACCCTGTTTATGACCATACATTCATTCAGAAGAAATCAGATCACTGAACGGTATAGTGATATGCCCAGAACCTTCTCCTTTTTTATTCTGAAACACATCTACTCAAAGGTGAAGACTTTCTGGAGGCCTTTATCATCAAGATGTTTTATACAGTGTTTTCAGCTTTAGTGCCTCCTGGAAACCCACTACTAAGGTGTTGAAATGTGGTTAACACGTGCACACGCTCCTTCACTCCACCAAGAACAGTGGGCAAGCTCAGGCTAATGATGATGGCCATTTCAGACATCAGCCACAGGGTGATGTGGAGGGGGTGAATAATAATGAGACAGCAAATTGGAAGGCTTGTCAAGTGGCATTAAAGTGTCACTTTCAGAATGTGGATCACCACATGACTGAAGGGGGGTTTGACAGATGTGATGACCGTGATACCGTAGTAACTGCATCTCTATGGTGGGTCCAAAACCACAACAGTCAACAGGTTATTTTCTTGGAGCGTATCGTTGTGTAATTCAACACTTCAGAAGAAAAAATAAATAAATAACCCGAAAAGTCAAATTGATCTTCATACATGAATCTTATTTCTTCATGAAAGTCAGGATCAACTTATAAAAACATACTGTACCCTTAATAAACACTGGTACACGACATCGCTTTGACTGTTCCAATTTTTCTGTCAAATCAATATGATGAGGGCTGTTTCAGCTATCAGTCAGAGAGCAGTGAAGTGGAAACATAATAACGAGAGCGTGATACAATGTGTTTCTCGAGTAGCATTAAAGTGTCACTTTTAGAATGTCAATCATCATCACGTTGCTGAGGGACCTCAAGAGGTTACAGCACGGGTGGTTTAACACTACAGCTGCCGCGATCAATGTGCGTGTTGTGATTTCTGTATACAGCTCCTCTTGTCTTCATTTAATCACCAGGATGTGACCAACTTCCGTTGACGGTGATTGTTTGGAAAACGCAGTGCAAAACACCTCAAAAATGTGATTCCATCTTTAAAAGTTTGTGTTTTGTTAAAGGAAAAATTAATAGTACTGTATAAAATTAGCAATATTCTGTCACAAGACATCAGTCAAATAATGATTTAAAGTTCAATTCATTATTATAGTTTAATAAAATGTGGTTCCCTTAAGTGATTTAAAAGATCAATTCAGTTTTAGTTGGCATTGTTCTATTGGTCTAATAGGTGGTTCAAAGTCTGTGAATTATGGCAGCTTGTATAGTAGATTTACAATTTATAGTTGTAAATCTACAACCATAACTTTTCAGTATAATTACTGAAATGACATTTTTAATAACAATGGGTTGTTTGTAGTACCGGTCTGGGAGCTTCTTGAGCACCACACATTTCTTCATTGGTGACAAAAAATATCCTTTTCTGTTAAGTCAACGATATTTAGCCTTGAATTCATTTGGCTTCACTTTCATGGACATGTTTTACTTTGACCTGAAGAATAAGGGGACACCAATTTTATAACTATGCTCAATTTCCACTTAATTTCCAACTTGGTAACCTGGCAACAGCCAACTTGGACAGAAACCAAAGACTGTATGAGAACGGACAGCATGACTGTTCTCCAGAAGCAATGCCAAACTAGTTAATTTTGCACTGATTGTACAGCTTTTTTCATTTAATAATATTAGGGAAACAGTGGTTGTCAATAAGTGGAGCAGTCAGCTGATGGGACCATGTTCTCAAAATTTCGGTTTCACTTTCACATTAATTTTCAAGTCTATGGGACTAGAGGGAGATGGAGCAGGGTTTTGGTGGTGTCATTATTAATTCATTAAAATTACTATTGTCACTGCAATCACTCAAATATTGAAACATACACACACACCTCATTATGGAAAGCACCCTATCACTCTTGATAAGGGATTGAGGTTCCATGCCTGTAATGCAGCAACTAAAAGACCTATAAATCAAACTCACACAGACTTAAAATTATGATTTATTGTTGAACTTACACAAAGTTGATGGATTCTAAAGACCCAGGTTTCTGAAAAATAATCAAAAGCAATGCAGCAGAGTCCAGCATATCCACTGCCCTAGCATAGACCCAACTCCCAAACTTCTAAAGTACACCTTTTGTTTCCCACACTGTGTTTCAGTAGTGTCTTTACACTTTTAAACTTTATGCTTCAAGTCTTTGAAGTCTCTGGGCTCCAGCCACATTAACCCTGATAAAATTATGATGGGTTATTTTACTAGACTTGGCAAAACTCCTGCAGAAAAACTGAAAGTGATCGACAGGTGTGGAACTGGTGTAATTCCCTTATACAATCACGCAAATTTAATGTTAGCCTTTACGAGTGAAAACAGAAATTCAGTCATCTTTGTAACCATATTGTAGTAAACAATGTCATATTATTACCAGTGTGGCTGTATGAATGCTTTGCTGCATGTTATTTACTCCACTTTCTACATTATTTGTATCTGTCTACTGTAAAATTTCACAAAAGGGCAACATTTCACCAAAAAAAGAAAAGAAAAACAAGCTTGTTCAAGAGGCAGAAATGCTTTTAAAAAGGAGCATACTTTAGACTTTTAACCATATTGAAATTGAGATGAAATCAAAGTCTTAGTTGCCTTTTCCAGATTATTTTGGATGAGAAAAAAGTGTTAGAAATACTGATAGAAACTGCATGGGACAACGAAAAACATCAAAGCTCAAATTACTGTCATACATTACACCTACATTAATTGCTACTGGCTTTACTTTGGCAGACAGAAATTCATGCCGAATCGATTAAATTGAGGTGGAGGTGCTTCAAAAGAAGCTATTTTTGATTTGGTTTCATGAAGTTGAAGAAACTTACATTTACGTGACATATTATTTTTTATCTGAGGGGCAGTTTCTCCGAGTCATGAGTCTGCAGGAACTTTGAGGTTTAACAGGCACACGTAACGTAACGTATGTTTTCAGCATAATAATGAAAATTTATCATATGTTTTTGAAGGTCCAAGTGGAAGCATCTATATAGAGAATAATAAAGAGGACTAAAACTCAATCATTCAGGAGCACATATGCTGAGTTAATATCCCTAAAAGAAACTACAGAAAACATTATTTGGCATAACTAAGTGTGGGAGCAGAGAAAATGTAAAAATTCAACTTAAAATTTGTACTTTGAGCAGACCAGTCTGTGTTTTATAGTGTAGCAGTGTCCAACAACAGACAGAGGAAGCAGGAATTCATAACATCTATCAGAAAATGCACTTCAGAAAAAGAAATGCTATGTGTTGGTTGTTTTGTGGCACCACCATGGCAGGTTTGACAGAAGCACACTAAGGATAAAACATGGCCAGCAGCAGTTCTGCTTTGTCAGCAAACCTTTAACTTATAAAGTTAATAAAAGAATCACATGAAAACTAATAATCATTCAAGCACTGCACCAGGCTTTTGGTGTTTTAAATTTGTATTTGGAGTCAGCTGATGATGGCTTGCAAAGGAACAGAATGGCACGTACTATTAATTATAATTTATACCAAGGTCTCATTGTTTGCCATCAATCTTTCAAAACAATAACAGATGTAACAGGTTTAAAGAGAGCTGAATTAGTCTTTCTTCTTGAAATAGTTCATTTGATATTTTGTTCTGTCAGTATAAAGGATCATTTAACAGAAAGTGGTTGTAAATAAGGCAATATACCAAAGACAGAACTAACACAATATGACCGTCGCTTTATGATTTAGACTTGCAATGGTAGGTTAAGACAAGTCAAGTGCAGTCCGCACAGAGTGAACTACACTATCCAGAAGTCCTGGAAAAAGTGTGCTTGACACCCCTCTAGGACCTGATTAATCGTGACTTTGGATAACCCTTCACATTCACAGAGTTCTTAGGAACATGCCCATAAGTCTATAATACTACAACAGAGGTGAAGTCCTGACATTTGCATTCATCCAGTGTGATGTTTATATAGACGCACAAAGTCTGCAGAGGGAGGAGGTCAAGGTGACTGGGT
The DNA here is from genome assembly GCA_034779795.1 of Ctenopoma multispine. NCBI lineage: Eukaryota > Metazoa > Chordata > Actinopteri > Anabantiformes > Anabantidae > Ctenopoma > Ctenopoma multispine. Next base: position 15,413,555 of record JAUYWH010000014.1, on the reverse strand, counting down.
AGGCTGACAAAACAATGGACTATTACACAGGAGGCATTAAATTGCTTCTAGTTTAAAAGCCAACTTCTGTTTTTGTTTTCTGTTGTCTTAACCATGAGTTCAAACATTTTCCAATCTTTACAAAATTGTTTCATTTTAATCCTGGTTGTGACCTATGACTCGCTGACAGTAGTTCCTTAGGCAGACTATAGCCTTTCTTTAGTCTTTTAACAGTTGCAGCTAGGAAACAATGGCATAGCTAGGACATTCCAAGAAAGGTTTGGTGTGTTTCTTTTGCCTTGTTAGCACTGCTCAAACCTCAGACCAAACCTTGGAACATCAGCCACACTTCCCACTTGCTATCTACCGAAATGCTGCCAAGTGATTTATGCTACTTGCTAAATGTTAAGGCACAAAATTGTTTTTCACAAAAGTAAAGTCAGCTTCATCTAATGTGTAAAAACTCCTGTGCAAAACAGTAGAGTCAGTAATCTAATTACCTGACTAGCTAATTCCTGTACAGTAATATTCTGACATCATGCTAACATTAGCTGGGGTGTCAATCAGGCTTATGCATGGACGCTTTACAGATGACTAATACTGATACTACTATGACGATAATACTACTACTACTACTACTACTACTACTACTACTACTAATAATAATAATAATGATAATAACAACATAAGGCTTAAATTCATAGATTGATATCAAAATGTCCCTGAAAAAAAATAAGTATTTCAAGAAGGAAACTGAGAGTTTTTGATTGCAGTTCAATTAAAAGCAGGATTCTTTTGGAGCCAGCTTCTAGGAAACTCTGTACACACAAATGATGTCTGTATCACCAGGCCAGTCAATCTGTATTCTATCATGTACAGATTTTTAATCCAAGCTTTAAATATGTCAAGATAATACTGACTAAAAACTCTGAAGTACTCCTTTAAGACGATAAAATGCAATGAGTGCTTAAAAAAGAGAAAGAAAGGCAGCAGACGAAAGTTCTTCAAAATAAGCCAGAGAAATAAGCCGCTCTCACATCCTTAATCTCTTTCTGACATTTCAGCAATAAGTAATTCATAATACTGACACTTGGAGTTTATCAGCCTTGCATTTACACAGATTTTCAGCATTCTATCTTAACAACCCAAGTAAAATAATCTAGATATGAGAAGGGTACATTTATTGCTGTTTTATAATTGCTTTGATTCCAAAGTGAAGCTTCAAAATATAAAAAC
>JAUYWH010000014.1:15366439-15403695 GCA_034779795.1 Ctenopoma multispine | reverse complement strand
CCCAAACTATGTGTAGAGGTGAGCCCGACTATATCCAGTCGGTACCTCTCAACCTCTCGCACAAGTTCAGGCTCCTTACCCGTCAGAGAGGTGACATTCCATGTCCCAAGAGCCAGTTTCGGCAACCGAGGATCGGAACGCCACTACCCATGACACTACGCACCCGACCCCTATGGCCCCTCTTGCGGGTGGTGGGCCCACAAGAGGGATTTAAGTTCATAAAATGGGCTGGAGTGTAGGGCACTCCAGCCCATCTCATAAATTATTTTGCAGTTTATGAACTTTTTTTTTATTTAAGTTCATAAACTGCAAAATAATTTATGAGATGGGCTGGAGTGCCCTACAGCAACATTTGTTCAGACGCTGTGGTTCGACTGTCCTGCTTGGAAAAGTGGCACAGGTTGAGCATGATTTTTTGATTCTTCATGTGGCACAACATTCACAGGATTCAGCCCCTAAAGTAAGAAACAACTTTAATGTTGGTTTTGCTTCTACACTGTCACTTTTTTAGGCAGATGTTAGATGTTATGTGTTTGCCTTTTCACACCTATTGAGAGGTGCCAGAGTTCAGAAAAGCTTTTGCCAGCCTCTACGTGACTTCATAGTGCTACAAAGTAACCACTTGAGTGCTCTCAGCTCATAACTCCACACTCCCATCTCACAGCTGCAAGCTGCTGAGTTTGTAAGTAACGCAATGTAAAACATGACTTGAAACCCCTAGAAACCCAAGACTCTGCGGAAAGAACTCAAAGGACAGCTTGCTCCTCATTGCTGTGGAAACATAGCCACTCCTTGCAGGAACCTCTCCTTTCACGCAGTGAAAGCCTGAACTTGCACAGAAGACCTGCAGAGAATGAAAGAGGAAGAAATCCATAATTGAAAACAATGCAAATCAAGGAGCTTGATGGTCTAGTAAATGGTCTGTGACCCATAATGAAAAAAAATACATAAAAAAAGGAGGAAGAAACTAAATATATGTTACAATGAATAAAACAACAAAACAAAGAAGAAAAACTTCACCAAAGAATTCAACCTCGGTTATAAAATGATTAGCTGGTGACACCAGATTCTCTGTGTATCTGCACCAAATTCTACAACAATACATTAAATTGTTGTTGACATACCAAAATACCAAATTAGGCCCACTGACTGACCAACCACCAGACTGGAATTGCCATCTATGGAGTAATTCACCTGGTGATTTTGATACAGCCTTCTGCAACATGAGACCATCATTAGAAATCAAAAGTTGCTCTCATGCCATATATTGCAAAAGATGGTTGACTTCTCTCATTTTATGCTGGACAGGTAGTGCAGCAGGACAGATATTGTCGGTTTAGCTAAGAGCTCCATGGAGCTGAACCCACTGGGAGTCAACAACCAATTTTGGGTTGTTGACTCCCAGTGGGTTCTGCAATATGAATACACCTTTAAATTTACACATTCATGAGTGGACACCATTGGCAAATGCAAAGAGGTTTTCAAATTGTAGGTAGATGTACTGTAGGTAGGTAGATACTAGTGCTATATAATAAATGTTTGTTACGAAAAAAAAAAAAATCCAATGTCTTTCAACTGACAAGTCGTCTTGCACCTAAATAAATCTTTCTAAGGTTGGTGCAAATAACCTAGAGCTGATATCATCCTTCTAAACAGGTAAATATGCAATAAAAAAATTCCAGTCACAAATCTGTCCCAATTTTTCTCACTGCTTACCTTTCTGTCTGATCTGCACTACAGCACACTAGAGCTGCCTAAAGGAGATCTGTACCCATCCCTGGGCTTTACAAAAGGAGGTGACACTTTCCTAACAATGATAAGGATTGCCCTCATTCCATGCAGTCTAGAGACTCGGGAAGAAAAATATAATTGACTACAGTCATGTGGTAACTGTAACTTTAATGATGCAATGATATTTCTGGAAAACTGATCCCTCACCTGCACATCACCTCCATCCAAGTACAGGGAGGGTCACAGGCGAGCAACACATACATCAACTGTAGAGGAAAATGAAGAGAAATCTCACAATCATGATTAGCTCTTACACCACTTATTTTTCCAAGGACACACCCGTGGAGTTCGGTCCCCAGTGGATCCCTAAATACACACATCCACTGAAACAAGCATTAGTTATATACTGAAGTCTCAAAGCATCCTTTAAATCAGCCAGTAAAGCACCAGTGTCACCAACAACAAATAAAACTCAGAAACATGTCCTAATCAATACCTCACTACTTAAAATCTCTTTTTAGTTTTAATGGATTTTCTAAAGATTATAGTTCATAGTGTGGAGCTTCACAGAAATGGCACAATCACATATCCTGAGTGGTTATTCGTGAGGTTCACCTCTGTAACATACGAGTGTGTGTCCTTTGTGCTGGAAGAGCAATGTCCTGCTAGAATTACATCTGACAGGGTTATTTCATTTGGGTTCTGTGGGTGGACCAATAAAGAGGGAGCAGGATGAAATTAATAGAGGAGATTCTTGCTTCCAGATATGCAGAATTTTCATTAGCAAAGGAGAGAATGAGAGGAGAGAGGCTTTTGCAGTAATAGGATTGCTTTCCATAGTTCAGAATGTATGTTTTTCTAAAAGTCATTTTACATATTATAGTTACTTTACTTGGCTTGTGCATCATATTGACATGGTTAGGTAATTGTTGTGATAGTGATTTTGACTAAACAAAATCATATCTTAACTTTAAGAGTTATATGAATCATGACTTTAGAAGGCAGTGTCAATCTTAATTTAATCTTGTAAAATATTTGTAACCACTGCAGCATATTTTTTTATGGTAATGTTCAGGCAGTCGGGATTTTAGTCTAAGATTGTGGGACTGAAAAGATTTCAGTTCAGCTCATTTGGTGCCACTTGTAATTGAATACTACAGAAACAGCTGCTTTGTCAGAAATACAACAAAAGGATTGGTTTAACATTGAATAATGTGAATCATGCTTTGTGTCCTCTGAAACTGGAGTGCATGTGAAGGCAGTTTGATTATAGTACAGAAATGACAGTTCACAGTTTAATTTCATAAAAGTCTTAAAAGTTATAATGATTAATTGTCAGGGAAAAATAATAGTTGCTGTTTTATTATTATGAAAAGTTAAAATCACAAACCTTTAATCACAAGACTTGACTGGTTTATTAAAACATTTACCACAACCTTAATCTTTCCCAACCTTAAGTCTTGTGCTTTCTACACCCACCCTCTGACCTGACCTCGCTCCTACCACGTGTATGTTGCATACATATAGTGCTTCCTACACTAGAAATGCACATTTCCACGGAATATAAAGCAAACAGCAAATGTGTTTCCTTAGACCATAACATATGCTGTATAAAGGTCATCTCTGGAAGAGAGAGAGTTGAGGTATAAGAACTATTTGCAGCTAAAATATACTGTACAGTAATGATCATGACCTTTAGACATTATTAGTAGTTTAACATTCTCTTCAATTTGACCTGGTGTAGTGCACTGACATTTTATACAGTGTGTAATTCTGAGTAAAGCTGGTGGTGCTTCATAAGTTGCTACATTAATGTTTTACTACATGTTGCATCACTGATGTTCATATGTCAGGTTGCTATTTTTACAAATTTCTAGTATAATTCTATATGCCTCACAATGAAATAGTGAGGGCATTTCAATTTAATTGCTGTCAACACAAATAAAATACTTTTTTAGGATATCCCTTGTCAACAATCATCACTTTATTGCTGTAAATCGTAATTAGTTGACCTTACTTAAAGAAGCATGCATATTGATTACCTTGAAAAAAGGCAAGCAGTGGATGCTCTCTTATGTTACACTTTAATAAAAAAAATCTGTAGAGGGAACTTGATCATTTACTTAAGATGGTCTAGCAGACTACTCAGAATCACATTAAACATATATGAGTGCATTTCAAACCATTTATTTATTTTGGGCTACCTAACAGTGATATGTCCTGTAAATAAGAATTTATCTGCTGTATTTTTTGAACAGCAATCTAAATTTATTTTTTATAACCATACAAACTAATTGCCTTAAAAAAACAGATCAATCAAGAGCAAGTGCCAAACTTTCCACCAGGCGCCAAAGAACATCCTCTGATTAGACCTCTGACAAAACCTACAATTAAACTAAATGTGTTCGTGCCAGCGTGTGCATGAATCTGTGAGTGTGCTGTCATTACAAGTTTGTTAATTGATGAGTAACAGAGAGTATGCACACTGTGTAGATAAGCTTATCAGCCGGTGACAGCATTAGCTTTCACTGATATTTGGCTGTAAATGAAAAAAGACAGTATTGACCGGGACATTGTTTTTGCACAGAACGTGTAGTCTGGAGTCTGCTGCTATACACATTTTCCATTTCATCTCTGAGAGTAGACCATTTCATCACTTATTTAGCTTGTTTCTGGTTCAGCATCTGTCCATCTCCCCCTGTCTCTTTATCTCTTTCTCTGGATGTGCTTGCATGTTTGAGCTTGTGCATTGGAGCGACTGTTATTCACTAAAAGTTGTCTTTCATTTAGAATTCTTTTTATTTATTTTATGGCTGTCGTGTTCTGGAAAATGTATTGTTGTTCAGATGCTCATCTCTCCTGGGTAAAACTTTTCCTTTTTGACCTCAAAGTTAAAAGAAGACCACCTGCTAACTTGGAAATCGGACTGAACTTGTAAGAAAAGACATCTTTCTTCCATCTCTCACCTAAACCTCGACTGAGTTCTGTTCCTACATTTAACCTACCACAGAGAGAAGGAGGCAAACAAAGAATATAAGAAGTTCTGTGATTCTGTGCTGTGATTGTATTATCATTCATCAGCCACAACCAAACGGTCAGTACCTACAACCATGAGAATCTAGGTCAGTAACTGGGTCTTGTGAACTAGATAACATCTTACTGTAGTGATAAAACGTGTTGGTCGTGAATCGTGTTTTCAACACGGAGAATTGATGTCTGTTTTGGAAGATGTGTGTACTCATTGCCACTGAAACAGACTACGAGAGTGCAACGCGGATGTTTCTGAGCCACTTAAGGTACCTACGTGTCACTTTTCATAAGGTCATAAAGTAGTCAGGGAAATTCAGTTGGTGTTCTAAACTGCATCCTTCATGCTCCGTAGACTTATTATGCTAAATAATGTAATCACACAGTTCTGCGTGTTATTTCCTGTGCATCTCTGACTGGATGTGAGGTGTTCGGGTTAAAGTCAAGTTTCACCACCGCTTGAAATAATGCAACAAATATATGAGACTGCAGGTAACAACAGCAACAACAAACTGTGGCCTGATGTTTGCTAAAAACAAACTTTAATACACATGGAGGTGACTCGAGAGCAAGAACACACTTTGAGGTGCCCTGCTGCTGAATTAACTCACCTCCACTTCATCTATTTTTCATTTCATGTATCCGAGCAGCTCAGAGAATTACTGCTTACCTGATTCTGTTTTCTCTGCTGCGTAAAGATTTGTCCATGTGTCCATTATCTATTCATTTGACCTGTGTTCTTATGATTGTTACTCATTATCTGAAAATCATAACAGCAATAGTTATTTATTACTTTTAAATCCTCAGTGTAACTTCCATTAAAATAATTTTTCAGATCTTGACTATTTAAACTGCACAACCAGGCGCACTGTACGCGCACATGCACCCACACTGGAAAGCTAAGCCCTATAGGACAGAGGAATTCCAAGGTGTTTCTGTCCTCTCACAGGGCTTGAGTATTTCTCCAACCTGTTTCCTGTCACAACACTTATTTACCGGGGGAGAAATTGCACCTGAAAGATCTTCCAAAACGAATCCACAGAACAGCTCGTAGGTAGCCAGGGACAATAAAAAAAGAGTAGGGGGGAAAAAAATGAAATTGATACAGAGAGAGAGAGAGAGGGTGAAGTGGTTTGTGAGGAGGAGAAACGCAGGAGCAGAAATGGCACAGTGAGGCACAAAAACAGCTTGGGAGGCAGTGCAGTGGAGATGCTCCAGGACCCCTGGGGACGGGCAGACTCAGCACCATTCTAATTTTCATTTCTCGGTGTGCAACCCCAGATGATTAGGGCGTAATGATGGTTATTCTAATTGGCCCTTTGTTTCTCCAGTTCCGCATGATCACATGAGCTCCTGGGAACATTAACATACAGACATAAAAGGACAGATTGCACAGATTATTCTCATGCAAGAGCTACTATAGGGTCTCTCAGCCTCGTGGTCAAGATGTCATATATAGCACTTACATTTCCCTAAGGACTGTTCTAATGAAGCTAAATTGGTTGGAATTTCAAAATTGGAAAACTCTCAGCTACAGCCTTGGGGATTCACTGTCAAAGCCACTCTGATAAGACCACGGTCATGGAACATTTCTGAAAACTTTTAATAAGCAACAATTGTCTTTGGTGGCAAGTATTACTAGTACATTTATCCAGTGAACACTTTTCTAGTAAAACTAAACCATTTTAGAAATTTTTCTCTACTGACCTGGATATAATGCTTTTTAAAACCAGGTGAATGATTTTACCCCAAACATTTTTTTTTAATAATTGCATTTGACATGTGTGTGCAAGTCAATGAATGTTTTTTCAACTTAAAATTTCATAAACAGCTGATAATTAATTAAAGTGCAGAGAGGAGATGTCAGCGTATCCGTGCACGTTGTTTGTTTATTATGTCTTTCATGTTGTGTACACTGTGTCAAAATGCTCTTCCTATCAACTACCAGCTCGATGACACACTTGTGAATCCTGAAGCCTGACTCTATGGAATTGTGCATTGATTTTGTCTCTGGTAATGGCCTACCTTGAGCCATCTATTTTGAAATCTGAGAGGATCTGTTATCAAACCATGCTACGAAAAAGGAAAGAAAAAAGGAAAAACAGAGATACTGAGGATCAATTCAGTCAGACAGATACATATTGATCCTCTGGGCTTTTCTGTTGTCGTTGCTTGAGTCTCCCTTTCTGACTAATTAAATTCAGTCTCATACTGATATTGTGGTCAGCCAGTGCAGTCAGATATGTTATGCATATTCAGCACTCTCTCAACCAAACGCCGGAAGTCACGGTCGGATGTGCAGCTGCAAGCAAGCAGGAGGACTGGGTGTCGAAGAGAGCAGCTCGCTGAGCAAAGTTAATCCCACACCTACAGTCGTAAGGGCACGGTGTCATATGAAAGTATGCACTAAACTTAATGGATACTAGTTTTACCATGTGCTCTCTCTAGGGAACTTGTTATAGCAAATGCTCCACTGAGAGCCATGCATATATGCAGGAACTGGCTATGTGAGATATGAAGTTGATTTTTAAGTAGGCCTCTGCTTTGTTTTCCTGCTATTTTTTTTCTGCCTTCCAGAAGAGGACAATGCATTATTTTTTTTAGAAGCAGCTGCTTTCTCTAGGTTCAGTGCTTTCCAATGATGTAGCCCAAAACACATCACCCATATAAATGGCAGCTAGAGTTGGCATTACTAAAGGGTGCTGTGTAGGCGCTGGGCTCTGGCGCCAGCAGTCATTGCTGTGATGTTTTGGAGGCCTTTATCATGCACAAGGGACAAAACCCGGCAGACTGATGGGAAACGAAGGCTATCATCAGAGGATGCATTTAATTTCCATAAAGATGACTTTGTTTCCTAATTAATCTCCTGGCTCCATCTTCCCGCTTTGCTGCTGTCACTTCCTCGGAATGAAACATGGCTGGCAATTTGTTAAATCAATTATTCCGGGGAGGAAGGGAGACTTTCGGCAAGCCCGTCCACACAAACATACATATGCGCTCTCACTCGGAGACTCAGTACACACAGATGAGGTGGCGAAGGACACTGAATTTAGAAATGCATGCTGGCCATCAAGTAAAACGGTGGACAGTGATTTTAGAGTTCGGGATGTGGGAAGTAAGCAAGAGAAACCGTTTGTCCTTGTTGACATGGCAGAAAGCTTTGTAAACACTTGGCTGACGAGCATTCTCCTTGGCCTTATGCCCTGAACTCCTGCAGAAAAACAGGACTACCAAGCCCCGAGGGACAAGATACACAGAGAGAAAGAGAGGCAGGAGGAGTGACGATGAAGTGACACGAGCTGGGAAGGAGAGGAGGCAACAGTGAAAAGATGGATGCCACAGAAAGAAATAGAGGCAGTGAGAGAACTAAAGGAAAAGCCTTCTGCTTTTGTTTCTCTGCTGTTATCTACATTTAAATAAATCAGTAATGTACTATTTGTATTTTTGTTTCAAGTTCTCAATTCTTTAAAATGTTGATTTTTTTTTTTACTTTGCACTCACTGGAGCAGAAGATGAGACTCGGACTGGAAACGAAAACAACAAAACTAATTTTATCAAGTTTGACTTGTCAATGATCTACAGGTGCACAATATAGAGGCATGATTCATTTCATGGGCGAGGCGAGAGACAGCCGATTGGTTCCAAATGAAAAAGCTGACTTTCAAATAGGAAGACAAACAGAGAGAGGGCCCTGATGGTGGTGTCGGCTCTTTCTGGCTGCATTAGGGAGAAGAGGAATAGCATGGCAGGATGTGTTTAAATCAGAGCGCTCTATCTTGTAGTGGGACACATTTCATTAAGCCTAGCAGCTGGGGCCGTGGCTCCATGCGTCCACACATCTATCATACAAATCCATCAGGCCCGTCTCCTTCCTTCGCTGACAGTATGTGTGTGATGGGAGCCCGTTCTCCTGATCAGAAGACTCACTAACTGCCCGCACTTATTCATTTCCACTTCCATCTTCTCCTTTTCTGTGTTAAGATTTCTTATTTGCCCTCGTCTTCTCTTTCTCTCTGTCTTTCTATGATGGTCTCTACCTCCCTTCCATCCATCTTTATCCTCCTATTTCTCTCTTATCCAATTTTTTTAGGAGGTGGGGGCAGATGTTGCACAGTCATGAATGCATTCGGAACCCTGCTGTTTCCTCTCAATTTCATTTCATTGCCTCGCGTGTTGCCTATCTCTCACTCCCCGTTGTTTGACAGGTATTCAGATCTTTTACCAAAGTAAAAATAGAAATACCGCAATGTACAGCATTAAAGGGAAAGGTCCCAGTTTAAAAGTTTACTTGAGTAAAGGAATGAGCCGCTTAATCCATCTTAGGGAGTTATTTCAGATTTAAAAAGCAGCAATACACCTAAGTATTACAGATGGCTTGTAATCCGAGACACATTCTACTTAGATCTGGAAAAGATGTAAATGTGTCTGTCTAAAGGCTGCATGAAGAAAAAAAGAGAGCATTTAAAGTTGTAGGGTGAAGTATAGTAGTAGTAAGAGTGTACCGCATTTGTTGTGAGTTTGATGACACAGATTTTTGCGTTTTAGCAAGATATTAGTTAGCGAGGCGCTGCTAACTAAGCTGGAACAGTAAAGAAGTTACTCTTTTCTCTTACATGGTTTATCTTAAATTTTTTATAAAAGCATCCGCTCCTTGAGGGGGCTCTCAAAGAGTACGATCAGCAGCAAGGATTCTGCAGGGAGAATACATCTCCTTTAATTAATACCTACTTGAAGATTCAATCTCAGGCTAAATTAACAGTCTTTCACACATAATGAGGAAAAGTGTGAGGTTCAAGCACATTGCCACATACATGATTATGACTGGCCAACGCTGGTCAGCTGGCAGCCATGCAGCTGAACGAAGCAGCTGATACTAATCAGGAAGTGTATTTGAAACAATATAATCAGTATTCTGGATGAGCTAAAGTTATGTTCCATCAAAAACAGTGTTGTATATTTTGTATCATTTAACCTTAAAAACACCCATCATAATTTATGAGCAGATAACATTTTCCACATAACTCATTATACACATTAGCTCCAATGTTACTAGCAACTAATACATGAGGTAAAGTAAAACAGGCTATTTCCTTTTTAAATTGTAGTGTGGAAGTGAAGAAGTTTGAAGTAGCACGGCTAAATGCACTCTTCACTTTCTCTCTCGCTCCATCTCTCTCTATGTCTTTGCACCAGTCTCTGATCCCCCACATTTGTGCCTGATCTGTCTGCAGCTCTCCGGTGTGCTCAGCAGCATGCAAACGCTGGGCTTTAATTGGAATGGATAACGCAGTCTGAGGGAGAAAAGCAGCCAATTACAGGGCTTTGGTCAGTTAGCACTGAGGTGAGGGGGTCACAGTGTAGCTCGTTGTCCCGAGCTTGCACTTCTGGCAGTGTGTCAATCCATATGACTGTAAAAGCCTGGGACTTTGTGATTGTGACTCTGCAAATCAAAGGTCCATTCTTAGAAGATGAAAAGTATCAAACGCTTGACCTAGAAACTACTTATTAATGCAGTTGTTAATGAAGCAGCAGGATCTTTCAAATCCAGTAATGAGTGTGTTTGTCCAGAGGTTAAGATATATGGATAGGGAGTTCAGAGGTGTTTGTGGTTGGCTACACTGGCTGCTTATTCTGCTTATTTCTTATTATTCTCATTGCTGCCACTAGTGTGATAAACAAATGTGACCTTCACTTTGCTTCATAAGTATTGGTCCTGGGACAGAACTCCTTTGAGACTGAGATCTGTTTTAAAATTTAATTGAGTTGAGTCTTAAGAAATACTACATCATTTTTTCGTGATTCCACATTTGCAGACAGAGAAAAAAAAGGTTTAGCAACTCAGTAATTTTGTAAAGTAATGTTTGTAATGCTTTTACTGGAATATTTTAAAATGTAATTCTGTAAATGCAATAAACAGTATTTAACTCCCTTTTGTTTTTCATTTTTTTCTGATATTATTTTGAAAGGATCAACTATAACTGGAGCTTCTATTGTTTTGAGCTGCCACCAACGATTGCATTATGAATATGACTAACATGAGAGGTAGCTGCACACTGGACATCGTAAGATTCTTTTCCATGTTCAGTGAGTTGGGGGTTGCAGTGAAGATGTACCCTAAAATGTATATGTATTTTATTTTCTTTGGAATTTCACTTAAGTCTTTACTGAGCTTCAGGAGCAATTGACCAGATCTGCAGACTGGCATTATGTTCATTCTTCAAGCGACTGCTCCCGCTGGAATGTTGACTGCTTCTATTGCTAAGCATAAATAGGTTTGAGGAAAAGCTCTGCATGTGGGATGATTTTAAATTTAAAATAAAATGAGTTGCATTTTGCTGAACACCAGGAAAGTGTCCTTTTCATAAAGGGATAAGGAAAAAGATCATTTAATTTTAACATTATAGGTGACCCAAATATAACACAGTCATGCTTGGCATGCTTGTGTCTAACATTTCTTATTCATTTTTTAATTATTATGTTTTATCTTATAATTCTTTTAAGGTAAATACAATCACCACTCACACCTCAGGCAGTTTTCTTTCCTGTCCTCACAGCTTGAGGATCCTGGTGCCTGGGGACAAATGAGGACACATGCAGTGCCTGGCAACATACACCTATGCATCATATGAGATGGTAGCTCTTCCTTTGCATATTTGATCTGAATAAATGTTCTAAAATAGCTTTTATTTGTGTTAATGATAAAATCATCATGGCATAATGGGAAATAGACACATAATGGATTATTTGTGTATCATATGCAACAAGAAGCATTGTCACTGTATCAAGCAGCAATAATCATACCAATATCATCCAAAGGATACGGTACATGACACTTCTACCTTGTCTATGCTCTGTTTAAAATTCAACAAGACTCCATCCCCTTGTTGGGTTGTTACTCTCAGGAGATGAGTTGTTATGTTTTGTTGTTTAACTAGTTTTAGTAGTCGAAAAACATTTCAAATCACACTAATGGATGTCAGTATTCATATTCGTATTATAATGTAGTGTTCTACATAAGCTAACCTCTGATTTTGTTCATCACTGATAAAAATAAAACCAGGTTAAAACAGCTGCAAAAAGTTTCCTCCCGTCTCCAGTATCAGTTATACTTATGAACACACTCCATCACACAATATGCACGATATGCGCTCGCTTGTCTGCCTTTCAAAAGCCCACACTTTCCAATTAATCAAGTATAGTGTGTTATTTGAATTTATTTCCATTAATAAGTCATTTGTCATGTTTAAAAGCATGTTTTATTAATTTGATCAAGCAAATACGCACACGTCAGAAAAAAACGCGGGGCCTATCCACATCTACTAGTTTGGCCTGCACAAATTCCATCTCACCTTTCTTGCATGGGTGCATTCATTCATTTCACAGCCTGACCTGTCTTTCTGGCTTTTCTGCCCCGCCACTCGGCTCATTTCTACCTCTGGGTCAGGCAGGTTAAAGTTGAACTAAGATTCTTACTGACTCCCTCTTTTCTACCATGTAATCCCCCACGTTCTGTGGCCCGATTCCTTGTGAGCGGCAGATGTGAAGCTCATCTCAGACAGTCTCGACACGCTCTCTGACTCCATCTGTCTCCAAACATGTTTGCTCGGTGAGCCGCTCTATTGCTGTAAGAGGGAGCAATGGTTTTAGTGATCTTGAGCCAATCAGAGTGTAGCAATTTGGGCTATAATGCAGTGTTATTTACTTAGGTCCTGAGGAGTAAATATGAAAGAAAGGAACAAACAAGTGGTTAACAAACACTTGGCAGATTTATTACAGTAAATTCAACATGAACATTTGGATTTTTATTTTCATTTTTATTATTTTGGAATTAGACTGACAGAATTACAGGCTACACTTTATCCAGAAAAGTAGGAAAAAAAATCCAATTATGTTGCACTTGCGACATAACTATGTGACAGATGAGACTTTTTTTACTATTCAGCCCTTAACTTCTGTTAGACTTGCTTTCCTTCATTAATTAACCAGCGTTTCCAACACTGATCCTTCTCAGTTAACTTCTCTCTGTCTCTCTCGGCCTGCACTCTCTCACTTTGCTATGCGACAGTGTGCACAGGGGTTGCCACTCTTTTAATGCCTAAATATTTTAAGGTCGGTTACAAGAGGAGAAAACACTGTATCAGTACCACAAGGGTGAGGGGAAGCAATGTGCACCTGCTGAGGAAACTGAAGTGATCAGTATTGTAAGATAACAGAATTGGAAGGAGCATTTGGGGCCTGTAAGTAAAAATAACAATATGCAACGGCTCGAGCCTTACACAGGAGTGACGCCAATTACGTGTGTAGCCAGGGTGAACAGACCTGTACTCTATCCAAAGCCAGAGGTTTCCCAGGTCACTGCATCTTTCAGGTTGAATAAAATTTTAAATTCTTTCCAGTACTATTATTAATGAAGTCCATGGTCTAGTTGTGGAAAAACTGAACATCCTGAAACAATAAATCAAACGTACCCTTTGACTTGCTCCGTGTTTAGGGAGTAAAGAAGGACCCTCATGCGCAGTCATGTAGACCTACCATCCAATCATCACCTCACACGTAGTTAGCTAGCAGTAAGGGGACAGTTCAGAGGCATTTCAGAAGGATTATTGAGGAGACAAAGGGTTGTTTAAGATTCACTAAACATTAGATGAGATGTGGTTTCTTGCAGAAAGGGCTCCTGTTTTGAATGTGGGTTTGCCAGGAAGCTGCTCTCTTCTTTTTCTATTACTGCATATACAGTATGTACACTGAATCACTTAGTGGTACACCATCCCGGATCATCATACCAGCCTACTTTTACACACACACACACACACACACACACACACACTGCTGTTTTGTGAGCAGTGAGTTTCTTTTCAGCCAGTAGAAACTGACTTCATGAAGTGTCCCTCGCGCTCACATCATCAGTCCATGAAACACCAATTTACACAGATAATCCTTGCACCAAGTGTGTTTTTTGGTGCAAGGTTACATGACTTGTGTGTGGCAGCGACTGCAACATTGGTAATTGTAATGATAGTGGTGTTTATTTTTTTGTTTCTTTAATGCATTTAACCTAAATTACAGGTTCGGTTTTGTTACAGTAACCACTGTTTAATTTGTTTGTACACACTTTAATTACATTAGGTTGTACTTTGGCCTGTGTTTTCAGCAATTTATCAGAGTTGTTTCTTTTTAATTCTACATTTAGCAAGATCACTGCTAATTACTGGAGGATTTCACAGTTTTGAATGAGTTAATATTTTAGTGATATTGCAGGGGGGTGTATTCTCATTTATTATGTACTGTGTACCAACATGGTTTTATCATAGTGTATGTATGTACAAACAGATTTTTTGGTAGTTTTTATAGCTCCTCTAGCTGGACATGTACTGAAGATGAAATCAAAATTATTTAAAGTACTAATATTAAATAATACATTTTACAGTACTAATATATATAAAATACAAAAAAATATATAAATTTATAGCCCAACATATAGTCATTAAAGTCACCATGATGGTATAGTGTTTAGCACTATAGCCTCACAGCATGGAGAACCCGGGTTTGAATGCACTGGCTGGTGTCTTTGTTTTCTGGTTTCTCCTCACAGTCTGAAGACATGCACGTTAACGTTGGTCTGAATGTGAGTTTGAATAATTGTATGTGCCTGTATGTCAGTCGTGTGATAGACTGGCAACCTGTCCTGCCTCTCTCTCTCAATGACAGATGGGAAGTGGAATAGATAATGAATGGATGTCATTCGTGCATAAATAGAAAAGCAGCACTTTGACACTGACTGCACCTTAACCTCCGTTGCTGGTTAGGCTAATTACTGATGGGCGGTTTAATCTATAACTACCTATTTTTATACTGTAGCTGAGTATATTTATACTAATTACTAACCATGTAGAGACTTCATGTTTTCCTCCTCATTTTATTTTTTTAATTATTTGTGGCTCACTCCCAATGAGTCACTGTCTCCCTCCCTCTCACCCTGGTGTTAGAAGAAGAGTACAGTGCCCCTGGAGATGTTTGAGCAAATGACTGTGGGAAATGGGCCTACTTTACAACACAGTGATACACTCTGCATGTGGCGGGGGAAGCCTTAGCTGGTTAAATCCTCTAGTCCCCTGCCTGGTGTTTACCCCTGGCATCATACAGTATCTCTCCAGATCTGAAATCCCGACTATCCTCAAAACCACATTACAGATGCTAATCCCTAGCCGTGCGCACTCTGCACTCTTCAGTCTGGGAGGCATTATGGTGAGCCTGAGTAATTTCATTATCACTGAACCCATACATATAGTCCTTATACATATAGTCCAATTTGTTAGCATACATTCAGTCTTTATTCTGCAGTCTTACACATGACATAAATTACCCGTCCCAC
This sequence comes from Ctenopoma multispine, assembly GCA_034779795.1. Classification (NCBI taxonomy): domain Eukaryota; kingdom Metazoa; phylum Chordata; class Actinopteri; order Anabantiformes; family Anabantidae; genus Ctenopoma; species Ctenopoma multispine. The sequence goes on along the minus strand of JAUYWH010000014.1, from coordinate 15,388,565 downwards.
CTCAGATACAGTGTTTTTGCTTATTCACTGCCCTTTATGTAACATCATGATGCTAAATGCTGCACCACCTGCTATAAGCCAGTGTGACAGTAGAAGCGAAAGTACAGAAAACAAACATAATGAGAACATAGCATTCTTGAGATGGTGATGTTATTCTGTTTTCTGCAAACAAGGAGGGAAAGAATAAGGAAAAAAGAGTGAATGATGGTAGAATGTACCCTAGGGGCTGGCCCAACTCATTTCTTCCAGATGTAATTGGATCTTGCATTGGTGTAAAAAAGTTTGATGGAAAATCAGAGATACAGTATGCATGATAAGAAAGTTGCCGAAAACACAATAAGCTGGACTTGCTGAGGCTGGAAACAAGCCTGCAGATGAAAAGATGGATACTATATTTGCCCAGAATGTTACAGTGTTGTCAGAAGCAATGCCAAAGCTGAAAAACAAATTATCATTGTAGACAAAACAGGCTAAAAACCGCACTCACAGGACAGTGCATTTGGATTTAATAAAGCAAAATTGAAATAATGAAAGTGAATCAGAAATAGGGGAGAAAAGCTTTCCGAAAACAATTTCAGAAATAGGCTTAAGGATACAAGGGGGAGCTGAATTCAGACAGCAAAGTCAGACATAATTTCTACAATTACAATATGTTCTATAGTGGGTTTTATTCAGACATGAGAGGAAATCAAGATAAGTGGCCCACAAAGAAATTACTCATAAGGAGAGATTCTTGTTACATGCCAGAGCAGTTTTATGGTCACAGGATTATGATTGTGTATGTGGAAAAGTGAATGTGTCTCCAGACATAGATATCTTTAGCAGGCTGACTAAGAGCTGGATTTAAGGCTTTCTCTGTGCAGTTGACCCCAGGGGAAAATGCTGTTCATGAAGACAGAACTAAAGAAGAAGTACTAACTTTTCAAAGCATTCAATTTCACTTTTACCACAGAGATCCTGTACTATTTGTAGGGAGATATTATTATTGATTTTAGGGGGAAAATCTGGGATTATAGCTGTATTTATTTTTACACTTATTCTCTGAATAAGAAGAAAACCAACTTATTTTATAATCAGCATATTGTTTTATGTGGTGAGCCTGTTGTTACCTATCTTAGAGCTAACATCTATGAAATTGGTATACTGGCTGTTCAATGTATGCATGATTTACATTTCATTTTCTGTCTGAACATATCTTTACGGTCAGATTTTAGAGCTTTTTTTCTGAATTCAGCAGGCTGCTGTGGCTGAAACACCATATGAACTTTGAGGGTGAACCAAATAAATCTGAAGACTGAAATATGAAAAAAAATCTTAGTAGAGCTAAAGTAAACTGAAGCATAACTGTAACTACCTGACCTTACGCATCATTTTTACTACAGTATTACTACTAGTATTATTTATAGCAAACATTACCCCTGTGTGGAGAAAATTAACATAAAACTAGACATTTGAATTCAGGTCACATTCTGCAGTGTTGCTCTCATCTGAGCAATGCAAAGTTCCCTTTTTCCAGTGGGAGTTTGCACTTATAGAGGATGAACAGTTCCATACAGGCACGGAAACTAGATCCACCTGTTATCTAAAGCACCAAATGTCTCACTGATATATTTTAATATTTTTCACCTACCCCATTCCATTACTTTGCTTGCTTACTTATTCGGGTATTGTGTCCAGTGAAATGCAAAGGAACAGTGCTTTTTAAAGTTTTTACATTTACTCTTAGAAGAAGAGAAAATCAGGGCAGTCAAAGGAATAAATACATTAATAAGGATTTCAACTTTAATCACATCTGTATTAGGGGGTCATTATTATTGATTTTTTTAAGATACCTGTATAAAAGTCGTGGCCACACACACCAAATGAGCGATTTTGTCACCCCTACAAAGAATCAGTAACAGATGCATTGAGGCCTGCTGGCAGACTGCCCATATCGGATCCTCTCGGACCCCCTCTAAAGCCTCCTCTGAGGGCCTTTAATGGAACAACAGCTGTGCCGACGCTATTTCTCATTTAACTCACTTAGAGGCTGCCTTCTTATCACAGCCTAAGAACAAAAGCACCAGGTCACCCTTCCGGCGCTTCCCGCTTTCTCTACAGCTCCCTAACGTGATTGTAAACTTTTAAAATTTAATTGTGGTTCTGGAGAATTGCTCTGTGAATTTGATCGAAGCCCCCGCTAGAAAGCAAATCCGCCGGATTCCTTGGAGCAATGCTCCCCCCGGGCAGCTCCTACCCAAGTACACAAGCAGCGAAGGACCACAGTAAGCTCTGCACACATAATCATACACACACCCAAGAGGGCACTCTAATATAATTAGGTACAAACCAATTATTTAAGCAATCAGTCTCAGTTTGATGATGTGTCAACACTCCTTGTCAGTCTTATTTCCCAAACTGTTCTTGAGCTGCATCACTAATTTTGTATTCATATTCAGCATCCATAAAAGCTTGCACTTTCTCCTCAATTTTAATCATTGTAGTCTCGGCAATCAAGAGCGAGAAACTGTTGACAAGAGGTCAGAAGTCGAGTTATGAAATATTACAAAAGTGTGAATTTAAATGAGCCACTCTGCTAGTTATCCTCCCACAGTAAATGCCCAAAATGGACTACTTAAATGCATATTGCCACCTTATCACGGCGGGTTAGGAGGCAGAGCAATTTAAAAGCAAGTTAGAAATTTTGGAGGCAGAAATAGACATGGATAAGACCAGTAAAGAAGGAAATAAACCAAAGCTGATATACATTAATGTTCCTTTTAAAAAAGACAAATATTTTTTAAAGAAAAAAGAAATTGAAATGAAATAGTTAAATTCAATTTAACTTTAACAAAAATATTTTTGTATAGATTACAGAGAAAACGTAATTGGTCGTTTGCACCAGTCACAGCTCATTCTCACTTCTCTCTGGCTGCTGATTGGTCAGCTGAACATGCTGAGGTCCTCCCCCAGTGATGCTGAACACTACCATCACAGCCACAGGAGAGAATTGATACATTTCAGCAACTTTTTGCAGAAAAATCACTAAATTATGAACACAGTAAACAAATATATCAGTATAGTTCCTTATGTGCATGGGAAAAAAGTGGCTAAAGTTTTAAAAGTTGCTAAGTCTAGTACTAAAGTGAAAGAGGTGCTGGCATGTCAGTAGACCCACCTATGTTTCTTCCTACTTGTTCATGTAGTACATGTGCACTCTACAGTAGTTCAAACACAGCGAAACCAATAAAATATTTATTTGAATGTATATTCAGTGAGACAGTTTTCCTTGCCTGTGTTCTCCAGTGGTGGCTCTACGCTCTGTTTTCGTCTGCCACACCAGCCACTGAAAAGTTCATAAAGTTTGCTGTCATCTGTTTTCCTCTTTTCCTCACTGTGGTGTGACCAAAACATGTTGAGTGCTGCTTTCTGTCAACAAACTTGTCTAATCTGCTATAGGTCGAATCCTCAGCGGCTTCTTTCGCTTCCCATATTGCAAGTGAAACCCACTAATGATGATGTTACCAAAATATTTCAGCAAGCTATGTCAGCTTCACTTGACATGCTATCAAGCTAGCGTGTGATTAGCCCTAAAATAGGATGCTCTGGGAATTTCTTTCAAAGCATCATCCTTTTCCCAACATCACAATAATTTGCGATGCCTTCTGAAACGAAATTCAGGAGGTAAGATCCTAAAATAAAGATGAGGAAAAGATCAGTAGACTGTAAAGATGAGTGTGACAAACACCAGCTAAAGTTAGCTCGCTAGAGTTAGCTTACTAACTTTTTTTCAAATAAAAAAATACAGCAATATGACAAGCTGTACAGGAGCTAAGGCTGCTGGCTTCAGTTTGGTACCAGGACTGCGTGCAGGCTGTGCAGCTCCATTTATTTGCTCCACCATTCTTTTTGAACTGAAGAGAGCAGACGATGACATATTTGCGAGTGTCGCTGTGGAACTGTTCCGGAGATCTCTTGCAACGACGACATCAAGAAGTCTTTCTGAACCTTTGCCATTAGGTGCTCATTTGGGAGTATGTAAAATTTGTCCTTCCTCTACGAACAACCTCTTCAGTAACTCAAACCTTTCCTTTCCTTCTTGTTTCTCTTACTTTTTTTTATCTCTACAGCTTTAACTTGGGGCTAAAATCATAGGTTGTGATTCATCAAGGGAGGTGAAAGACTAGGACATGAAAGATTTCTGAGATCAATTATGGCACCAATTTAACAGCAAATGTTCCCTCTTGGTTTTGCATATGATCTATTCAAATTCTTAGAAGATGGAGTGTAGTTACTCTCCATTCAAGTACATAATCTAAGATATTTCCACTGGTTTCTCTGCTGTCAACAAATTACTGACAAAGGCACCTTACTCACATGCCAAATCAGAGGTGCAGGTGAAATGACAGTAGCTCCCCAGCCACTCTGCACAGCCACGCTTTCATTTTGAATGGCAGGACCCCACACATCTCACACCACCCATAACACGCATACACACACACACCCTTCAGACCATCTCATAACCCATGCACTTTTGCCATTTCTCATTCCATTAAACCCTGAATTATTCAAAGCAGATGAAATTGATTTCTTGATAGTTTAATCGCAAATCAAAACCGAACCGTGGGCCCAGTTCATTCCCTCGGGGCAATTTTTGACAATCAAATATTCATGGAGAAATGAAATGTTAGCAGATCACTTCTGCTTCTGGCTGATTAGGCAGACACAATGAAATTCTGATGGAGAAAAGAAGAAAGCGTGGAATTAACTTGCACCAAAAAATTTAAAGCAAGATACTTTTCAGACTTTTTATATCATATAGGAAAAGACTCCTGTATTCTTTTCTTATGTTATCTATCCAAAAGTAACAATAATTTTATGTGTGTGTATCAAATGGGTACTTTGATTTATAATGAATCCTTAAGCTTTCATCCAACAATATCATGCATTATATTCAAGTGTTAAATATTAACTGGAAAACAGTACATTTTTAGCATCCCCAGAGAGCAACCCTTGTCTTTGATCAGGCTGACCTCAACCTGACCCCATTTATAACCCAAACTCCAAGACTTAACCACATTCATTGCTGAACTTTATACATTATTCAGTATAGTCTCTTGGGTATCAACACAAGGCTATTCAAATGAAAATGAGAGTCATCAATTTCAATAGCTTAGTTGATCTTTCATATTTTTATTTTCCAAGATAGAAAGTTCATCACACACTAAGAGAACTAATTTTTTTCATTTATAATTTGTAAAAATATTTTTTTGTTTGCAAATACATCGAAAATGTTCTGGAAATTCTTAAAGAATGAGGATGTGGCATATTATTAAATCAATGTTTCTTTTTGAACCAAAGCTGTCTTTTGTCTATTTTCTAGTTTGGTATGCTTCATAAAAAAATGTTTCTGTATCTCTTACAAATTAAGGAGTAGTTTAATGTTTTTCATCTGTCTATGTACTGTTAGCCTGTTGGATTAGCTTGGAATACATTCAGATCTCAGTTTCCAGTGTTTTTTTTTGTCAGGTCCTAGACTGTCAGGCATTCGCAGATTAACTAAAATATGAGTCGCGTTTTTAATAACAACAATGTCATTCGTGCGAGAGTCAAACTGCACAATTTCCTCTCAAACGTTGTTACATATTTTCCTTAAAGTTTTGCCTGGACAGAGGGTTTTCCATAAATGTTAATTCAAATCTGATACATCTCTCTGTCCATTTCTGTTAATGCTCTACTACTGTGGTTCTCAAACATTTTACACTGGGTACCACCTCAAAAAATATTTGACTCTCCAAGTACCATCATTATGACCAGAGGTGGGTAGTAAGGAGTTACATTTACTCCGTTACATTTACTTAAATTACTTTTTGAAAAAAAAGTACTTTAGTAGTTTTACTGCTACATACATTTTACTTTAATTCGAGTAGTTTTGTGAAATAGAAATGCTTCTTACTCCACTTTGTCATTTGGCAATACTCAACTCGTTACTTTTTATTTTTACCATTTATTCTACACATTAGTTTCACCAGTCAGACGTAGAAACAATGACCACAAATAATAGGGTTGCTAAATTGATTGGTTCCCGCTGACATGCAGAAGGCAGATAGCTGTACAGCACTTCACCTGTGATATCACCCACCCCCATTTTGTCTACAAGATTGTGTGAATGAAAACGGTTTTGACCATTCTGACCAGATATGAATCCGATTTAAGGCCACAAATCCTGATAAGAGTAACTAGGGGGCAGAAAGATAGCATTCAGGCCACTTCGGCATGTTCTATGAAGGTAGCTTTAGAGGTACTGGTTTCCTTTGGAAAGTGCCGTTAGCTGATGCTTCACATAACTGTGGCATCATGTCATCTAATTCTCAGCAAGGAACCAAATGTGCATAATTCCTAAAATGTCAAACTACTCATCTAAATGCTACCAAAGTTTGTAAGATGTTGATACCTGATAGCAGCTCCATGGCAACTGAGTAAACTCCATTCACTGATGAAGGTCACAAGATGTGGTTAAAACAACAAAAAAAAAAGAAAAAGGTTTGTGTGGCAACAATATGACTAAGTTAAAAAAGTTGCACCAAAGAGTTGAGTATCACTTTCTTGAAAATGTACTACTTTTCACTTACATAAATAAGTAAAGTAACATTGAAGTTTCCAGATTTTATACATTTGAAATGTGAGTTGTCCAAAGTCTGACACAGAGGTGGCTTCCGTTTGACTCATCCTTTGATCACAATAAGCACAGCTGTTCACAGTTAATATGTTTGGTCTGAGTGGATATAAGAGCGGGCACAACAAAGGTTTTCTTAGAAAGTGAGAGCGTTATCTTCCAAAAACACTATAGCTTCAGGTCAGAAAAACTGTCTGCAGTTCATATTTTAAAAGAAGTGTACACAGATTTGATATGAATAAATGTAAGACAATGTGCTATTGTTTTCTAATGACTACTCATACTGCTTTGCGTTATAGATCTGTTAGTGATTGATGTCAATTAACTTTGAAAATCCATAAAACAACAGGTGTATACAAATGTCACAGCAGCTAAAACATATTTCATCTTTCAACATACTGTTATTTAAATGTTATACTATAAGTATGTTTTAATACTGTACCAGCATCACCACCAACCTCTTTCTCAAAGAAGGTAAGAATGCAATTACATTTTTTTTTCTCTGCTCGTCTGAAGAATGAATTACCTGTCCATTACCAAACAAAGGGAGCCTAGATATGACTGGAGTTCACCGCTGAGATGCGATCCTTGGATGATTAAAGTCCATTTGAGGTCCCTGGGACTCCACGCTAATTCTGTGGTTTTGAAGATTTTTCTTTTCAGATATAACGAGAAAATGAGAGAAAGTGATAGAGGTGGTGAACGAGGGTACAAAGAATGAAAGGCCAAGCTCAAACGGCATCACAGGGAATGAGGAAGCAAGGAAGAATTTTTAATACAGTGCTGCCTTCCTGCCTGCCTGTCTGCCTGCTTTCCCGCACGTCTAATTCGCTCACCATCTCTTTCAGCCTGAATCTGACTGTATCTTTTCAAGGCTAAAGATGACTTACTCACACTGACATGGAGACCAGTAACATCAGATATATTAGTTCAACAGATTGCATCACTGCCCAGAACATACTTATGCCCAGCTGCTTACATCTCTCTGCAGCATCCTTCCTGGGGTTATGTTACAAGATTTACAGTCTTGAGATGGATACAACAATTGTTATTTTTAGGATAGCGATATATGCTAAAAATAATATTATTTCTTGTGGGAGAGTCGCAAAAGTCTTGATTAACTCAGACATCACTTATGAGAAAACACCTAATTATCAGCAAACATTCAGCACACTGGGTTAACAACATAGATATTTGTTTCTTTTTGCTTCACTCACCACACCACAGTTCTCTGTGTGTGCAGATACAGACGCAAATCCAGTAATAAAAACAGCTGCCTTTTGTTCTATATAAAGCTCCTCAGAGATAATACAGTGTTTAATTAATAGCTTTTTTCTTTCCTTCGGACTGAGGCTCTGGTGATGTAAGGCCTTTCAATAATGCAGAAATCCACTGGATCGCGACAAGCCTCCGCCATTTAATGCCTATGGGATCGCGACATGCATTATAGGAAATAAGCTCCCAATTTGCCCTCTCCAAGGTCAATGCTCTGTATAATGCAATTGCAAAATGGGTCGAAATGAGCAATAGCTCTTGGGGCTCTCTGTTTCTACTGGTGCTCCTCTGTATGAGAATCCATTGTTTACCTGCAATCATTTGTACTACATGGGAACTTTCTTTCATATGATAAATACTGTATGTGCATTCACAACACAGCACTTGTGCACTGTGTAGCAGCATTGGGGTGTGATACAAATGCACCTGGGACTGTGTGTTTTATAGCACTAAAGACTATGTCGACATCAGTAGCATATACTGTATGTGACGTGCATACACTGATTTTCTTATTGGACAATGTATAATGTATTAAATGTTTTTATTTTACTAAATTAATATTTTTGAACATAGATATAAAAAAGAGCATACAGTGTTTCTAATTTGTATTGTTATTTTCTGGGAATGGAAAGGTTTTTGTGCCTGACCCATGTGCCACACTACAGGATAAAGTGTAGTAAGTGCCTGGCAGGGTACAGACTCTAGTTGTTAAAGTTCTCAACAACATACATCATTTGCTGATATTCTGTCCAAGGTTACAGAAGTGCTTGCGTTTGTGGAAAGTGTTTCATGAGGCTCTATCAGGCTGATTGAGCCAAAGCCAAAGCCACAAACACACCTGTGGGCCATCGGCCAGTGTGGTTGTTCCCCTCATAATGAAAAAGACATTGTGCAGCTTTTATAGCGCTTATGTTTTGTGTAGGAACTTAATGACGCAGAATGAGAAGGAGGCTTTTCTAATTGCTATGAATAATACTCCACTGCCATCAAGTGGAACTGAAAGAGATTGCAAGAGAGTATTTGAACACCAGCATCACTCTACCAGAGGTTTATTATATAAATCATGCATGGGGAAAGAAAGATATTGTGTTTAATAGGTTGTTAGCTCTAACATACAGAACCGCAAGCACGGTGCAGCATTTGGAAAAGATTTGTATTGGAATTTGTATTAGCAAAGACTAAAAAGAAATATAAAAATAAAAGATAAGTACAATAAGTACACACATACATAAAGTAACATCAGAATCACTTTCTTTGAAGATCTTTTTTTCTACAGTCTGCTGTATTTTCTGTATGTATTAGCTGAACTTCCTATCACTGTTCTTCAGATGTCTACCATCAGGATTAATTTGGATTTAAGAGTTGAAAGCCTTAAAGGTTAGTAACTTTCGTGTGGATTCACCTGACCGCTCCATTTCCTCCCCAGCTGTGAAAGTAGACCCAGTGGAAAATGTTTCTCCCCTCACAGCTGGTAAACAGAATGCTCCTGCACCCTAGAAATTAGGACACATCTGGTTATGGGATATCACTGATGTCTGAAAATTCAACCGAGTTCTCAAGATGAACAAATCTTAATGTGCAACTGGTTGAGCCTAGATGTTCAATGTCCATTAGCTTTTCATGGGGCTGCAGCTTTCACTTCCTTTGCCCGTCCATCTAATGATATTGCCATTTTCCAGAGGCAGATTTATACATTCTCACAGTTTCAGTTCACCAGCAGTAACATAATATGGAATATGAGTAGGTGATGCAAATGTACAAAAGAATATGTATTTTTACCAGTCCACCAAGGTCACGTTCCCCATATACTCGTTAACATATGAAAGCTTGTTGCCAAGGCACAATACTGTTCAGTGAGCTCCATCATTTACGTAAAAGGGCAGCCAAAACATTAAAACCACCTCTTAAGGTATTGTATGACTCCACCTTATCTCTTTCTCTCTCTTGGTTAATCTCTCTCTCTCTCGCTATCATACCATTATAATTCATTTCAAGGAAGAATACATCACAACATGACTGTCAGACAAGCCGTCCCTCCTTTGTGTGCCGTTGGCTTTATGTTTCTACACTCATAATGGTTTGGTTGTTTTGGATCTTACAGAAATGGCAGCATTCTGACTTCTGACATAAATATTTCATTTGACAGGGCTACTGCGTGACTGATACAATACTTTCAGTTTCATTCAAAACCCATTTTGGCAACATTTTAGCACAGGGCATTTTGGTCTTTTCAGTGCAAATGAAAAAAATCCTGGTTGAAGGTCACAGACAATATAAGATGATAATGTGAAAGGCAGGCACACCTTTTCCATATTTCATTTCAGTTTGTGGCATACAAAATGATTTCAGACAAGCAGTGACAGACTGCGGTGATGTGAAATTGTGTTTACCTCTAAAGAGTCACAACACTTTTTGTAATTCTGATTCATCTTGCTGTTTCTTGTGATGCCATACATGCAGCACTGAATGCGACGCTTTGTACCCAGTTGGTGGCTCAGACTCATTAATAGATAGGCCACTGAAGCACATGAGGTCTGATTGTGGCTGTGCACATGTAAAGACATTAAAATAATTGCATTATGTAGGACAAGCGGCTTGATTTCTAGGTACTGTATGGTTATTAGATCATTCTACGTCTACAACAGCAAGTGTCCCATCTGTGTCACCCTGAGGACCCTTGATAAAAGCTAGGAGCTAGACCCACGGCTGCTCTTTGCTCTACTCTGTTTGTTCCTAAGCTTTGCACTGCAAAGCCTGGAAGGGTAAACACAGCAGTGTGCACAGATCTGTTAGCTCAAAATGCCAGCTGCAAAACACATTTAATATTCTAGATCTTTATTTCGCTAATAATAAGACTCTCAGCTATTGCAGACAGAAGTGCAAATCTCACCAGTTAATCTAATCTTGATTCCCCTGACCTCTTTTAGAAAGAAACAATGTTCCGGCATTTAGTGTTTTTATTCAGTCTGCTGAACGTAGCATCCCGTGCAAAGATCTGTCAGATTTGCATGAACAATAATGTGCTTTACATTTTTATAAAACAGAATCATATCAGAAGATCAGAGATGTAAGATTTCCCAACCTCGAGGGAGACACTGATAACGTCCCATGTCAGTATGACATGAAAATCAGTTCATGTGATTGTGCAGAACCTATTTGATTTTTACAGGCACAGAATTACACATTTACAAAGCACAAAAAAAGCTTGACATGTGGTGTTTCCATGAAAAGCTAAAAAAAATCCAGTCAAAAGACAGAAACTTTATGAATGATAACAAATGAAGATTGCATAGGTACATCGAGGTTCCTTCTTTGTAATATATATAATTATAACTTCAATACTAGGTCATTATTATCATCATTACCATTGAAATGGTGTTTTATCTTAGCTTTTTTTACATTAGAGTAGCAATAGAAATCAATTCTGAGCACCTCTGCTGCTTGGCTTTATTCTTGTCCCATCAACATATAACATAACATATCAAGGAGTGTACAGTATTCATTGTACCTATTACATAAACACTAAGTGAGCCTGCCCCTCGCAGTGAAGAGGAGTCCTCCCTTCTCTTCCCACATGAGGGTGCTCCTCCCTTCTCCCTTCTGGCTGTGCAGGGAGTCAGCACAAACGATAATGGAGGTCCTGCAAGGTGCTAACTTCTGTCAGCCAGGGGTGGTAATGGGGTTACAGTGTGCAATTTGCTGCTCTACCCCTGCAAGCTAACATCTGCCTCACTCATCATTCCTCTTAAATGTGGAATCTTAATCGTTTTGCCAGCAGAAATGCAGTTTTTGCTTTGAAGATGTTATTTTTTTTCCCCAAAAAAGAAATAAAGTTTTAGCTTTGAAGGCGTTAATATAATAGCTTTATTTATTTATTTACTTTCCCGAGAATGGACTTGAGTGTTAAAGAGTGTCTTAGTTAATATTGAAACTTCAAAAACAGTTTTAAACAGCACAGCCGACAAACTGGTCTGTAACAGTGTTTTTAGATACTTAACACATATAGTATAGAGAAATTATTTGGACTGTTTGGAACAACTAAATGGCATAACACAAATTTAAGTATTATGCAGTTAACAGAACACAGTGACATAACAAAAACCTGTCAATTTGAACTTTGTGCCTTCATTCATAGCATTGCTTTGGTTAGTAAAGACACACCCATGTCAATGTGGATGGTTTGACAACTATAACACAATCAACTTTTCACATTCATGCTGAGACTTCAGGGGCAAAGCCTGGCAATGCATTGTCCTCAGGCATTAGTTCATCATCATAGACACCATTAGGTCTGTTTTGAGGGGGCAGAAGCCCCCCCAAAAATATTCCCAAGCCCCCCTAAAATTCTATATAATTATAATATTTTATGATTATATATACATACATATCACTGTAGTGTGAGTGCAGGTATTCACTCAACAAATAAATGCAATAATATGTATTGAAATAAATAATAAGTCTAGTTATAGTTATTATCATCATTTGATTACAATGATCGTACTGCTGGTTTAAGCTGCTGTAGACGGAGGGCATTAGGACCTAAGAGGAAACTACATGTTGTTGCAGAGGTGTTGAACAGAGTGAAGCCTAGTAGAAGAGTAGTAAAGTTAATTGCTTAACTTTACTTTAGAACCTTAAATTTATACATTTATTTCGGTTTTAAAAATGCATTATTTATGGCTTGGGATGAACTAGGACAAAAAAGCTGCCCTGGCATCTCACTGGAACACACGAGCTGCACACTGCTACAGACAGAATGGCAACAATTGTCCTTTTTCTCATTTGTTCACACCTGTCAGGATTAGATTTGGTTACAGTGTCATTTAAAATGATAATTATAACAATGAAAATCAAATAATTGTAAATAAAACAGCGCATGTATGTATGTATGTTAATCCTACTGTAAAAAAATGTCTGAGGACTCTTCACTTAACTAACTCTGGTCCTCTTTAAAAATGTTTGGACACAGAAGAGGTAATGTTGTTGTTGGGTATTTTAACACTAATTTCAGATGCAGCTGTCCATCTTTCTTCTTGTATTTTGACAGAACATCAGTGCTGCATAATGCTGTTAATATAATTAGAAAATATATAAATGTAAAAAACAAAGACTAAAGAAATCAAAGGCAGGGGATCTTCCAGAAATGACATTGGAAGAAAATGATCCAGATTCCAGCAGAACTGTTGTATAAGAGATAATTGGCCAGAGCTCCCTTGTAAAAGAGGTTTTGAATCTTAATGAGATTTTCCTGATTAAAAAAAAGTGAATAAAAAAAAGTAATAATAATAAAATTAATGTAGTCTATTTAGATTTGGCAAATATGTTTCATGCTGCCTATACCCACTAATTCCTCCCTAAACCCCTGGGGGCTAAGCCCCCCTCGTCTTTCAATCCTAGTGACCTCCCTGTTCATCATACATATTGCAACACAGGTCAGAAGAGGGAATCAATTTATTTCTACTTATTTGTATTTTATTTATCTACATATTCCGTTTATTTCTTTCTACTTTTAATTACTAATTTTATATCTAATATACTGATAAGACTGTACTTATGTATATGAAAATCAAAAAATTACTTATAAAGACTTTTATAAGACTTTTCTATTATTGCACACATGCAGAGACTCAGCTGAATTACTTCTACTCAAATCCCTGCTGACTTCACAAGCAAAGATTTTTGCATGATATAATTTTTAAACATCATTCACTGCATGCAAATAGAGGTCTAATTTGTTTTGTCCCAGCTAACCCTCAGACAGCTCCCTGTTGTATTAGAACAAACAGCTCAGTTTAGTTAACGTGTACTCCTAATGTGTTATAGAGGCATTAGAGGCAATTAGTGACAGGCGGTGTCTCTATGAGGGGACTCTTGTGCTGCTGTGAAAATACAAAGGTAAAGTTGATCCCACTTGTCAACAAAACAACATGGTGTCTAAATGTCCTCTTCAACTTCGCCTGAGCTTGTTGTAATGACACTCAATGCAAGACGTAATGCAGACACTGAGACGGGCCATGAGTGCAACCAGACAGACAGACGTTATAAAAACTGAGAATGATATTGAGGCATGCCTCATGACACTATGTGATCTCACTGAACATCTGTTTGCAGCTTACACTAGGCAATTGGTATGGATCGTGACTTTTGGCTCAGAGAAGTCATTACAGATGAATTTATTTCAGCATGAGATATTACTTTTGTAGTGAGTAAACGGAAATCAGAGAGTCAGATAGAAGATCTGTAAACTGCCTGTAGCTCAAAGCTCATATAGTAATAATGAATAAATGGCTGACATTGTAACGTGACTTGTTTATCAGGTTATGTTATGTTATTACGATTTGAAGACAAAAAAACAGCAACTATTTTATAATGGAACGTGATAAATAACAATGTACAGATGGGTCTCAGTGTTTGAAAAACAGCAGTGTTGCTATGGTAAACCTTTGTGTAAAACCTAACAATCTATATTGCATTACATGTACATTTCTCTGTATGTAGAGCACACATCCCTTTGTTCAGTATATACAGTACATATGCAATTAGTACTCTCAGCAGAGGGTTTAGTCACTTTCAAACACAGACATACCAATGTGCTTAAATAATTCTATCATCATCAACAGGGATGCCAGAAGACAGACAGTCAACTTAGACTGAAGACATGTATACTGACTATAGAGGAAGCTATGTGTACAACCTTACTCATCGCTTCATTGCGTGACCTCATCACACCGGTGAAAGTCTGCATGAGGGACACAACAGTACTAATACAGTACTTTCTCAAGTGATGAGTATGGGGTGTGAGTAGCCTTCATGAACTGGAAATTATACACTGCACTTATGTGCACTGTCAACATATATGGAAATGCATAAGACACATGTTGATTGGAATAAGTAATAATACACTATAGTATGTGTTTATGTAATGAAAATTTGTTTCATTTCATTAATTTTTTCATTTTTCATTCACTGTGTGAAATTCTGTAAAAAAAAAAAAAGCAGCCTCTCAGTTTAAACTGCCAACAATCTAGCTGATAACATGTGTAAGCGGCTGCCAACTGGGAGTTCCCCGATGTCTGATTTGAACCCCAAATCTCTTTACAAAAAAATCAATCCCCTCTCTTCACAGTATTTGATTTGTTTGAGCTTGTCATGAATTAACCAGTTTCTGTAACAAGCCTGCCAGCACCTGAAATCCTTTCAATTCTCTCTCAGTTACCCACTGAACTTTATCCAAAGTTAAAACTCAGAAATGTTTTGCTCGCTGCCTGGGGCATCATTGCATTGTATCAGCTCCCACACTGGTCTTAGCCTGAACCTGCTTTCAACAGTTTACATTTTCAGTATGTCAAGAGTTGTTGAATGTGTCACTGAATAGCTGTATTACATAACACAATACATGCCAGTGTCTTGTAATGTAATTCTCTCCATCTGTTATATGAAAGCTTAATTTTGGATTTGGAGTTTAATTGCATATTGTATGAGCAGTCTGACGTTAACTGGCACTGGATTATGCATGTGTGTCTGTTCATTATATTCCCCTTTAATCTTTACTCAATCTGAACTGCAATAAACAACACATTTACTATGAATAGTTTGAACATATGAAATGACAAAAGTTCATGTTTCATGCAATTGGGTCATCACAGCGGAGTTACATGAAAGATAAACTTGGAGACACCTTCCATCCAACAGGGCTTTAGGGGCCGGATATAAACAAAGGAGTCTCACTTCATTGGCTAAATTCAACCCACATGTGAATGTGGAGTCACTGCATGTTCAGCCTCATTCCCACAACTCCACACAAGGTTCTGAAGAGAGACGGAAAGACAGACTGGGACCACAGTTATCTCTTTCTCTTGATCTGATTTGATAAAACACATGGTACATCACAATACGTAAGTATGTTTTGTATTTTAAAACGTCATCACGTTTACATTTGTATTTCAAACATTTATTCTTCTCTTCACTTCAAATTTTAAAGTCAAGCATGCATTTTTAAACATTGATCGTCCTTGTTTTCCGCTTATAGATTTCTCTGATTTGCTGCAGTTCTCTGGCAAAGACAAAAGATTTGCAACATACAATCAGCACCTACAGGCTGACGATGAATTGTACAAGGTAAGCTACTTTGTGTTCATCTAATTGTGGTTGTTGTAATAATATTATTAATAACCTCTATTAAAAGCAGAGTAGACTGTATGTCCGACCATTCTGTGTACATTCAACAGTAGATCTTATTGTATATCTTATATATGTTCATCCTCAGAGTTCTCCATGCCTTTGGTCACCCCCAGCCTGCTGTGATGCCACTTGACCTCGCCATGTGTCTGAGTCTCAGTCAGCAGCAGCCTCTGTTGTCAGTGTCTCCTCCGAAACCCACACCCAATAACTGTCCGCCGAGGGCCATCGTCTACTCACCCTGTCACCCGTCCTCTTCTTCCTCATCTTCATCCTCATCGCCGCCCTCGTCCCCTTTGACATCCGGACCTCGGAGCTGTTTACGCAGAGACAGCAGCCGTGTGAACAAGAAGCGTGTGGTCTTTGCAGATGCCAATGGCTTGGCACTCACTGCTGTACGTCTTTTCATTCCTGAGCACTCCTCTGCCTCTTCTACACTGGTGATAAAACCTTCCCCAGCCAAGCTACAAAGCCAGCAGTCAACCTCAAACAAACCGCGCCGCTACAAGATGCGTCTTGATTTCCCTCACCCAATGCTGGACATTAAAGCCTTCCTTGCACGCCTGCGAGAGATGCACGTACAGCTGGGTAGCTGCAACATTTCAGAGCACTCACTGAGTGGCAAAGTGTGCGTCTCCCATGTTAGTAATGAGAAGATTGTCCATATAAGGGTGACCTTTGACTCTTGGCGAAGCCATCATGACATTTCCTGCATGTTTCTTCAGCAGCTGTGCTGTGCAGGTTGTGACATGGATGTTTTTTCATTCGACTTGAACTTACCCCAGAACATAGATTCAAAGGAGGGAATTGAGTTTTGCGTGTCCCTCAGGCCTGGACCTAATGCAACACCACACTGGGACAACAACAGAGGGCTGAATTACAGGGTATGCATGGAAAAAAACGGATCAAATGCCAACCAGGGTGATGCTAACCATTATTATCCTACACTTTCTAAACGTAAGCCACCACTTTGGTCCTCACATTTGGCCCTCACCATGCAGAACTTTGCAGATCTGAGGAGTTTATCGAGCAAGTCAAAGCAGAGTGGAAATCTCTGTGTTCGACTAAGTAGCAGTGAAATTTGCCCATACCTTGTCAAGAGAGGTCCAAGGATGTAAATAATGTAAATAGCTTGTTTAGCTACTATTTAAGTGGTTTTATGAACTTTGTGAACTCACAGCAAAAAGCTGCTCAAAAACAGCTGAACTACCCTGTTGAAATGTGAATAAAACATGCTGCATTAACTTTGACATTAAATGGATTTTTTTTAAACAGTTTTTTTTTGTATTTGTTTCTTCTGCAAAAGTTCAACATAGGCCAGTTTACAAATAGAGTCCAAATAAACTGTACTGTCCAGCCCTATGCTCGTGACAAACCAGATATTATGCCTCTTGACACAGGTTCAGTGTCCCGGTTTGTCTATGTCATGCATACCAGACAGAAGAAGTCAACAAAAGATCTGGGAAAAGTGGCACAAATAATTTGCACGGGACAACCTGTTCCAGACGCTCCCCAGCCTGCTGTGAAAAGTTGAATAACACGTTGGAAATTGTTAGTTCTTGTACTGTACGTGACTGGTATGATAAATAGTAAGTAACCATAGCAGCATCAGGGACAGCATGTACTCAGATATTGTGTGGGCTTGTGTTTACATGCAAGAGTGGAGTCATCATTAGATACTATAGCAGACACGGTGAGAAAGTCTTTCTCTCTATAAGTTGCTCGTCTTGTTCCACTCCTTCTATTAGTCATGTTACTGTTAGACTTGTTTCTTTGTTCTTCTTTGTCTTTGTTCCCGTCCTTCCGAAACAACCAAAATGGCAAACCGCAAACTGTCTGCACCCAAACCCAAATTTAAACCTACCCAAAGCCTTTTTACACTGCTTCTCATTCACCCATTTGCACACACAAACAGACACACACACACACCGCAGAGCTAGCCTGCAGCTGACCTGACACGGGGGCACCGGGGGGCAACTTTGGGGTCAGTGTCCTGCCCAAAGACACTTGATATACCAGGTGGAGACAGAAATCAAACCACCGATCCCATGATTGGTAGACAACTGCCCTACCTCCTGACTCACAGCCGCCCTGCCTTTGGGAACTGTCACAGCTGAGTGATACCAGCTGAAATATCACATTTGAGCCAGTAGCAAGTGTAGTATGTTCACACCCTCAAGCATTTGCTTATTTATTAAACCCAACAGCGTTGGGTTGGTGTCAGGTGTTACATGTCTCTCCTTTTACCATCCAATGAAAGCTAAGGTTGGAAAGATTATCACAACTCAACCACTACTACTGTCTTGTTTTTTTAAGACTTAAGACAAATGTGCTATATATTTTCCCTTGGTCTTTGCTTCTTTTTAACAAACATGCCATTTCAAATTTCACACATAAACACACTGTTGTTCAGCGCTGTTTCAATGCAAAAATCCACTCCAATGTTAAGCTGAGAACCATATGAAACTAAGTGTAAACTGAGTGAGTATCTGTCACTATATTAAGACAAATTTCTCTTCTTTTCTCTTTTTGCTTCCTTGAGCTGTGGTAGAAAAATATCTTCTGTTATCGTTTCCCTTACACTAAATCAGAAATACAATAAAAACAGTCTATGGCTTAACCTGTCAGGACTGCATTTCATTTGAGAAATAGCTCCAACATTTTGTTTTCTCTTCTGCGAAAATATCCAGTGTTGCAGTCAGCATCCAGATATGACTCCAGTGTTACATTAATTTTTAATGTTTGGGTTTAGGCATCACAGCACTGGATTATGGTCAGGGAAAGACTGTGGGCTGGGATAACAAAAACAATGGCCTCACACACAAAATGTTTGCATTCAAATTTAAACCACAATAAGCACAATCTTATTCTAACCCTACCATTAGTATTTTTGTCTCCTGAACACAACCTCATTGGGTCTTTGGGTCTTGAACTGGGGTGTGTGGCTTGTCAGTCTTAGGCACAATATACACCCACCATCCATATTAACCACCTCCTTTACACATATGGTGTAAAATGTCTGCATCTAATGCATCTAACTGCATAAATAACCAAGATGCAATGTGAATTCAAAACCATGAACATGATAAACAAATAATGGAACTTGAAACTTAAAGACTGTGACATGATGAGCAGGAAAATAGAGAAAAAATGTTTATATGCTCATCTCTAAAGTACCCAGAAGACCCCAAGACGCACCCACTCCTCCCAGATCACTATAATATGGAACGGATGAAGTTAACAACTTAAAAACAGTATCACTGCACTGTTTACCTACAGAACCTCCCTGTTGGAACCTTACAGGTTTATTGTTCTTTCCATTTCACTGTAAAATACAGTTACAGGACGTCTATTTAAAAAACTGACGTCCTGAGCTGTACATTTTAGGCCCTATTTCTTCCAGTGTATTCACATTCTGGGTGAAATTTGAAACAGTGTTTAATAAAAAGAGGAAGCTGGTGTGACTCAGACCTAATGTAACCGATATATCAGGATGTGGATATTGTAATAAGACAAACCATTAATTTGAGATTGACTTCTTTTGTATTAGAAACCTGAAAACAAATTACACATTCACTGTGCAAAACCACAAGATGTTCGCTGAATTCTGACCTGCAATTTTTTACCTTAATGGCTTATTAGTGATGTTGTTCCATTTCCTTTTTTTTACTTCCTTTGAAAGTTCCATAACAAAGACAGGAGCTGATGATACAAACTGTACATCTCTCCAATAAACTGTGCATTTATGTTTCTGGAAACTGTCTGTCATTGGCAAATTAAATGGCACTCTAAGTGGCATCCAGCGGCAGCATTATGAGCATAACAAGATATTGACATAATTTTCAAGGGTATTTTCAGTTTTCAAAGGAGAGACATACTCTGTGCTGTCATGCTACACAGAGAATTAGTGTCACTCACAAAGATTGAGCCTGGAGTAATACAAACAACTTTAAGAAGACTCTAGACAATGTTAAAACATATGCATGTCATTCTTGTACAAGCTCCTCACATAAGACCTGTCAACATCTTCCACAGTAGTATTATTATTGTTTGAATGTTAAGATGCAAGTTATGTTGACTGAACAGCAAATTTCTTGGTCACTGCAAAGACTGCATAGCTACAAAGTTGTCAACATATTTACCCAAGTTATTAGGTTAGGAAAACCTAAAGATTTTCAGTCAACGTCTATACTGTATTCTTTGCATTTGTCTTTTCTCTCATTGTCTTTTTCAGTCAGCAGTTGCAATGGTGAATGGCCAGAATCCAGCCACCAGCTGATGAGGCTTATGGTACTGAATCTTAGTGTTGAACTTAAACACAGTGTGACCTGAAGAATAGACTCAAGACTGATCCATTGGGCTTCAGCCACAGCTGTGAATACAAAGAGTGAGTTGCTGGGTGTTACCAGTAGCGGCTAGCTGCAATAAAGACAGAAGCTGCAGAGACTGAATGTGGGCTTTTTTTGTTGTTTATTTATTCAGGTGATAATCTCAAAAAGCAGCCACACCTCGCCTACAACCATCTGGCGATCTGGGAGTTGTGTGTAATGACTGAAAAGAAGAAAAATTTATATAAATAACCACCATTCAGTAATTAGACTGTAACCCAACTTTGTTTGTAATGTGGACTGCAAATGTAAAGGCTAATCAAATCAGTTTATTGTTTAGAGTTATTTTTGCTGCACAAAGAATGATTGTTTTTTAGTATTTACAGGTGTCAATGAAAATTAAATGTAATAATTAAAATTAATATAAAGGTAACAATGGTAAAAGATATTTATAGCTCCGTCCAAATAGCTCGGTCAGACTGAGCGACCGAGCTATTTGGATGAATAGTGAAATGTTTCAACCTAACAAAAAAGAAGTCCAGCTGACATGATTCAACTTCCAGACAACCTCACCTGGATGACTGAGAATCTTCACAGACATAGTGCATGATGTGTAAGTGTAGAATCGTTCAGTGTTTCTGGTATAAAGTGAACATTAGACAGTCGTAAACTTTAATTTTATTTCTTCTACAGTCATTCAGGAATGGTGACTGGGGACATACACAAAAAGTTACTTACAAAATTACTACTACACAACAACTACTTACTAACTGCACAAGAAACACTGTGTAAAATACTATGAAATCCTCATTCGAACATACTAAAAATAAAGCAAACCAAACAAAAACCTAAATTTTTTTTGCATTTTTGAGATTTTTATTATTTCATGAAGTGCAAACATTACATATTGTATGGGACATTCATAGATGGTACAGCATGACAGGGATGCAACATTAGATTACAGATTATGTTCTCTACAAGAAAAAAAGGTAGATCCCAGTATCAAAGGGTTTTGATACAGGGTCTTGTCTCTAGTCTTTGCTTGTTATGGATCTCTGTATGTCCATATAGATATTCCATTACAGAAACAGGCATTTCCACTTACAATAGTCATTTAAGTTTAAATTGTCTTCACTGTATTTATAGCATTTACTATATATTTTCAATTTTAAGTTAATTTAATGGAAAAAAATCTCTTTTCTGCGTCTCTAAACTTCTGACGAGCAGTGTAGGTCAGCAATTGGCATTATAAAATAAAATGTCTTGTACCATACAGAAATCATGATACATTGCATGTGACTGTAAGGTCTATGTGAATGTTGAATGATTAAAAAGATTTGATTTGATTTTTAAATTTTGCATTTGATACATACTTTTGGCAGACATCGTTATTTACAACGATCGCTGGGCAGGTGCTCGTGCTCAGGATTCCAAGGAGATCTGCCAAAACACTCTGCAGCCTTCCTATCACACTCACAGATGAACATTTCACATTCGTTGTTTTTGCCTGTGAAAGAGGAAGTAAAGGACACTAACTGCCAATGGGTCATACAGTAAAGGCTTTGATCTTTATGTTTTATTTAAATGAACATTCTTCCCATTTGAACTAAGCAGAAACACTGTTTTTATGTACTCACTGCCACAGGTGATCTTCTTGTTTTCTTTGTCACAGTTGTAGTCATAGAACTCA
>JAUYWH010000014.1:15341401-15359136 GCA_034779795.1 Ctenopoma multispine | reverse complement strand
CTCACCAACTGAGAGGCCTGCAGCCAAGAGGAACAGAGCCTGGAGGGTGTTCATCTTATAGATTAGATGATCAGTCAGTGAGTCACTCTCACACCAAGTTCAGCTCCACTTTATAGAGCGAACAACCTGCCCTGTCAGCTGATCATACCATACATGGTCACACGTCTCACAACGCGTCTGAGAGTCAAACACAACATGTGTAAAAGCAAGTAAAAACTCCCACAGTGTGTGTGAATGTTTCCAAACCTGGTGTTCTGAAATATCCTAGACTGGAGATCTTCAGTCTTCATGTCAGTTGCCTGTGTGAAATGAATTTA
This sequence comes from Ctenopoma multispine, assembly GCA_034779795.1. Taxonomy (NCBI): domain Eukaryota; kingdom Metazoa; phylum Chordata; class Actinopteri; order Anabantiformes; family Anabantidae; genus Ctenopoma; species Ctenopoma multispine. The sequence goes on along the minus strand of JAUYWH010000014.1, from coordinate 15,358,819 downwards.
TGATGCTAAAGACTCATTTAAGGTTTGAAATATATCACTAATCTAGTAATTACAGATGAATGTAATTTATTTGCCTTGTTTTAATAAGCAAATCGATAACATGCTTTACCACTTATTTATTAAAAAAAAAAACATTTTAAGTTTTAATATTTTGCTTCTGTGTATCACATAAGTGTTTTATCATCCTTACTACACTAAAGAAATCCATTCAATGTATCATTTCTGCAGTGTCAATCCTTTAGGTCCAGTTAAGGAAAGTCATATATGAAGTTTAGGTTGGTGCTCTTTGAGAGATTTACTTGTCTCTGTATAAACCATTTTGGCTCCATTCTGGTCCATGTAAATAGAACAGTGCTGTTCAGTGATGCTCAAACTCAGATTAACACTCATAATTTGTAAATTCTAGAGTCATGGCCTAAAAGGAGTCAATCGTTCTTCTCGTCAGACACAACATGTTTGTGAATGACACATTGTGACGTCTGTAAATGTCATAATGCCGTGTTATGTGTGAAGCAATAGACAGTAATCAAGCTAAAACTGATGTCTCTTGATGCATCAGACGGGAATTTACAGGATAAATGGAAAAATGCTTTTTTTTTACGATTTTAATATGAAATGTGCTGAAAGTCACCCGAACTATATACGTGGAGGACAATGATCATGTCTCTGAATTTTTACCATTGATCTTTATTTGCAATTGTAGTTATTTTAGTAAAACATTTCTGAAAACATTTTTATATTAAAATGACCAGTTCAGGCTAAATTTAGAAAACTGCAGCAGCACTAAGGTGACAGTGAATCTATAGACTGTCCAAATGAGACACAAGCACACACACAAAGAACTACATATCACTTTGTGCTATAACTAAAGATTTAATAAAAATGTCTGTCAAAAAGGAAAATGGTGTACACTCCAGCACGGTTCAAGGCTCAACAACAATTCATTTGAATGTATAGCATCTTCACATTATTAAATCACAGAGTTAGTTCTGAGACAACAGCAGAAATAACACAAATAAAAGAGGAGATTGTCTCTACTGGCCTATAATTATCATCATGCTCTCATTTGTTTACGGTAAATACATCTACATAATCTAACAATCTTATCTTGTGGATAGAATGTGGTTCAAATCACAGTTTTAGCTGAACACTCCTGTCCTTCAGACTTCCTGAAATAAACACAGTAGTGTCACAGTACGAACATGTTGAGTATAACAAACATCAGTAACAGAACCAGTCTGTCACATGATTCTATGCTGGTCCCATTGTCGCTGCTGTGGCTCTTCTAGACTGTTTCAGTTACATAACTGTCTCTCACCCACTGTTCTGTCCTGTTTTGTCTATTTTTTCCCAGAAACAGGTATCTAACATGAGTAATGTTCTACCCATTTACTAAACCAGTGGGGAACAACTAGTATGACATGAGTTTGCAATGCATTTACATTTTTGTGAAAAAAAAAGGAAATGACTACACTAGTGCAATGATATGTCCTGTGCAGACCATTAAACCTGCATAGACTGTTCTACTGATACACACACTATAAACGTACATACACTGTATACATATTCTACATAAAAATAAATGACTATTTTAATTTAATACCATCTTAATATATGAAAAAAATAGTTGATCTCAACTATGTCCTAACTTAGTCCTAACTAACAAACTGCTAAGAAACATGGACTGGTGTTGATCACAATACCAGCTCTTGAAAGAGCTCTTGATGACCGAACAAACCACGTCATTGAGCAAAGTAAAAAAACTAGATTACTGAATACCTCACAAATGAGAGAAAACATCTACTGTGCAGTGATACGAAGTAAAACTCTCCTTTTTCAAGATAAACAGGCAAAAGAAAACAGTGGAGAACTACAGTAGTGCACTTTTTCTTTCATCTTAAGCTTTCACATTCTTGTTGTCTCCAGCCCTGGGAAAGGCAGCAACCGCAAGCATCTGAAGTGTCTGAGTTAACTTTTCCCAGTCCTGCTTATTAAATTAATGTCAGTTTTGATTACAAACCTGTAATAGGGTCTATCTATTATCCTATTATACTATCATTATTATTGCAGTAATAATTATTATGTAATATTACTACTGCATGTCTACTAAGATAAGCTAGTGTTGAAAACTACAGGGGGCCGTAAGTCAAGGCAGATTGTGACATACTGAAATGACTGAGTGACATTTGTCATCCTAAACATGTGCACAATAACTGACTATACAATGAGTGTACAAGATATAAACTCAGAGCTGTGGGTTCAAAGTTCAGAACAGATGAGGTAACATCATCATTTAAACGAGGTTTTAAAGCAGGGACTTTCTGAAGCGATGATCTATTTTGTACCTGTCTAACTTTATCATTCAGTTCTGTCTTGTCCTGAATTTGTTTTCAGTCTCTCTTCTCCACATGTTTCAGGGCTGGTTTTTATTTTAAGTCTGAATGTGGATTTAACTGGTAAAACCTGTGAGTGATGGTGAGCCTGGATTGAGCTGTTCTCTCTACTCTGTAGGAAAAAAAGGAGCTAATATTTTGTACACTTAGTGTACATTTAACACACAATAAAATCAGAAAATAAAATCTTCACTCAGATGGGCTTATATAGTAAGGTGGTGACATACTTCTTCTTGTAGCGATGTGTTGCACTGAGCACCATCACCCCATCCTGTGACAGAACAATAACATCGATGAAAAAATTACTTACAAATAAACATTTCCTAAACAGTGAAACGTGGGCTTGCAGCTTAGATTCATGTAGATCTTAAGCGAACAATGTTATCAGAGCAGTGCATGTGCAGTTACCATACTGTAAAGCACAGAGATTAGTGAGAGGGCCACCCACTAATCTCAACAACCCACTCTGCACACTAATCCCATCAAAAATCAGGCAATAATGTCACTGCTATCACTTCTGCTCTTACTTCCATCGAAAGACACCGAAAGATTCACAATTGTTGTGGTATCAAAGCTTCTATTTTCTGTTATACATAAAAAGGACAGAGTCAGATCTTTTCTCACTGTAAATACAGTACTAGGAGATCACTTTCTAATGGGAGGGTGACCAAGATCCACTGTCCTCAATCTGTGCAAAAACATATTCTAAATGTTATCTTAAGTTAATGTGATAGACACATCCTTCCAACATTGCTTTGTTGGTTATATGAAAATATTTGGGTTTTGGTTATGGTAGCAGAATGCACAGTATGGCTCAGGTATGCAGGGACCTATTGTATTTCATCCCACAGTACTTAGTGTCCAATAACTGAACTGTGGACTTTGAACTTTTTGCTTAGGTCAACACAGCTGTTCTGTCACTGTGTCTCCATTTTTAGCCCAGCGGTTATGAAATCATTCAGCAAACATGTCGCTTCACAGACTTTTGCAGCCATTAAAAGATGTCTGACAGTCTGTAGGCTGTTTTGTGAGTTTTCAAAGCAACACGAGCAACAAACTAACAGAGCTTCAGCAGAGCCATGTAAGTGGTTCCTAAATTGCCAGTGAAACGTCTGCAATCTTCTTACATTTGTCACTTTCAAAATGTTCTCTTCCGTGTGTGCACTGTAGCATTTTATCCACAATTGTTCGATCACAGTTCATTCAAAAAGCTCGTGTGCTACTCTCAAAAGAATGACACTCTCTAAAACTAAATATAATCACTAAAGATGAAGCCAACTGGAAAAAAAATAACAAACAAAATTGACAAACTGACAAGCTGCAAACTGATATGAAAAATACTGTTCCTGGTTCAAATTGGAATCCATGAGCAGGACACTGTCTGTGTTTATATCTTCAATTGCACATCTATTATGTTTTTCCCATCATACTGTTGGGGAAAAAAGGGCCATTATTTGCACTGCAGTTTCCCCTAATAGCAGCTTGCTATCATTGTTTGCATTCCATGGATACAACTCCTTAAGGCTTTCCCATATTTCAGCAGCCATGTGTTGATGAGAAATATTAAACGATTCTGTCCACTTGGAATCTTACCTTAATGGAAAGAGCATAGAGGTGATTGAGCATCACATGATTGGGTTCTGGGAGTAACGCAGGGTCACACTGGATTTAAGAAAAAAAAAGAAAAAAAAAAAAAAGAGGAATGTTGAACCAGATCATTGTTTTATTACCTGTAAAATATTTTCAATTTCATTTTTTCACTTTGATGTTGACATAATGAAACGAGTGTGATACGCTTCTTACAGAAATTCCAGTGTCTTTATTGAGGATGACTTGTAGCAGGTGTGGGGGGAGTATGGGTGGAGATTTGAACTTCTCTTCCTGTTTCGGAACGTACGCATCCTGATGATACGGCCCGGGAGGAGAGCTGGAGAGGTCTTATGAGGAAAGGAGAGGGTGCGGTAGTTTGACTAACACAAAACAGAAATCACACACATTTCCACATAGTTCACACACCAAAGACATTTCACTTAATTTGCAGTTTGTGGTTTATATTTAATGATGTTTACTCATAGTACAGGTACATGATTATGAAGACACAGAAATTGTTGATTTCTTTCCGTTCCTGCTTCAAAAAGCTTCTATTCTGTCAGCACTCACCTGACATGTCAGAGCATTTCTGCGAGTCCACCATTAGAGCATCAAATACCTCAAAGTCAGTTTTCTTCACCTGGATGACATTGTTGACTGTACCAAGCTGGCTGGTTACAACCGGCTGTAAGGAAAAACATAAGACAGTCAAATAGCAGTACATCTACTATAGGACAGAATAACAATACAACTGTTTCTTTCATTGGATGGCGACCACTGAATTCCTGTTCCAAATCCAAAATAATGGTCATATTAGAGTGTGAGAAGAACCACTGACCTCAGCTGGGTCATGGGTCCACTGGCCATCCACATAAAACTTGTACTGATGCTCCCCTTCAGGTAGGTCGACAATGGCCACAAAAGTGTTCTGACTTTGGAAGATATCAAGAGAGGACATTAGGCACACAAGTGAGATGATAAAGTTACTCAATGTGACTCTTCGATCTCATCAATAATATGTTAGGTCTGGTACATTATCATCCACACAATGAAAAACACACACGATCACAAACAGAAAATAGCACAAAATACATACCAACACTAACTCAACGAAAATAAAGAGTACACATTTCTATACACTTCATAGAAAATCTAGACATTCAATGTTCAGATGGCATGTGGCAAAAAATACTTCCTATACACATTTCTAGTGGCACTTTATCGCCTCCCTGAGGGTAAATGCTCAAAGTGCAACAGCAGGTGATAGGAAGAATCTCTAACAATTGTAAAGGCTTTGTTCCTTACACTAAAAGTATATTTTTGCCCGTGGCTTCCCTATTGTTTTACTTAACCTTGTTTACTATTCTCTGCAATTCCAGTCTGTTCCTAGCATTACATTTTCCAAACCACATCATCATTAAAAAAAACTAAAACAAAAAACTGTCCACCAGATTATCATTTTCCGTTTCCAGAGAATTTTCGCCTACACAAAAATGCGTTTTTATTAACAACACAGACAAGTTATCCTTTTAAATAAATAGGAATGCAGAAGAATTATAAGATATTCTTTTAAGATACATTCTCACCTTCTAATAAGGGGAATCTTGTTGGCCCAGTTGTTAAAGGACCCTGACAGATAGACCTCTTTGCCATCTCCAACCCAGCGAAAGACTGTTGGTCGGTCCAAAGTTGGCCCTTTGTCATCTGCTTCCATGTCTTGTTGCCATGCAAGGAACTCCTCTTTCTCTAAAGGAGCCTGATAAACACACCAAAAAAATACATTAGATGTTTATTCATTTAAAGTCTACATGCATTAAATGACCTTGTTAGTTGTAGATAATCAGCGCCTGTTAGAGCACCATGACTTACCTTCATATCTTCACCATGAAAAATATCTGCATCCTCCGGGCTGTCCATCAGGATTTTTGGCCTCTCTCCCTCCTTGATACCTCGGCTGTCCCTCCGCTGAGCCTTCTCCCCATGGCCCATTGCAGCCCTCTCACTGCTTGTATTCCCCATGGCTTTGTCTTCTTGTAGCCCCATACAAGGTCAATGTCAGTATAGTTTTAAAGGCAATCAGCAACTCAAAAAAGAAATTTTTAAATAAGGTCATTAATTATTATTAGCTGCTACTGGAGTACTGGAAACAAAAGCTGTTTTGTGAGAATACAGAATTGTATGAAGAAAGACTTGACAGACTTAAACTGCATGTTTTACTGCACTGTACTCATCTGGCAGCTGGAACTATCAGGTCTTTGCACAGTATGGCTGTACAAATAAAATTGTATGATCATTAAACAATCCCTGCAGCTGGGAACAGGATATCACATGTGAGTGTTTTCCAGGGAGTCTGAATAATGAGAGCTGAAACAACCTCATTTATTCTTTCTTTTAACTGCCACGGTGATGTATGCAGCTTTTAGTTTCAACTGTTGTTACTGCAGTATAAAAAAAGCATACTTAAAGAATAAACTTACAACTTACTTATATTACTGCAGCATGATAGTAACAATACAGACAATCACTCTCCACTTCCAGCTGCGTAAGTAAGCAAAGGTAATATGACCTTGACATAATACAGGCCGCCACAACATTTACATTAATGGATTACCTATCTTAAACACATTTCTCACTGCAAATTGTGTTTCATACCAGTGGGAAATGAAATGAAACTAATGGTTGTAAGCTTAATCTGAAATACTTCAGCACAATCTCAGTCACAAGAAGGGTTTTTCTGATGAAAGGAAATCTAACTCAACGACTCAGGATCTGATTAGTTAAGATCTTACGTAACTGAGACATTTTTGTTACGTTATATTTTTACTGTGGGTGATGGAAGTGAAATACTTTCTCAATGATTAACAGTATTTTGAGTTAAAGCTTTTACCACCACTAGTCCTGATACTCAGACATTTTAATATAATAAAGCGGATACAATACTATACAACGTACTTCCTGCAGTTATCTAGATTTATAAAACTTTAATAAGCACAGAAAATGAGCCACCAATAGTGGTGATACCCGAGAAAGGCTAATGTGAGGTAGCTCATCTTCAAAAAACAAATGCTACCTTTTGTGAGTTTTTTATTTCAGTCCAATCTGTTCTGACTGGAGAAAAGGTTATTTACTTTTAGCCACCGGTGCCTTGTGTAGCAGTGAGAGCTAACATTAGCTAGACAGTTTAATAAAGCTAACCTTAACGGTACTTCGCTGCTAACGTTAGCACCAGAGCTGCTGACTGGGGTTGGTTAGGGTTAATACAAACAGCGCTACTGGCTGCTACAGATAACTGACGACAATTTAGAAATGAAAACAATCACTGTAAACAGACAGCCGCTTTGCTTTTTTTACCTGACCAGCCTTTAACGTCCTAGTTGCTGATATTAGCTCTGCGACCCCATTTCTTCAGAGCAGAAAACAAAACATTGGTCACACTAAACAAACCCGCCCCCTGTCTCCCGCATGCGCAGTAGATCAGGATAAATATGTAATTTTCCCTATAATTTATTCCTCCAAATGTATTTATTATCGCACGAACCGTTTGCACATCTAGCAGTATTTTAGTATTGTGTGATCATGATGTTGTCTACACCTACATTTGTCATTAATGTAAGATGTAATTGTATGAGTTCAACACTAGATGGAAGCGTATGTCAAGTAGGCCTACAGGGGCAATGTATAGCCTGCACAGGTCCGTTTATAGACTACATAACGTTTGTAAATACTGGCAAGCCTTCATTTTATACAAAATTATTCTTATTATTTTTCTTTATTTGTAATGCAGTCACGTATGCTTTTGTGATAAGTACTGTTTATAATAACAGATAATGCATTTGAGTCATGAAAACGCTTGATGCAACTAACAAATTGACACATCTAGATGAAGATATGGAAATAATATTGTCTAATGCGCCATGTATTAACACAGGCCTTCCTGTCTAGATATGTTGTTTTCTTAATGTAATGCCACTGACTTCTTGCAGCTGGTGACAGTGCCTTAAGCTAAATTTAGGGTGCACTACAGCTTTGTGTTCATCCTGACATTTACCATGAGGTTGATGTTTTTTTATCACTAATACATCATGCAGTGAGTGAATGCTACTTGCCATTCACACAAAAGGTCTTTAGGTGCCCTTCAAACTCCAGAGATTGAGCTGTAGGCCTTATAAGGTCACCTTCACCTTGTTTTCTCTGAGTTCTGGATTTCTTAGAATACCACGCATACGAACATGCAGGAATAGCACCCTTTAATTAACTTTAATTGTTCCAGTTTATATAAGTGAGCCATGCATGCACACTGTAATATTTAGGCCATTATACATTTACCACCTAACAGTTGTTTTATTTGGAAGGTTTTAAAAGCTGTTAATTTAACAGTATAGTTGTAACAGTTAAAACTAGTTGCTGCTGTTTTTCTTTCTTGCCTTTTGCATTACCCCCATTAACTGCTTCAATGATGCTAGCATGGTGAGGGCAATTTTTCTTTAGTTCTTTCAACTCGTGGCGCACCTTCTGTTACAGTCGCTTCTGTTAGCGGTGTCATGTAGAGCTGCAGCAAAAGCTGAAAAAGTGTCTTTTCATCTATATGTGTGTGTTGTGTCTCTTCACCACCACTACTACAGCAATTCTTTTTTTTTTTTTTTCATCAAACTTCGACACAGATTTAATAGAACTAATGATGTTCACTCCCAAACAGCTCTCCAACATTCTCCAGACACAGGGGGGCAATGAATGCTGGAGGCTTTGGCACATAATGAGGAGCTAAATAAAAAAAAGTGTCCAGCAGAGATGTGTGAGCTGAGGGGAGGTTAGATTTTACTGGACCATTTAAAAACAAAAGAATCTACATTTCACCAGGCCCAATTATCTAGAATGTCACAGCAGACACAGACCCAAGTTATGGTCTTGGTCACAGTTGATTGCAGCGCGCAGATGTCAGTCCACACCGGGTGTTCAATTACAGAAATGTAATTTTTCCCTTCACAGCTTTTATGCCTTGCTATAACCAGCTTATATTGTTGCTTCTTTCTTATCTGAGAGAATGTATTATTGAGAAATACGGAAACAATGAGGCTGTTACTGGGTGATTCAACAATTTGTATGCATGTTTTTATGCAGATAGTGTACTTCGATATTTCATCAAGTGAAAAAAGGAAAAAAAGAAAGGAGAGTCAGGCATGTTAGATGATTCTCCTGGAATCAGACAGCTGTAATTGGCTCACGTCAGCTCGGGAGACTGAGTGGGCTCCAAAGAAGAAGTTGGCCTGGCTGTTATAGGTGGGATGTGATGTTTTTGTTTGCGTGCGGTGGTGGATCTAAAAATGGATTGGAGAGATGGAGTTGGATGGAACTGTGTGTTGTTAGTTTTGATGTGTTGAAAATCAGTTGGCGATGGTCGAACAAGGACTCAGGTGGAACTGGGTAAACTGTGAAACTGGGTCACTTTATGATTTAAAAAGCTGTCTTTTCTTGTGTTTCATCATAAATGATCAGAGCTCCTACATTACATTACTCATACACCAGATATTCTTGATGACTTGCTGCTTTGAATCACCATGCTGACAGAATACCGTTCTAAAAGGCCAAACTTAAAATCAAACATTGGCTCACAAACCTGCTGATGAACTGATGTGATGCGGCTTATGTGCTGACATTTTACTGGTGCTCAGTTCTGGCGCTGCCTCCCCGGGGCCACGCTGCCACTGCTGTTTACCGTTACTCTTCCCAGCAGCCAGACACTCCACAGACACATCAGCCAGCAGCTGGGCCTGATATACTCTCTGTAGGATGAGCCAGATAACCTTTATACTGAGCTCCTCTGGATTACACATTTGGGAGGCAGATGACTCACAAACTCACACTTGTTGTCTTGGCACTCTTAAATGCTCCAACATCTGTGCATACAACATGTACTTTCTTTTCTTTGTGAAACACGCAAATTCTATGAAAATATAACAAAACAACAATGGAATAGCCAATTTCTCTGTGTTTTCCATTTTCCCTATTCTGTCTGAAAGGGACAGAAAGGTCCCAAACCGACATAAACAGGGCACAAGTACAGAATAGGGTTTATCTTTTTCAAAATGGCTCAGTGAATTCTTAATCATTTGGGCGCTGTATTTGTTTAATCAGTTACTTAAAAAAAGTGTCAGTAGTGTATTTGTTGGGGACTATTTTCAGAGGTGGACAAGTACATATATATTTTAATAGATAACAGTGGCAACAGAACAGCACTGTACACGTGGCTTTACCTCAAAACTAGTGTCCACGTTCACAGTAACCATAGCAAATTCATTTGACTACAAGGCCAATACTTGCTTTTTTAGTGATATTTGTACGATGACTGTACAAAAATATAAAATAAAGTCAGACTTTTCTTAACACCAGTGCCTCTATAGGAACATCCTGAGAATATGGTATATCAATTCAAGACACTTATCCATTTTATTTTTGCCCATTTTCCCAGTACAACATGATAGTTTGATTGGTCAAAGGACCTTCTGTCTTATCAAGACTTTTTACGGTTTAATAGTAGAAGCTTAAATGAACTTGAGCAGCTTTGTTCAAAGCTGTTTGGTTGGTGGTGTCAAAAATAGTTTTCTATTAATGGACATATAATCCTGAAACAAGACAATACTCTAGCAAATGTGTTAAAGAAATTGACTTGCAGCACGCCCTGATAGCCCCAGTCTGAGTCCAGCTGAAGACCTTTGCTGTAAGTCATACCCCACTCTTTTCACACGTTTCCCATCTGCTTCCTTACTGTCAAATCAAGGCGAAATGCCCAAAAAATATCTTAGGAAAAAAATAATTTGACTTAAATGTTAGGATTCTTTCACCACACTGTTCATTATAAATGTTTTCTTTTCAATAAGAAGAAACTGGCAAAGAGGAAAAGTTATTTTGGCCTTTTACAGCTTGAAATATTTCTGTTTCCATAGCTAAAGACAGAGACAGCATATAGCTTTGCTTTATTTTTTTGTCTTTTTCAAAGTTTGGTTTCAGCTCTGTGTGCAGCTCTTTGTTTGAAAAAAAATTTCAATCAGAATGTTTCGAATCATTTGTGAGGCTACCTGGGCGGGCATACTAATTCAGAGCTCAAGTTTCACATTTGACTCAGAATTTAATGTAGCAATTAGCCCGGTCAAGAACATAATCATTGAATCTGTTATGAAACAATTATGTAACATCCTCATCTAAACTATTTCACTCCCACACACGCTCTCTCTCATTCTTTGTGCCATTTTATCTCTATTTCTCATTTGTTTTTCTCTGTTGTTCTTCTTCTTTGCACCGTGTCTTTCTCTACTCCTATTCCTACTGTTTGACCTTAAGTTTGACATTTCAGCAGTTGCTACTGCTGGACCCCATCCTGCTCCATCTTTTACTGACAGACAAATAAGCAGCACAAGCTTCGGGGCGGCAAAAGCTTTGTAGCTACAGTGTGGGACTACTCTATTTTCCTCTGGTGTACTTTTAAAAGATTGACAAGCAAAGCACAGTTCAAATCCTAGTTTAAATTCAGCCTTCTTTCTAGCAAACCTTTTAGTGAAAAGATAGCCCATCAAAGTCCCATCAAATTCCATCTGTAACTGACTATACACAAACCGACTAATGGTAGGTATGTCAGTCTTTCTAGTCTAAGAAGAAATAGGTAGTTTATAATCATAAGGTTTTTACAATTCTTCATATCATATCATTTATTGTGAAACAGTAGTTTTTAGTTTCACGCAGAAGTAAACAAAAGCAGATGGTTAAAACACTGTCTCTAACTTGACACGTTTTATAACACGAACCCACTAAAAGTTTTAAATATGTACGTGGTGGATACACAAAGGCATTGTAACAGACACAAAGCATTGTTGGTGTGTATCAGCCACAGTAGTGAGCCCTAGCGTTACATTGCACTATGTAATTAAAATGGTATCTGTTCTAACAAAACCCTGGCTTGGATTTGATGCTTGCAAGCAACACAATGGTTTGATTCATAGCACACAAGAAACAGACAAAAACCTGGCTCTGCTCTGCTGTATCCTACCAAACTCCAGCACACTCTGCCCAGTGCTTCAGGAAGTTGTCATTATGAAAATGACAAGAAATGATAAATGCTCCAAAACTTACTAATCAAGCAGAAATGATTGAAATTCCCTGATTGGTTAGAATGGTGTGCCTCTGCACTGCCTGCAGCGCTGTTCACAGTCTGAGGAGTCTGTTCAGAGTACACAGGAGCCTCTGACAACACCTATCCATATTATCCATATTGTGAATGTTTAGGGCTTTATTTTTAGAATAAGTTCATTTTAGTTTTTAGCTTTAGTTTTTTAGCTAAGCTGTCTGTGGACACAGCCAGCGTCACCATTTGCATGAAAGCAAACAAAGATGTAAATATAATTTTTTTTTAAACTGGTGAAAAAAGCTGTGGCACAGCATAATACATCAGCCTACCACCATATTGTGAGATAATACACCCTCTTATCAAAATATACATTTTATAGGCAATGTATGGTTATCTGATCATATTTGATATAATTTCCTTACTGATCAGATTTTTATGCAAATATATATGGAATAAAATATACTTAAAGAGGAGAAAGACACAAACTCAAGACTCTCAAAAGGAGAGTAAATGCCATGCATTTATTTCAGCAATGTGACATATCCCTCAGTCTATCAACATTCATGTCAGAACCAAAACTGTATTCACTAAGAGACCCATAGATAGGATAAGCACTACATGAAGTTCTACTTGTTACGGTATGTCTCCAGTGATTTTAAGGGCAGTTTTGTGTGCATTTTTATTCTTCTATATTCTGTAACAAGTCCCACCATGTTTTCCATAACAATTTTATACAGTGATTCTGCATTTTAACAAAGGACAAATGTTTGCACCCACTCTCCTGTTGTCTTTCGGTATTTCATTACAGTGATTAAGTCATTTAGTAGTCCGACTGCAGCTCATTCCCACAGCGCAAATGTCAAAAAACACTAGAACAGGAGGCTACATTTTTCCTCCTCGCAATAGTGCAGTTCTGAGAGCACAACAGGAACAAAATATATGTTATGGCTTTATATACATGTCGCTTACTGGGTTAGCTTTCATTAACATTCACTTCACATCCTTTTTTCACAGTTAGCACTTCAGAGAAACATAGAGTTGAGGATATGAATGGGAAAACAGGATATATCAGAGGATACAGGAATAAATACAACTTTATAATGCATAATAATAATTTATACTCATGTGTATAGTGGTTCTGATATAATACGTATGTGGATAGTTTTCATTCCTGTTTGATATATATTCTGACAATGACAGCTGCAGAGTTAATCTTCTCCCAGGAGCCCATCCACTTGTCAAACAGTAACAATAATGAATTTGCATGTACTGCAGTGTGATTAACAGTTTTGATGGTGAATAACACAATCTCATTACAGAAGCATGGAGTTATTACTAAGACATGAAGAGGCCCGAAGGAATGAATATTTGAACAAGTAACAGCCTGTCACACTAATGTATCTGTATGTAGCTGGAGGCCCATCAGGTGTAGTATTTGTCATGTTAAACAGAATGTGAGCAACCTAGGAGCTTGTCTGATTGTGTGCATGATCTGTACACTCAGTTTCAGAAATATCACTGACTGACACACTAGTTTTAAGTGAGTGGTTGTCTTCCTCGCCCTATCTCTTATATTTGTCGGAAGCTGTCAGATTTTGGAGTTGAGACCTGTGACAACTGCTGTATCGTAGGTGTGTCAATCAGTATGTGTGTTGTCAGTGTTGTGGGTTTGAGGTGACGCAGAGGAGGAGTTATTCTGTCGATGGCTTGATCTTCTGTCTCTCAGTATTTCATCCAGTTCGCTCAGTTGCCTTCCTCATGTTACCATGTCATCACGTCTATCTTCTTGCATTCATCTGCAGACTATAGGGAACAGCCTCTACCTCCCTCTTTCTCTCTCTTTCTCTGTCTCTCTCTCTCTGCTGGGTGCACTGCAGAATCCTGGACTATACCGGCAGACGGATGTGCATGGCGGAACTATTGGGTCGTGCAGCCACAACATAGATGGCACTCTCCCTTAAAAAGTCGGCCCAGGTCACTGGCCTGTCAAGAAAAAAGAGTTTTTAAATGTATTTCTTTGTAAAGTACAGTGCAACTGTGCAAAATCTTTACTCTTTAAAGGATTATTCTATTTTAACAATGAAATTAAAAAAACAATTGTATATCAAAACACAGAAAGCATCATCTATAAAAATTGAATCAGCAGTTGAACCATCTAAAATATCAAAGATTAACTTTTACAACACAACTACCATTTGCTGCTCAGTCAGTGTTGAACTCAAAGGTTTTGTAGCTATCTGTTTTTTTTTTCCAGAACTTTAGCTTTAACATGGTTCAGCTATAATTATTGCAAAATCTTGCAATGTGGCATGGGGGAAAGTCAAAAGTCATGATACGCCAAATGAGATTTGTCTTCATTATCTACTGACTGTTAGATGGGTGAGCTGGAGATCATTTGGAGAGGCAGCAAAGCCTGAAGCACAAATGGTTCTGTAAGGTCATGACAGCCATATGTGGGCTGGTCCGGTGGGAAGATCTGGGCTTACTCTAATGAAGTGAGCAAGTTAATGCAAATTTAATCACATAAGGGAGTCTGCAAACCTGTAATTCTTGTTTAGAAGTGCAAACCTCAGAGACGCCAAATTGATATTTATCTGCAGGGTTATTAAATTGTAATTTTGTCCATTCTTTTTTTACATGTATTCATACACATAAGAGGACAAACCTGTTGTCATCGGTTTTGCTCCTTTCGCTGCCAGAGCTGGCAGGACTGCTCTCACATATGGGGCCAACATGACTTATACTGTACCAAAGGACAAAGAATAAAACAGACAGAAGAGAGTTTAAGTTAGCTACTACAACAATTCATAAACAATAAAACATTTCCTTGCACTGAAAACAAAGGGAAAAAAGGAAAATGGCAATGTAGTCATCAGATGATTATCTCACCAGATCATAAAATACCAAAACATTAATCTTTTAAGCCCAGGGCCGTGCACAGATATTCTGAGGGGCAGGTGATCAAGCCACAAAAAAGGGCACTCTCTCCCCCAGTTATTGATTATTATTATTAGTTGCTTCCAAAAGACATTTTGTTCATGTATTTTTTTACAGTAGATACCCTGTGTGTGTCGTGCGTACAACTAGCACCTACCGGCAGATTTTGCGTCGCGGTCTTTAGATAATTTACTGGGCTATGAAGCATTTGTTGCACTCACTCATGTAAACAGTGCAGGAATCACATATTCACCCATGTTTCAGGAGACCTACGACCTGACACAGCTTTAATAATAATACAAACAGTAGTATATCATTCAAGAGGTGAATCAAGCTGATCTGACATGTCAGTCCATGCCACAGCACTGCAGAGGGCTGACAGGTAGACTGTCGAATAGTACAGATCACTTACTACTAAACTTGTATATGAAATAAAAATTCATGATTTTAGTCTCAAACTCTATTAACTGACTTTTTTATTTTAGAATCCTAAAATAACATCTGAACAGATGTTTCAGCCCTGATACTCTGGCTTATCTGGAATCAGATCAACAATAATACTTTTCTTTTTTTTTTTTTTTTCTTGTATTGTCCATGTATTTTGTTTAATTAGTGTTATGCATTTATTTGTCAGCTCATCAGCAAACTGACATGTCTGTGTTTTGTAAGAATTTTAACCTGTTCTGTGTGAAATGTTTTGAGTCGTGTGGAGGTAAAGCCATAAACACACCATCACTGGGGTAGCTCTACAGATAACAATAAACACTTACTGGTAATGGAATTCAGAATAATGTTTTATTTAATTAGCATCCGACCTCACGAGATGTGGGCATTTGGGACTTCCTGCACCGACGGCAGCTTTAATGCTGCTGGGAAATGTTAGAAACTGTCTGTCTTGATTGCAGCCTTTTGTCTCTGTCCTCTGTTGCCACCGCCTGCTATTGTCTTGTTTTTCAGGCAAGGCGCAGTTCATTTCGAATTGTTACCTGTCTGTCACCAACAAAGGCAGCAGGTGAGGCAGACGTGTGGAGGCTGCTCAGCAGGGTGCTGGAATTGTGTGCGGTAGTTGCAGTAACAGGAAGTCGAAGGACAGGGGCTTGTGCAGCTTGACAGTTAGAGCTCTTACACTCTTGCAGGGCATCGTTGTGATGAGCTTTTAATTAAGATTTAGTGCTATAAGCCAAAATAAAAAATTGTAATAATTTGATTCATAAAGTTAAAAACTGGAAAAAAAATCTAACTAACAAAAAACAATTCTGCAAATAGGGCATTGGCAGCTGCTTGAGCACCACCTGGAGTCTATCTGTGCACGTGCCTTAGAACCTAATGGAAGTTCTGGTTAGGGTGGATTTCCTGGCTGTCTTCTACGCCTATGAGTCATGGGTTTTCTGATATTTTCAGAGATAGAAGCTCCTCTGATTAACTCCTCTCACTGATGACTCCTTGAAAAATTCCTTTTCACTTTCACATTGCAGCTTCTGAATGTCTGCAATCTAGCAATCTAAGGGAGCAGAGTTTCCTGACTCAGTTGATACGTATCAGCTTTTTAAAAAGCTTGAATGAGGC
This sequence comes from Ctenopoma multispine, assembly GCA_034779795.1. Classification (NCBI taxonomy): domain Eukaryota; kingdom Metazoa; phylum Chordata; class Actinopteri; order Anabantiformes; family Anabantidae; genus Ctenopoma; species Ctenopoma multispine. The sequence continues at coordinate 15,342,217 of JAUYWH010000014.1, read as the reverse complement.
CGCATTTAAATGTTACGCGTGGCCCAAACGTGCGCACTCAAAACCTTTTGGTCCATGTTATCCTTTTACACTGACAAATGAGGCTTTTAAAGAGAAGCGGCCCTAGAGAGAACAAAAGGAACAAAAGGCTTTCTTTAGAGTCCTGAAACGAAAGGCCGGTCTAAATCTTCATCCATGCTTCAGTATAAAAATAAGATCTCATATTCTGCTCATTAAACTTCATTCATTGGTCTTGTGTATCTTTGATTGCTGTACTGTAGTAGTTAGTAGGAGGAGTTCTCTTTAGTTTTTAGAGCAGGGATTAAATTATGAATTACATCTAAATTGAGGGGTTGTCTGAGAACACTTGAATTTCAAAGTGCTTGATGGTTTTCAAGTAGGGAAAAGGAGACAAGCCAATGAAGTGCTGAGTCACACTCACCCACAATTCATAGGAGAGCAGAATCCCATGAGTCTGTGGGGGATGCTGTATGTTGAATAGTTGAGATGGATGGAATGGTATAGGTGATTTGACAGCACAAGAGGTTATAAGCATTAACAAGCGCATGCACAAACAGACATACAGATGCACATACAGATACACATAGCCCAATGGTGAAAAGTATTTATTATACTCGATTCCCTTTATGACTACCTTTAGTGTACTTTTTACTTTACTTTTATATGTAGTTCCTTCTAATATGGATAATTCAGATTTGATATTGAAAACACATGATGATTGTGTAAAACATCATCATTTATTGTCTGAAGATTGAGTCATGGCAACTGGACTTCTTTCTTCCAAGTAGAGACGTTTCGTTCTGCATCCACAGAACT
>JAUYWH010000014.1:15320855-15341016 GCA_034779795.1 Ctenopoma multispine | reverse complement strand
AAGAAAGAAGTCCAGTTGCCATGACTCAATCTTCAGACAACTTTACCTGGATGACTGAGAATCTTCACAGACATCATCATTTATTATTTATTTTAACTACCTACCAGTATTTACTGTAAGTAGTTAGAATTTGCTTCATTTTGAGGTTCTACTACAGAATAACACTAAAATGTCACTTACATGTTGCATGCATCAGGAATAATTATCAGTAAAGACAGTCATGCAATTTTCATTGAATTCCACTGGATCTGAATACCACCACATACAGAATATCGCACAAAAACAGTGAGCGCAAATAAATCTAATCTCATCAATTGAAAGGTTATTATGAAGAAACACAACATATGTAAAGGCACAGTTTGAGGTTGTACTTTGTTGTGATATTGAACTGTCTTGCGTTATATAGTAAAATGTATCTAACACTTTGCCTCTACTTTGATCTAGTCTCAACAGAAAGCTCCACAAAAGTAACTTCTTTATCAGTGGTGGAAAGTTTACTTAAGTACTGTAGGTTTTGGAATTCATGTTCACTTTTCACTCGACTTACAAAATATAGTCAACTAATGCATTATTTTGTGGTCCCTCTTTACCACCTGCAGTGATGTTTACACATCAATGCATTAGTAATTATCATCAAATAAAATATATTATTCTAAAATTAGCCTTTCTGAATATCGAGTGTTTTTACGTATGGCGATTCAAATATTTATAGATGCCAATCGTTTTGTACCACAATGTAATAGAGAACTTCTACACTGTTTTTATTAATATAATAATAATCTTTTCAAATAATATTATAAGAAATATGTTTTTGAATAGTTGAATATTTACATGAATTTAATTCCATATAGTATTCTTTTATGAGGCACACGTTAAAAAGATTTGGACTCATTGCTCATTGATACACAGTACTGAATATCTCCCTTCATCAGAGGTCAGTACACAGTGAAGATAGCAAAATGCCTTGCAGTCGTACGAGTTTAAGAGGATTTAGCAGTGTAGATTAATAATATAAATGGCATCAGGTTTTCCACTTGCCTCACTCACAGATGACCCTGTGTTAGTTCCAGTCTACTTTCTTGGATGTATTTTAAAATACAGAAACTCTGCTAACTGAAGTTATCATACACATTGGACTCCCCAATGCCTACTTGTACCTAAACTTCTTCTTTTATCTTAGTGTAGACGTGGAATGCTTTCAGTATCCAAAAGTATTCAAAGGAAGAATTTATCATTTACGACCAGGCGTAGAACTGATTGGGTTGATCAACTATGCTTTGGTGCGCTCACCTCACATTGCAGGACTGTGAGTCTTTGTTGAGTTTGTGGAACCAGGACTGCTGAGCCTGACGGCATTCTGCTCTCGTGATCATGCCGTCCTTATCCAGGTTCAGACTCAGGAACACCGAACGTGCTTTGTCTCTTTCCTTAGCGGTCAAGAGACGCACCATTGAGTTCTAAGGGGGAAAAAAAACAAACCAGTTTGTTAGATTAGGTGTCCTGGCTCTACCCCCTTAAGTCACTTGTATTAATCCCACTGAACTTTTATGCCTCTGACTGCTTTAATTTAGGGGCCTGGCAAAGGTACTTTAGGGCTCATTTGTTTGACCCTAATCATTTTCAATCACATTAGCACTGTTCAACATAATCTGAAAGCATTGCTTTATCCCATGCTTTCCCAGAATCTACAAATTGCAAATTTAATCTCCAAAGCCAAAAAAAAATACTACATTTGAACTGCTGTGGTGATCAAATGACAGAAAATGAGCAATTCAGGAAGATGGATGCAGGCCAAAATTTGGGTAGCTTTCGTGATTCTATCACAAAACTGAACATAATGTATTATTTGACCTGTGTGCCTGCATCTTCTACAAGGCTGATTTCAGAGCATTTTGGCACAGCAGAGGATGGTATACCTTTGCCAGACACTTGAACAGCCAAAAACACTTTTTTTATTCTACTGGCAGAGATTGTTGATAGTGAAGATAACATCGAGCAAGTTCAAGTGAAGCTCAGAAATCTTCTTCCTTTCAGTAACAATGCTTACAGTACTTCTGTTATGAATGAGTACCTCTGTGCGAAACTTCCTCAACACTGCAAGAGATTCAAAGTACAGGAAGTCCGACCATTCAATGTGACCCTTCTTCTCAGGATCCAGCGCTGCAAACTGAGCCAGAACTTCCTCCTCTTGCTCATCTGTCAGGTCCTTATCAAACTGCTGCTTGGATGCAAAGTGGCGGTACTGCAGCAGCTCATCTGACACCAGGCATGATTCTACAGCAGCAAGAAACAAGTCATCAAATCAGACCTAATTAGTTTCCAAGAGGTATTCCAGATTTGATTAACTCATTTTCTACAAAGGCAAGGCCATCTCCAGCTGATTGCTCATCATATAAATAACACAGTTGGAAGTAGACTGAGCTAGGGAAAATAATGTACTAACTTTGCCTAAGCAACCCAGTAACAAATAATACAGATTCTCGATAACACAACACTCCTCTCTGAGAAGTAAATACATTTCTGACCCATGTTTCACCACTGACCTTATTTTGTCTCTTTTGCTGGTCTAGTACCGGCTTGATAAACTAGGCAGACATGTGTACCACAGATGGTACAAGGATGCATGGTGTTTAAATCATATAAAAAGTCTGTAACACTGTAGCAGTGAGCCAACAGAATATTTCCGCTAATAGTTAATCTAGCCATGGTGGCTATAGTAATTCAGGAATTTAGGAAAGTCAATTCTTGTACACTAAATGTAACCATAGACCAATCCTCAAATGGTCTGGAGTAAATTAGAAAAGAGTCAGTGAAAGCAGAGGAGTTTTCTTGCAGAGGACAACCAGGCATATATAAGTGGTAACTCAGTGACTCACCTGGGATGATCTTGCACTGCTTGAAGGTCTCCACGAGGCTGTACATCTCTTCTTCTGTAAGGAGTAGATTCAAATTGTCCTGTGGGAAGAAAGAGAAGAAGACCAATAATTACATTAAATTTTAAAACTGATTTCCACACTGTTTTTGAATAGTTTATAGGTAAAATCTAAATTTCCCGTAGGTGTAAATGTGAATGTTTGTCTCTCTCTATGCTCTATATGTTGGCTCTGTGACAGATTGGCAACCTCGCCCCATGACAGCTGGGATAGACTCCAGCACCCCCCGCGACCCATAAGAGGACAAGCAGTTAGGATAATGGATGAATGAACTATTCAGTTTCCCAGGTGATCCACATGATGTTGCTCTAACTCAATTATCTCCTAATTGTATAATAAGAAAAAATAAAGTAAAAAAAAAAACAGGATATCAGGTTGATTTCATTTCTGTGCATGGTGCAATTTGGCTTCATATTTCACATGTCTGTATCATCAGCTTTAATTGCAAAAATGCATTATGTGTTTTTCTAGTATGAGTACAAGGTATCATGGTGTTCTGATCTAAAAGTTCAGTACAGGTATTTAGAATTGCCGCAGTTTAATGGTAAAAGGCATTTTTTACTCTTCCTACTACTGATCCCAGATTGCAACTTCACACTCAAGAGTCAAGAGATTTATTGGGCACATGCACAGAAATATAGCAAGGCACTTTAATTTAGCTTGTTAGAAAAAAAACTGTGGAAGAAGTTTAAAATGAAATTGTCTGTTTGTGTATTCAGAAAGAAACCAGTGAGTAACAGACTTCAATCATCATCATCATTATATTAATAATAAAACTGTGTTAACGCGTGATAAAATAATCGTCGACGTTCAGCCCTATTATTTAGTAATGGGTGTGTTTGTTTGTTTGTGTAGGTGTATAATATGCATGTGTTCATAGAGTGATGCAGTTGTTATAGTTAATTAATTTTTAATTAATTATAAAATGTATTGTTGAGTAAATCAATTACAGTTTGTGTACATGGTACCTAATCACAGTTACAATCTCTCAGTTCTTCAAAAAAGCTACTAAAAATACATATAATTTATAGATCAAGAGTGTGTACTGTAACCAAGAATTCATTTATTTATTTGCTCTGCCTTAAATAGCATTATATCCTTCCTTCTAATATCTGGTCATTGCAACTGAGTGGTCCAGCACAACTTATGTAATATTTTTCTAGCAATGTCACTTATGTCACATGAAGAAAATACACTCATTCCTTTTTAATTCACAAGTTTATTCATTTACACTTCACTGGAGTGCTGGAGCCTATCCCAGCTGTCACTGGGCAAGAAGCGGGATACACCCTGGACAGGTCAGCAGTCTGTCACAGGGCCTATATACGGAAACAAACAACTATTCACATGATTTACAGTCACTAATTAGCAAAACTGCATGTCTTTGGACTATGGGAGGAAGCCGGAGTATTTGGAGAGAACCCACATACAAACGGAAAGAACATTCAAACTGCACACAGAAAGGTACACACCTGTCACAAGGATTTAAACCCAGGTCCTTCTTGCAGTGCTGTGCTGCCCATCTTTAACAATATTTAAAAGTTATTTTTGAATGACCTAGCTAAATTTGGTATGCAGTCACTATGTACGGCATTAATAATAAATCACACATTTGGACCTCTGTAAAGTAATTTTTGTCTTTTGACTATTTCAAGCAGTCATTTGAGATAGACATATTTACCATTTTCAATAAGAATATACAGCACTGTGCAAAAGCCACAGACAACCATTAGATTGTTGTTGTTTTGGCAGTGCTATTATGATCAAACATATATTTATTGTTTAGTCTCTTTATAAGAATACAACTAGAAAATCTAGAAAACATGTACAAACTTCTTTAGGCTAGAGTGACAAATATTGATCTGATCAAGGACAAAAATAGGAGTGGAAGACCTGTCAAACTCTGATGAGAAGTTTCTCAGAGTTTCTTCTTTGGGACACCACAAGAAGTTCAGCAAGGACCTGATTCATCTGGAAGTTGATCCTTCCATGGCCCGAAAAAAACCTGATCAAGAATGGTTTTGCGAAAGAATAGCAAACTAGCCAAGAAACAACATTTTGTATTTCAAGTTGTTCTAATGAAACAATAAATATATATGGACATCATAGTATTGTTGAAAAACTAACTTATAACTAATTAATTATAATAATTAAAACAACTTTTGCACAGTACTTTGTTTTCTGTAAACAGCACAATCACCAATGTTAAATTAACAATTTACGCATATTCAAAACGTATTTCATCCCTATCTTTTTCTCCTGTCTTCTCTACCTTTCATTATTATATTTATTACTGATGTCAGTGTTTAGTGTATTAAAAAGCTCATAATAAGACCAAAATTCCCATAGGAATGAACAGTATGTCATCTGAAAGCTGTTACATTTGTTTTCTGTTTGCTAAACATTATTTCTGTGCATTTCTGAACCAGTGTTATTATGTTCATTAAGCGTTATCCTTCGACCACTTTCTGCAAAGCAAAAAAATTAGACACCTGTTATAGATGATATACTTGTATCTGTCTTGTGACATTTTTCATCCAACTTCATATTCACTATAGCCTTTAAAGTGTTTTAAGGGTTCATGTAAAAACTACTGACAGCTTCTGGAGAATGTGACACAAAAGGCCCCTAGGGAACAAAGTATAATGATAACAACACGTTCTAATTTTATTCTGACAGATTGCATAAATAGTTCCTTCAGACTGTACTATTCAGAAAAAACGACAGCTGGTGTGTTCAAACAGCTTCAGATTTGGGTTATTTAGGCTCGGTGCCAGAGCAGGAATTTTAAAAGATTGTCTTACTGATTTCAGAGCTGCAAAAATCAATATTTCTGTGCTACCAATGAATTTAAACCATGCAGTTTTGGCTACTTTTAGCTAAATGCATTTGCAAATGCTGCCCTATTCTAACTGTAGCAGAAGCAGATGTTTTAATAAATACATTTATTTGATAAATCTGTATAACTTCCCAGAAATATCTTTGAGTCGAATAGGGAGACCAACCAGAGTTAAAAGGCAAGTGTATACTATACTGATGGTTAACATGGTGAACACAAATAGTACTCAGCATGTCTGCTATATACAAGCGTAAGTGTAACAATGGGACCTCTGTCTTTAGGATCTAGTAAACAAAAAAGCGTTCATGGACCCTTCCTCTGTGTGACTGGCTGCCATTGAGGCACATATGCAGCAGTCTGTTTTGAAGGCTGACTGTAAATCTACTTTTCAAGGAATCTCAGTCCACGTGCCAACAACAGCCTCCAGTGAAATTAAATGTCAGCTGCGACAGAAGGGGGGATTTTTAACAGCTGACTGATGTGTGCTAACAAAATAGTTGCTTCCTTTAGCTATAAGGACTAGAATTTACAATGTAAATTTCTGTCCTTTCCTCACAGTTTTCTCCTTCCACCCCCATTCCTCACATGCTGAAGGAGCCAGCCAAAGAAAGACAAGCTTTCAGTATCCATTCTCAGGTTGTGTGAATACTTCCCTCTCTAAGCATAACTTTGGCAAACGATCCTGCTTCTCAGGGCTGCTGAAAGACAGAGAGAGAAAACCCTACTCCACTCTGAAGGGTTCTCCAGCAACAACTCTCTTCATCTGTTATTCTAGAATTAAAGCAGATTGCATTTTGCCTCTTAAAGTGCAATGATCACCAAACAGTCATCAGATTTGGCACAGGCCTAGAGTTTCTGATAACAAGCTGGACATTTGTTTTATTCCTTGAAAAACAATACAACTCTACCAGAATGCCTAGCTTTATTTCAACTCTTGTTGAAATTGTTTCACAATAAAATCAGGATGCATTGCAGTTTTCAGTACAATGACTGTGATCATACATCAACTATCAACTATTGGAAAAGCATGCCAGTATCACTGTCACTGTCTTTATCTGACTTGTATGATTTATGGACTACAAGCTATTCATGTTTCCAACTTATCCACAGTAGAGCACAGCAGCCAGAATGGCCATCTTCCAATTATTCTATACATAAAATCACAGTTTAAAAAACTGAAAAACTCATTTTGAAACAGCCACAGTTTGAATTATAGTTTACATACGTAACAAAGATTAATAAAACGGTAACACTTGATTTAAACTTGCTACATACGTATATTCAACCCTGCCCTGCCAACTGGCCACAGTTGCCTCTCTGTTGTTGGACAGCTGCCAGACAGTATGGGACTACTACAGGTTTCATTCTCCTATCCAAGGACACCTCAACAGGGAGGAACCAGGAGACAAACCACTAACCCTGAGGTTCATAGATGACTGCTCTTCCACGGAGCTACTGCCCCCCCAATGTACACCTAGCTAAAAATGGTATTTTATACTTGTTTTAAATTTGTATTTTTTTGGCCAGCCAGCATTTTATAAATGCTAATGTAAATATCAATGAGAATGGTGTACATTCCTGATTTCCTGGGCATAAAAAGAGACCAAACTGTTTGGCATTCTTATACTCAGAGAGCTGAGATGGCAGGCAGGACCACCATCACAGAGCGCTGTGTGCTGGCACATGTGTGGTGTTACATGGAGCAGCATCCATAAACGATGAGTGGTTATGTATGGAACAAGCATATATTAGATTACGCACACATCATCTGGTTTAATTTAGTTGCAATATAGGTCAGACACTGTGACAGTGTGGTTGATGCATGTAGACGTTACGCAACAAAAATAACATTGTTAAAATAAAAGAACATCTACTTTCTGATGCCATTTTTTTGTCTGTTTGCTTTTTGTTTTCCTGGAAACAACATTCATTTTCACATCACTGAAAGTGTCTCTAACAGGATTTGATAGTGTGGCTGTTAGTTCCCATGTGATTAGTTCCCATCAGGCGGACAAAATGAGATTATTTTTTTAAAGGCAACAAAAAATGAGAGACCCATTGCACACCTGTTTTATGAAATGTAATTGTGTTTCTAAATCAGCCTTATGTACCAAAACACAATATAGCAAAAGTTTACTTAACATTAAGATTGTTCTCTGTATGACTTCGAAGTCATAAGATGCATTTATCTTCATCATGATGGCAAATATTATCATGAAAATACTTTAGCTAATCTATATCCATAAAAATATTTTGCATCAAAGTAAGGTTATAAGTAAGGTAAGTAATTAAGATGTTGCTGATTTGGGACACGTGGCCACATGAGAAGAAGCAAAAGTGCTTTCCTCAATTTTTTTGTCCTCTTGCGACAGTATAAGGATTATGATACTGTGACAAAAATACATTCAATCAGGAAAACAGAGGCTAAAAATTCCAGAGAACAATGCTCTAAAGTTTCTTGATAGCCCATAAACCAATGTAACAAACATTGATGCAAAAATCTTGTTCAGCAAGCAATGGAGGCAGTGAGTCGTGCAGACTTACACAATAGTAGCAGCTCCAGCCAGTAACAGTGTGGGCTGTATCTCTCATCTCCTGCAAGGCCTCGGCACGCAGGTAACCCAGCTCCCTCAGGCAGCCATCGTGGAACACCCGAGTACAGATCCTGCAGGGGTACAGGTCGTCGGCCGTCCACACCTCACACACATCGCACATCTCATCATTCGGTGGCTAAGGTACAAAAAAAAAAAAGTCAGTCAGACTGTGTCATTTCCATAAAGTTATCTGTTACAAACATGCTCATGCACCCAAAGGTTATGATTATAAACATACCCAAACAGGTATTGTTTAGTGTTAAGTCCAGTGAAGCTCTGAATAGCAGGCCAAAGGGAATGATGAGTCCACATCAGTCACATGGCCGAATCAGTCAGTGATAGAAGTGTAGTTTTATTGTAGGAGGTGTACTGTATAATGTAACAGTTTTGTATTTTGTTCTGGGCTCATGTTCTTGAATAATTGAAACAGCATTACCTCTGATATGATATCTGTGCCCTTGTTTAACATTTGTCAGTATATTGTCCAACTTCCCCTTAGACTCCATTTACTGCCAAGACCCACTCAGATGTCAAGCCAGGTAAAATTACTGCACGAACTTAAACTGGTAACAACACAAAGATGTCATTTTTCTCGTTCACATCTTACTCGTTGTTTGTATCTGTGAGCGAGTGCCAAAGTAATGGCTTAAAGGCTTTAGACACAGCACAGATAAGAACTTGTCACTACTCAGTCACACATTATCGCATAGTGTATTGTCTGAATACACCTGTATCACAGTCCTGGTCATAATCGCAAACATATTTCATACAGGAAGTCCTCTAAACTCATGCAGGAAATTACAAAGCAGAGAGAATATGATTAATTCTTTCCCTAAAAAATTTGCCAATGGTTTTTGGATTTTGAAGAGTTATGGATCCAGACAAAGGGCTGGGAGCACGACTGAAGCTGTTCCAGAGTGAGCTACTTTGTCTGCACCATTTCGACCTGAGGCTAGTGTCAAAAGTTGAAAAAAAAATGGAAAGATTTGGAAGAATAAACAGTTTGGTAATATTTCTTGCACACAGGCAGAATGTACTCTGGAGTTAACATATTAAAACCAAATGACAAAAGTTAATGGAATCCATGTGTAAACAAGAAGATATTATATTAAGTTATTAAGACAGCCCGATGACGCAGCATACAGAAGAAAACAGTATACAGTATCTTTCTAGAAGGAAAATCAGATCAAGTCAATTTACTGAGACACCTATTAAACCTACCTACCAGAAGCATTAGACTTGCCTCCTGCAAATATAATATTATTTTACTGTGGTACAGTAAGGCCACGGATTAAGTAGTTTGAGGTAGATTTCATTTTGAGCCGTTCAAAATTCTCAAGTCCATATTTATAAACTGCTAACTCTGTTGTTACTAAAAAGTTGACTCTTTTTATTCCTGTACCTCTGGTTAGTGCTGTACTGGCAGTGCAGCAAGTTGCCATGTAATGTTTACTCTTTGCAAAACAGAAAAACTGATGGTGTCAGTGCTCCTGTGAACTCCATCGCCTGTAAGTCAGCGTCACCCTGGATATGGTCACCTTTCGAAGCCAGCCAAAGCAGCCCGCCCACAAGATACTCGCTGTGAAGAGCCCTTCGGCTGACACATACACACACACACAAAAACAGGTTTCACAACTAGAGTGAAGAAAAGGCCCTGCAGAACCCATGCTTTCTCACCTTCAAAAACTGTGTTTAGATAAAGCGTAAAAGTCCCTTCGTAGCCTGGCTGAACTGCTTTAGCATATTGCCTAACTTGAGGGAGGAAGCAATAATACGCTGTCGTTGCCATGGAGATTCCTTGACATCTTACAGACATCTCTTTAATCCCAGGACTTACCGATTTATAGTGTGTTCTGTTAAACAAAAATGTGTTTTCATAGATTTCTGAATCAAATAACAGTGTGGCTATGAATTCTCAGATACACCAAGATCACAAGCCGCTGCTCTGTTTAGGTCTTCATGTACCTGCTCTTTCTTTTCCAGGTCCACCTCTACAGGCTGGTCATCGTTGGGTTCCCTTTTGGGTCGCACAAATGCAGGCGGTGTAAGCTGATGGCTCTTGTCAAGATCTTCAGGCTCCACTCCTTTACCATCTCGTAACCTTGACCAAGCCTCCTGGTTGACTTTACACTCATCCCGCGTCAGAGCGGAGGTCTGCTGCGAGGTCGACGGGCCTGCGCTGTTGTCTGTTTCATCTTGGCGTGGCTCCTCTGTGTTCTTCTCATCCGGACTGACTGATATTTTGGCAGGCCCTTCACCGTCCTCCGCTTGCCCTTCGGAAGGTTTGGCTACAGCAGCACGGTCCTTGAGGCCCGACTGGAAGGCAGAAACGACGGCGGTGCATTTCTGCACCTTCTCCACCTGCTGTTTCTTTGACATGAGCACTCCCATGGCTGCTGACAGACACAGAGAGAAAGACAGAATAGTTACACAAGTAGTCTGCATGCACAATTTACCTCAACCTTGCCTTACAGTAAGATTAAAGCCCCTGAGAATGTGGTCTCAAACAATTTAAATCAAAATGACAAAGAACACATCCCTAAATAGTTAGTTACAGTGAAATTGAGGTTTTACTTAATACATGTGCCAGTGGTATTGCTAGAAAGAAGAGTTTATAGAAGCATTGAATTACTGACATACTGAAATACTCTGGTGCAATCATAATTTTCTTGTAAAAGATGGAAGAATGAACCACTGAGAACTCTCCACACTACAGTCAAACATAGAGATGAGATCATCGACCTGTGAAAATATTGACTCTCTTTTTATATGCCTTTACATTTTCTGCAGTCCTTGGTCAGCTTGGTGTCTCACATCTCTTTCTATCAGCAGCAATGTCCCTGGACTCGATCCTCATTGCTAATAAAGGCTGCCCATGTGCTCCTGGTCCCACACTCCTGTGGTTAAGTTCAGTCAAGTTCAGTCTACATAGAAATGTAGATACTGTCTGAAAATAAAGACAATATAATAGTGCTGTGTCTAAATGTGTCTCTTTTTATATTGCTTTTATCAATATAGTAGTAAACCCCGCAACTCACAGGACACTGAAAAGACAATCAGGTATGAGATCAAGTTCAAAAAAGTGGGTAAGAGATACAGAATTTCACACAATTTAATGCAAAAACATGTACTTTACCATAACAATGTGACTGGATGATGAAGGTTTAGCTGATCCTAATAGTAAGATGGCTAAGTAAAAAAAAAGGTTACACTAGTAGGAAGGTTATGTGAGGTCAGTCTTTAGTTGTAAATCAGTACTTCTTTACAGAATTAATACACTTGGAGTCTGCCTGCGCCGTCATGATCAAGACATTACATCATTTCTAAACACATTAAGTGAAACCATAACCTGTATACTTTGCAGCAAGGTTAGAAAAAAAAAAAAGTAGAAACTAACTTAGTTCTCATTTCCACTTAAGTGAGATGCAACCATGAATTCCATTATTGAAAAAAAAAAAGGCACCGTTGCTGATTACATGGTACTTATGGGACATGTGTCTTTGCACTGAAATGCAATCTCGGCAGTCCACGCTCCCCATAAGTGCTAGTGTGAAATTCAATCACATTTCTCTGAAGTTAAATGGGAGTCATTCCGTCTCTCTCCCTCTCAGGCTCTAATAGCCGCCTGGCCTTAGGTTTTCAGGTGGTACCATGCTTTATAGATTGGAGAAGATATAACAAATTTTAGTATAACACAGACTTCAAATCAGACTGCATTCTGTTTTCACACATTTAAATGATCCAAAGTAAGATATAAATGGCGCATTACCACGACTGAAGCAAATCAAAGTTAAAAGAACTTCTGTTCTGCTTTGGTTTATGTTTATCCTGATACAACAAAGGCAATGTGATATTTTGTTGATTGCTGCGCTGAATATCTGCAATGAATATCTGGCATCTCTCTATAGGGAGGCAAGAAATCAATGCAGCTTTACAAACAACCCATAGATTTATTAACTTTGCTCTTGTTTTAACCGTATTTTGAGCTTGTTGTTCTCTGAGAAATTTCTGGAAATTCTCTGGAAAATGGCAAAGTGAAGTATACTCCACAATGGCTATAAAGTGCCTTCTCCAAGAACAATTACTTCATTAGAAAAGTCAGTCTAGACTGACTGTTACATTTAACACTCAAGAACTTGTTGAACTGTACAATATATCTCATTCCTTCAAATGTATCACTGTAAGGAGATAACCTGTCATGTCCTCCACTTGTCAATGTTTTTAATGTTGTGGCTGAATGATGTGATTTACAGTATGTTCTTTAACCATTTCTTTATTTGTTCTTGCTTTTTTTCCAAAATCTCTGCTTATTGCTTAACAATAATAGAGAATCTTATATCCTAGAGACTCTAAGAAGGTAATATCAGTCTGTGGTTGAGCTGCTCTCCAATAATACATGTAAGCACTCTGCAATGAAGGGTTAAAGGTACGCACTTATCACAAAAATATCATAAGAGACTACAAAAAGGCTGGGAACTAATTATGTCAACTACTGAGAAAAAATCCACATATACACTGCCAGCCACTCCATCAGAAAAGTCTGTTTCATTTGAAGAAAATTTCCCACACGTCTACAACAAATATAGTTCAACAAAGCAACAAAATAAAAGAGAGCACTAGTTTAGAGATAATTTGACCCGCAGGAATGTGTAAAGTCTTAGTAGAATGTTACTGCCAAGTGGCAAACATAGGAAAACATTTCGATCACAATACAGGATGACGTTATGATGGCATTATGATAGGGACTTAATTATACACCAAACTGACCTGTGCACTGGCACAGACTTCAGAAAGTGACAGCCTTTGAATCACAGAGATGCCTGCAACACTAGCAAACGTCTTTCACATCAACCCAAACAAGAAAAAAATAACTTGAAAGCTTTTATGCTTAATTTGAAGACTTAAAATAGCGCCGGGTGCTACCGGGGTTTGGCGTATTGTCCAAGGACACTTTAACATGTGGCCTGGAGGGATTGGAAGTCAAACCAGTCATTCTGGGGTTCACAGACGACTGCTCCACCAACTGAGCTATACTTGTCTCCTCAAATGGCTGACATATTAGATAAACGTTGCCACAATATCCTCAGTTACTGTGCAGTGGAGATAATGTTCCATGCCATTTTAATTGAGATAATCACCAATAAACAAGTTGTTCCTTAATGACCAGCAAAGTGAACAGTCTCCATAAACAACTGGGGGAAAGTACAAAACAATAACAATATACTAAGTGATATTATAAAACCCAAGGTCTTTTTGAATACCATTAAATAAATGCCTGTACTGAATAGCTCAAATTTATTTTTAACATCCTTTGAAAGTGAAATACACTATGTACATAGCATTTCACTGAACAACGTATATGCAGAGTATAGTGTTACAAAAAGGGAACAACGTTGCATATAGTATATTCCTGTATTATTAATGATTCACACACCCCAACTCATATTTCACAACAATTCAATAATAGATTATAATGTAAATCTACACTCATGTACAACATGTAATGAGAAATTACACGTTGCTGTGGGGAGAAATGAAGGCAGGATGCTAGAAAAGCATTTACCTCTCAGTATTTGCATTCTTCAAACAGAGCAGAAAGTGCAGCCACTACTACAGATGAGGGAAATATTTGAGCGCACAGAAGACCTTGTCATTTTCAGGTTAACTTATGAATTTTAAATGAGACCTTGTGGTGTTTTTTTTCTTCCTGTACAAGTTGATTTTGACACAAATGGGTCAGTGCCTGGCTTTGATACCTCAGTTTATACGATAGCTTTGAGTAACCTGCCACTTGGTTGCCTCACAAGTCTGAGATCATAAAGCTTTTGACCACCAACCTGTCAAACTACTCCATGCTTTTTTTCCCCCTGACTGACAACAATGTTTGTGTAGCTGAGCACCTGCGTCTACTTCATGCTCACAAAAGAGATACTGTAGGTGATGTGCCGGTTTTTCATCCATGACAGCTTTCTACTGAGTATCCACAAATAAGACATGAATACTTTTTAAAGAAGATACATACATCTGTGTCAGTCAAAGTATTTATTACTCTTTTTTGGTTATCATATTCTAGTCATAATATTGTACTTGCCACAATCCTTGACAGCAAACATGCTAAAAAACATGCTAAAAACAAACAAGTAAATTTGAAAGCAAAGTAAAACCAAATGTATAACCAGAACTGAACCAAAAATGTTCCCCTGGCACACGATTTGGCAATTGTTCGTCCACTGCACTTCATTTTTGGACATCACTGTTAGATATTAGCACATTAGTGTTTCCCCCGGAGGCCCCATCCCATAGACATTGCAATGACATTTTATTGCAATGCCACCAGTGACCACTGGGAAACATTCTTAAAAGGCTGAGTGGCAGGGCCATATCCAGCTCTTTTAATACATGCATAGTGATTTGCCCAACTTGCTAAATTAAATCATGGGCATCCATCCCATCCAGCTTCCTGACCACTTTTTCTATTAAGGGTCAGATGAGTGTTGGACCATATCCCAGTTGCCATTGAGTGCTACGCTGGCTACACGCTGGACAGATCACTAGTCTGCCACAGGGCTGACATATAGAGACAGACAACCATACATATTCACACCTATGGGCAAAAAAATAACCTAACTTTATGTCATAGAACTGTAGGAGGAAGCCAGAGAACCTGGAGAAAACTGACACAGACACGGGGAGAACATGCAAATGTCACACAGAAAGTTATTTGATCTGACCTGTCTTCGTGCATGTATCCACACATTTGCGTGTGTGAGATCTTTGCATTCTGGTCTATCCCAGTCATGCGTTTACTTCCAAATAAGGCTTAAAAAGTGTTTTGATAATGTTGCTGAATTGTACAGCTTGTTCCCAACCAGTGTGAATATAATAGCCTGTGTTTCTTGGCCTATGAGAATGCCCACATCTCAGAAATGACTTTGGTGAGTATGACATCATCATACCTGAAAGCTGAAGCTACAAAAAATAAAATGTTAATTGTGAATAAGGGCACATTTTCCTTCAGTTGTGAAATGTTCTTTAAGGAAAAGTAATACTACTAAGAATCGGAAGCCATCCAGACTAAACCGCCATATTACATTTGATGGCAAGCTGAAGAGGACTGAATAAAACTCCCTTAGGCTTGGTGTTCACTAGATTCCTGCAGGAGCAGCTGCCTCCACTTCTCTGCTCTGCTTCTCAGACCCCTCTGAATGATTTAAGTGCCCCTGGATAAAAAAAGATCTGGAGGAAGAGTAGGAAAGCAGGGCCACTCCTCCAGGCAGAACTTGACATATGAGGCTGAAAATTTTTATAATTTCGAACTATCCTGCATTGAATTGTCTCTAGATGGTGGAGTAGCGCTTGGTTTAATTTTTGTTTGTTTTTTTATTATGTGACATGATCTTGGCTTTTCATATCTACATCTATATTACAAAGTGAAATCAATATTTCAAGAGTGATTGAATGATTCATTTTGTTTCCACATTTTCTTTGATACTTTCAATACTTTTTTTTCAATAAATATTAAGGTTTAGTAGCCTGCAGTCTGTATCCAGGCAGTCGGTTCATGTCAGCAGTTGAGCGTGACAAGCTATCACATGAAGAACATCTCAGGAGCATCTTAGCAAAATTAAATATTGATAATGTTAGAGGTAGGTGACACCAAAAGAGCTTTTCAAATCCCTCTGATTTCTTTCTGGTCCTCTGAGTAATCCTTTTGTTGTCTGTCCACACTCATCAATTTAATACTACCACACCGCGTCCGGCATGGCGCACTCACGTCACCACAACAATGGCATCCAGCACAGTGAATTGGCATTCCATCATCACAGCGTTCAGATTCTTAATCACACATGAACTCATTTTTTCTGAGTGTTATGGGAGAGATAAGAAAGAAAATCATATTGGTGGAATTTATTTATTTATTTATTGTTACAAGCTGAGTGCATTATGCTTAAAGAAGAAATTAATCATTACTTTGAATTTAAATCCATTTTGTCCTGTAAAGCAGCGATGCATTAGAGGCCAACAGGGACACCTTAAAGGTCTGTATTAGTATTCAGTCCTCTCCTGCCCGTGTGTCACCACAGGGAAGTTATTGAAATCTGCAGGAGCTCATATAACAGCCATTTATCAGTCTGAGGGAAGTAGTCCACCAGCGCTAAGGCATATCAGTCTCAACACTGAACAGTCACTTCTGGTGCCATTATAGGTACATTTCTCTGTCTAGATGGCAAACCTGAGAGGATATTGCTTGAACGTCACTGTGAAAGACAAGAAAATTAGTTAAAATATCTTCACCTTTAGAGAAGGATCTCTTTTAATTGCAAATGTTCTCCAAAGTCAATTTAATTCAGTGTGTTAGATATTTATTGGACAAAATTGGGTTTTTTTTGTTTTTTTATAGGGAATATTTTCCAATATCCTGCTTAACAGAACACAACATCAATGATTTCCGGCATGTTGGCTTCCTATTCATAAAAAATCAACCAATTTTGCAGTCACAGGTTATGGCTGTAATGAGAACATGCATTTTAAACACTTAAATCAGAGTGATTTTAATTTCTGTATTTCATTATTTGTATCATTAGTATTTTCAGAACCCTGAATTGCTAAAAAAAACAACTTTTTCTTTGCCCTTATAATAATCTTGTGACATCTCATATTTATCGTTGGACCCATCTTAAGGTCTTATTCCATCAGGTTGGAGTGCCATGATGACCAAAATAATTTAAAGTAAATGTGTAGTTTTGCGCTCTTTTTTTATTCTACTAGTCAATAAATAAAACCTTATGTCCATGGTAAACTAAATCAACGCACCACTGTTATACTGTATATTCATGCATTTAGCATAAAAGCCTGAAAACACTGCTAAACTCTATCTGGCTTTACTCATGTGTTATGTGGGTCTGTGTTCTCCAAGTGTATGTTTCCCCTTTCCGAAAAGCTGTTGGATGTCACTGGTATGTGCTGATTAGAATCCCAACCAGACCTCTTTTTCATTCCTTGTTTCAAAGGAGGAGGAGGAGGAGGGGGAGATTTTTTGAATGGGATCAGCACAAAGCTTGCCTTTTCATGGGAATGAATCCCCCTTCAGCCAGAGAGCTCACCCACGGACCAGGGAAGCAAAGACCTGGAACTAATTACACTAACGAGTGAGTGAGTGAAATCACTAACAATCATTTAAAACATGCAGACGTACGTGCACTCGGGCACAGAGAGCTAAATAAATCAGATCACAGAGCTTCAGGATGGCTTCTCCGCTGGCCCTGGCCTGCTCTGATCATATTCCTCACTGCTATGTGCAGGAGACAACAATGCTCCTTTATGTCATCACCTCTTCCTCCATCCTTGTGCCTGTACATTGAGCACAAGAATATTTTCCACAAAAAAAGCCTACGCTGCATACGGGGGTTTGAAATTCAGCTTGTGAACCAACCAACCAAAAAAAAAGTGTCTGAATGGAGGAGGAATTTAAATCTCAATGCATCGTTAGAATGGAAACATCACGTTGGCATTCAGGAGCTGCCAGGCAGAGAGCTTGTGCCAACCGAACACGCTGAGAGTGTCTGACAATAAGCACAGAGCAGGCACCAGTGTAGCAGCACAGGCTGCAGGGATCTGTCACAGGCTGAGGAGCAAGACTCACTCCAAGGTTAACGCTGAAATTGTCTTGTTTGCGGGCCTATGTGGACTAGAAGACAACAACACTACGGTTGTAAACAAAGACTAATGGAGAACCTAATGGACACCAGCACTTCCCCACGGGACAGTGCTGGGAAAATGTGGGCAGCTGGAGACAGAACAAACTACAGTGTATCTGCTGCAGAGAGGAGCATCAATTCAGAATCATTCAACCGTGCCTTCAGTTACAGCATCTCTCACTGATACATCTTATAAGGTCATCGAGAAAGGCAGCAGCCTTGTGCACAGTTATCCTCCCAGTGACGTACATGCGCCAAGTATAGTCCAAGAACTCTCCTAAGGTTGTGTCTTCACTCAATTTTTCGCTGTTGTGAAACGAGAGGGATTCAAAAAAAAAAAGCAGCTATAGACGGATTATCAACGAGAACTCCTGTAGTTTAACAACCACAGTGCGCATCCACACCCATGTGGATGCTGACCTAAATATGCTTCCCATCAAGCATTTCTAACGAGGCTTCCCTGCTATACGAGTTCCGTACCTGCCCATATTTGCAACATCACCAAAACGCTGGATACAGAGGAGCAGTTTGTTATGTAACATTACACAGAACAGCTCGCAGTCTGGAGAGACTCACCGTAAAAGGGGTAAAGGCTGCTGTTCACCGACACTTATTGGACACTTTCTCCTTTTCTGTCTCAAGCCCGGCTGTCCAGCATTGCCAAGACTTTGCTCCAAATGAAGTGTGTGCGCCTTCACTCGCCCGTCGGTGGCACCGCAGAGAGATGAATGGCACAGCAGTTTATTATCCCTTCCCCTCACAGTCCCACGGAGAAAATGTACAGTCGGAAGCAGCTTCTCCCTTCTACTATCAATAGAGACTTCTCCAAGAGCCGCGGACAGCTCCGGTGCTGAAATCTTTCTTCCTTTTTTTTTTTTTTTTTTCCTCCGTTCTCGTCCACCCTCCTTCCTTTATGAGCTACTCCCCCAGCATCTGTGGAGACACGCAGCGCGCTGATATTTGAGGCAGGAAGAAACCTCAGTGCAGACTCACAGACAGACGGCCACTAAAGTTAAATCGCGGATTTATGGCCATCATATCTGCGCTCCACTCCTCCTCCTCCTCCTCCTCCTCCTCCTCCTCCCGGGAGCCCTGTGAATTAGTGCGTCGTGATCATTCAGGTTATTAACTTGTGCGCTCCTTAATCTTGAACCTGGTGCGTCTTGATTTGCCCGGACCACCAAGACCCTGCAGTTCCCCCAAATAATGACGTTAGGACTGCTGCTTCCTCAGCAGCCAATTACCTCACACAGACAGTTCAAACGTAACAGGGGCTCATTCGGAATATCTGTGTGCAGCTTGAAGGTTTCAATAACATTTTTAGCTGTGGAAGGTTTTTTTCACTGCCTTGAACTTACTCTTTGTGTGACATGGAAACATTGTATGCACGCAGAGCTGCATCTACACAAGTACTGTAAAGCACAGATAAAAATATTAAATTGTATAATTATATCCTGTATTGTTTACCACATTTATTAAATATTTCTATAGTACTTTTAACTGGAAATTTGTTTTTCAAACTATCTCCCCTTAAGCAGCAGTAAAAACTTTGTACTAGATAATAAATCATCCTAAATTACCAATGAAGTTGTTTTTGGCTGTGGTCCTGCAATGAATATTTATACTAATGGTGGTTATTATATCCCTGATAGACCATCTTTAGCTTTGAAGGTGCCAGCACTCTTATTGCCTGTGATGAAGGCAGGTTCTTTTTTTATTTGACAATCAAGATTACAATGGTTAGATACTAACCACAGTTAATAACAGTTTCTTTTTTACTGGGCTTGCACTCCTGGATTTGGGCAGTTTATTTCATTGTTTGTTTATAGGTTCTCTCGAGCTCTGTCACATTGAACAAGAACCAGTGAAGGTTTGGCACTTTCCTTGATAAATTCACTAAACATGGATAATTAACCATTATCAAAACAGTTGTTACGACTAATTTATATCTGTCAGATAAACATATAAAACTGCTAATCTTTTACAAAAGCAATTCATACATCAAATAGCACATTATAGCACTAGAAAGTTCCTGGGGAAACTTTGAAGGTGCCTGCCACCTTGCGCCCGTGAACCTTAAACCCATCACGCCAATGA
>JAUYWH010000014.1:15234881-15311891 GCA_034779795.1 Ctenopoma multispine | reverse complement strand
GGTCGAGGCAGATGGCCGCCCACCATGAGCCTGGTTCTGCTGGAGGTTTCTTCCGTTAAAGGGAGTTTTTCCTCTCCGCTGTTGCCTTAGACTATTCTGTATATATTTATATAATGTGTAAGGTCTTAAACCTTACACTGTAAAGTGCCTTGAGATTACTTATGTTTTTGAATTGGCGCTGTATAGATAAAGTCGAATTTAATTGAAAATGAAAAATTTCCCAAGTAACCTAATAGTGATGACCAAAGGGCACCTTTAGTTTTTGTATGAGGTGCCATAAAAATACCAAGTCACTATCGGACACTGTGAGATGAGAATGTTGTTGATTCAGAATTAGTAAAAAAACTCATTATACTAATAATTTTTAGCATAAAAAAGGCTAAAAGTCCTAGATGCAGATCCCCATGACATTACCCATAACGGCCATTTCACGCAGCTATTTTCTGTCTTTACTTTGAGAAAAATATTTGAAGTGACACTGAAAAGAAACTGAAATGGGAAATGTGTGTTTTTGAAAAGCTACAGAAGATTTTGTATAACTTGTCCTAAGAGATACAGTTTTGCACAGGCCTTTATTTCTTCAAATATTCTGCAAAATTAGCACGACAGGCTAGGAAATAAACCAGATTTGCCCTTTAGTTTTATGGGAAATACATTTACTTACTTACTTTCTAGTTTAATTAGGTTGAAAATTCTAATCTAAGTCACTACTGAGTGACCTACTTAATATGAATGGGGTGATTTTGAGCACAGGCTACATCTTGGCGGGGCCAGTCACCTCCTACAGTCTTGACATCGCCTAGAGATTCTTGCATTCAGACTTTGTGCTAGGCAAATCAAACCACCTGAAAACACTAAAGGACCTCAAGCACACATAGTGCATTATAAATAACGTCACCTTACATATCATATGTGTAGTGATTATCATGTATGACATACAGTACTGTTTTACATGGGATCAAACACAGTTGGAGCACTCCGTCCTCCATCTTTTCTAGTGCTTTGTACCCCTGAGGGTTTGGTAGATAAGCATTTGTGCTTAGTCATCCTCCTTTCATGAGCTAAATCTAGTTTAGCCTGGATTTTGTTTTGACAACCTAAATTAGTAGGCTGCACTGTACCCTTCAGTTTGCTTGATGTTGTCCAAATTCAAAAGCGCGTTGATGCAATTTGATCATTGATGACAGAGTCAGCAGCTCTGCCACAAATTCTGCCTTTAAAGAAAAAAAATGTTTTGCTGAAACTGTCAGAAAGGTATGAGTTCCATTACATGCTTATTATTGAGGTCATAGTGGGTGATGGGGTCATATTAGAGTGCATCATATTAAAAGGTGTTTCCAATGCTTTGGCCTCCTCCTTTATGTATATAGGAGTGTATGTACATCTGCACAACCTCATTAAATAAACACGTATAAACATATAGTAGAATGATCAGCTTGGCAAAGCTGCTGTATTGGATTGCATTAGATTGTACAAGTGTACCTAATAAAGTGACCAATGAGTGTGTTTATAGGGGATAAGGAAATGTTGTAATGACTTTATATACATGAATAACCAAATATGACCTGTCAGCATTAGTCCAAAAAGCCTAGGGTTGGTGGTTCCCTTCCCAGGTTCCCCCTAATTCCTGGCAACATGTTGACATGTCCTTGGACATGACCTTGAACCCTTGGTGCCTCAAAGGAATTAATAAAGTATACCATTATATTGGAGTACTTTATTCTCATATCTCTACATTACAGGTAGAGATGTAGTGTAACCTGTGGCTGCCAAGGTAATATGCTCACTCTGAAAAGACCTGACAGGGTGAATTAATTAGATGTGAAGTGACAGAAACAAACAACATCTGTGACCACCTGAGAGACAGACAAAGTCCAGTTCAGCCTCCTGCTGTTAACTGTTATTTCAGCAGAGCCTCTGGAAGTTTTCAAAGAGATGTCTTTCTCTTTCTCTCCTGTTATTTAGACAAACTATCAACTCATTTCCCCACGTGACATCCTCATCTTTTAATATATGGAGGTTAATTTCTGTGCACTCTGCTCTGAGGAAGACAGTAATGAAAGGAAAAGCCATTAGCTGTGCGTAAAAGAACCATCTCCCTGCCTCCTTTACAAGCAGACAATCAGCCAGAAATCAGCAGTGGATGATGTTTAGAGCACAAATCACAGTCCATATTTCCCTGACAGCAGCCCAACAAAGCGTTTTAGCACAATGAAGTATTTGGTAAGACTCCTTCCTGTACTGGAAACCTTATATTTCAGATGACCAAGATGAAAGAAGAACAAATCAAGACAGGATACGGGCACCAATCAAAGACGAAGAAGACACAAGCAATCTACTCAGATTTCTGGTGTGATCGAAATAAAGACAACAATTTCAATGCAGGAAATCAACACTTTAATTTGAGCACAAAAGCACTACATGGGCATCCATTGCCATCCTTTATGTATATTTAACAGCCATTGTATGCTAATTTAACAAATAAAATGTGATTGGAGGTCTGTACGAATGAAGAAGGAGGGATCCGACAAACCATTTAGAAAAACTGATGAAAAACAGACTGCTGCAGGCAAAACACAGCGTCACAGTAATCTAATTACTTTCTTCCGCACTTCCTCCACAATTACAGTACAGCTGCCTCCCCAAATCACTATGTTAATAAGTAAACTATCTACTGCAACAGCTCTATTACAATGAAACAAACAGAGGAGGCACTTGCTGAAAAGGTTGGCTAATTGAAGCTCCATGTGAAGTTTCATAGGCAGGTACCATGTTACAGTCTGTCAGGTGTTTAGCTATCGCATCACAACTAGGCAATGTTTCCTACACTGTAATAAAAAGAAAGAAAATACAATTATTTGTCACTTCTTTATTATAATTTTAAAAAAAGTGTGATATGGTTACATGACATCTTGATGCTACTGCATTTTAACTAAACTGGAGAAAAAAAAAACATGCATTTCCAGAACAGTGGAACAGAGTCTGGAATAGTGACATTTTAATATTCATGATTTTTAATCAAGAGATAGAATAAGATTCTAACACGTCCGCAAATACAACTAACATGGTAGGAACACAAGAACAGGGGGTCATCAGAGTCAGAAGGATGAATCTTACTAACTCTGATGAAGAACAAAGAAATTCTCGAGAGAGAGAGAGAGAGAGAGAGAGAGAGAGAGAGAGAGAGAGAGAGAGAGCAGCACCTACACTACATTCATTCTTATTAAGCGTGAGAAATGGTTTCAGACAAATACTACTGTGATAATCTATTTTTCTCAGGGCTGTGTGTCTGGTTTGATCAGATATGATTTGTTCTGATCATATCAAATAAGCAAAACCACTGAAGCTGACTGAGAAAATAGGCTAGGAGGGCGTTAATGCATCACCGTTAACGCCGGGATATAGCTACAAACTCATGTGTAGTAGCATTTGCAGCCTCAGTGAACATGGCTTTTAAGAATGCAGGACACGTTTGTTAGCTGATGTGAAGCCTAAACGTCTGGCAAAAACATCAAACGACTAAATAAACTAAATAAGTGTCACTGTGACACTTGGAACGTTAGAGTTCAAGGTCTGGTCTCAAGCAGGAGAGAAGTAAACCAAGAAGATGACACCTTGTCGTTATACACAAACACCTTAGCATCACACTTTATCAGCCGTGATGCTCTCGTGTACTTGAGTAAGAAAGGCCTGCTTAGCTTGCATGCATAATTGATCAAGTCACCAGATGAAAGACGGATGTGCTATTGTGCACAATGAGAAGCGGAAAAAAAACAAAATGTTTCCCTTTGGCCGGACTCTAATGTGAAAGGAAATGGACTGCCACTTATCGCAGATGCACTGTTATGGATGTCTTGTTCCTCATGTGAAGCCGCCCTGGCGGTTGCCGAAATGGATTCACCATGATCAAAAGGTTAAGGGGGAGAATTTATAAATAGGACGGCATATCAAATCATATGCAGAAGATTTGAACACTTATTTGATAAAGAAGAGTGCTCACTGACTGGGGCACGTTTGAATTTGGTTGCACGTTTTCCCTCATTCTGTTCCAGTCTGCCCTCAATCACTCAACTATAAAATGTCAAACAAAGGCAAAGACAGTGTGTCTCATTTTGCACCCCATCTTTCATTTTTCATGCTCTGGTACAGAAATAACAACACTTTATGACACTTACTTTATCCACAATCTAACCAGAGGTACTTTTGGAAACAAATTAAAGCACATTAGTGTCAGACTTTAGTTGTTTTGATGTTGTAAAAATGCATGTATCAGAGAAAAAGCTCTCAGAGCAAGACTCTGAGACATACTGTATCTACCACTTACACCTATGAATTGTCACATTATAGACACTGATGAATGAAGTATGCAACTGGAGTATCAGATTACATATGTAATCTGTTATTTGTCATTTCCTAATCCCACCCAGCTCTTTGCAATTTGTCTGTTTAATGCTGCAAAAGTGTTGGAGAGTCAGACAGCTACCTGAATAAAACTCTTAATGTATCGTGTTGCCTTTAAATCCTCATCAGGATCATTCATTATATTCTGTCTTCTGTCTACTGTGTGCCAGAGGTTATTTCAACAGTTGAAGCAAAAACATTATTTTGGTTTTCATACAAGCTATTCCAATCATTGCTGAGCTTGTTATACAAAGCTCTCTGGCTTTTAGATTTCCTGGCGCTCAAGTGAGCACAAGTCCTAAGTGAATAACTACTCTTTTCTCAGAGTTTACACTGAAGAAAGTGTCCAAACAAGCAGATAAGCAGATGTCTCAGAGGGATTTTTTTTGTTTGTTTGTTCATTATTTCATTACCCATTCGCAGTACTAGACTTTTCCCAACAAAAGCTCACAACAAAAGCCATCAGTGGAGATTCTGAATCAGTTTCTCACTGGTCAATAAACTGATACTCACAACGTTATGTTGTGTTTTTACTGCTCAGACATTGGTGAAATGACATAGTGCCTCCCAGTGGTTCATGGATGGACAGATTTGCATTTTGCTGAACAACGGTAGAAGATTTTTCACTGTGAAACAATTTGTTGTGTTATTGTTGAATAGCAACTGTTCAGTCCCTGGAAACTCAGGATGTGGACTGTCACAAGATTCAGCTGGCGGGTAGTCGTAACGCCTGCTTGCCCTTTATAAACAAGGGTATAGAAGACACAGCTTCTCGGAGAGCTGCATCTTTCCCTTCTTTAAGGATTCTAGCATTTCAAATAGAGTCACCTTCTCTAAAGAAAACTTTGGGTCTTGCAGTAGCTTTGACAGGCAGTTTACTTGGAAATATGGCTGAAAATGGGTTTAATAGTTGCATTGGACAGACTGTCAGATAAGGTTGAGACTGGAGCTAAAAATAACAGGCAGGCAGAAGATCATATAAGAAAAGTTCCACATGTTGTTGGAGAACAAATCATTTATTTAGATAATGACTTTTGTATGGAGCCTGGAAGGTGCCATATAGGGACGACTAAAAAGTAAATCGTGTTAATGAATTACAAAACTGAGTGCACAAATTAAGTAATCCATGCACATAAATAACTTAATTTGTGCTCTTGATTGATATTTTGTTTCTGGAGACACTTGTTTTGTTGTGCTGCAGTGATATTGATTGCTTATTCTCTGACATGTGACCATGGAATCAGCAAAGTCAAAGAGGTTAAAATGCTGAAACCTCAAATTGTGACTTTAATGGTTTCAGTGATGTTTATGGAACAAGCTGGAGATGTAAAGTGTATAAAAGCCTGACTGAGAGGCAGTTCACCTATAAAGTTGCTGTATTTAAGATGCAACACAAGGAGAAACTGAGCTTGAAAGCAGCAAGCTACATAATGTGCACAGACTTTACTTGTGCCCCCCTGATTTAGTCATTTACTTATTTTTGTCCCGCCCCTTGAATAAATATTTCTAACTGACTGACCTGCTAAAAAAAAACTATCTTCCACTACACTAAACAGTGTAAATGCACTCAGGATAAAGACTGGTCTAACCACCATGTGGAGATGTTCAGTCAGCTTCGCTTAACAGAGCAACTTAAACAGCCTGTTCAGTGCTTAAAGCAAGAGAATTGACCAAGAAAGAGGAAAACAACAGTATTTAAAATATCAAAAGCCGCAGAGAAGAATATTAAACAGAACCTAGACGTGGAATAAAGTCTAAGGTATCAACTAAATGCAGCCTAGTTTAAATGTCCACATCACTAATACATCACCAATACATACTTATTGACATGTGAGTTGAGCGATTCCTTAAAAAATGTGAAGATAAGTGATTCATTGCACCATTTTTACTTATAAATATGGAATTTAGTCCAGCTGGGTCCTACACAGCCACAGAGGTGGCGGCACAAACAAGTTGAGCACAGTTCCCGAGGGTTCGATTTGTGCACGCCGACCGCACACACGTTTCAACCCCAGAGCGGGAGGGAGTCTGGAGACGGTCAGCGACTCAGCTGGTTCACCTCTGAAGGCGTGGAGTAGATCCAGGGATTCCATATAAGGGAACCCGTGTCGACCTGAGCTCAGTCCATATTGACCTGTCAGTTTCTGATGAATCAAACCATAAAGATTCTGCATACGATTCACATCAGTGAATACAGGTACACGATAAGTGTTTATTTGGAAATCGTTCAATGGTAACCAAGACCAAAGACATTTCAAATGCAGTGTTTGGCTGCTGTTTGTGGTTCTGTTTTAGAACATACAGTATACAGTATGCACTAAATGTAATAATGATGTTGTGTCAAACAAATGAAACTTAGCAAGATTCTACAACTACGTTTAAAAACTGTACGCTTTCTCAAATTAACTAATTAAATCCTGCTTTTCAAACGTCTTGCATTTATATGAAGAATAACACAGCTTAACTCCTCATTAGAAAACTGTATGCTCCACTGCCCACAATATCTTTTTTTTTCAGTGGTTGATTTTGTTTTTTGACCTGTAGAAACATTTCTTTCCGGTTTTTCAATGCAGTTCAGTAATCACTTTATTGTCCCATAAGAGCAATTATTTTTGCAGCAGTAGAGCAACACAACAAACGCAGATGATATACGACATCAAACACAGAATACATATAAAAGTTATATGTGTATACAAGTAGTAAAGTAAAAAAGGCACTGGGGAGTTGCATGGGAAAAGTGGTCCAAAGTAATCAGTAAATAAGCATATACTGTATCTTGGTAAAGTACGCATTATTAAAAACTTTTAGGATGTCGTCTGCTAATATTTTAGCAGAAAGACTTTACTTTAGATACAATAGGAGAAATTTAGACCACATGCTGCAAGGCAATGTTAGTGGGCATAAAACCAGCTATAAACCCACAAAACTCACCTTGCTATTGTAGTTTTTGTACTAAGAAAATATCATAGTTTTAAATGGGCAGAACACACTTTTTGAAAGTAACAGTTTATTCCACAAACGCATGGCACAACACAGAAGGACCAGCTCATCAGGACTTCAGCAGTTCACCTACATCTGAAAGACAATTCACACTCCTTTGATGGCCAGGTCGTCAAGCTCCTAAGACTGCGAGGTCGACTGGTGTTGGGAGAAGCAGTTTACTGACAGATTGAACAACCCTCGTTAAGCAGAGGAGGCTGCCTCAATAATTAAGACATAATATATCACCCACTTACAATGCAGTTCTTTCAACTCTACCCAGGCGGTTTCACAGTCGTTCACATCTCAGCTCAGGTGATCACAGTGACATACATGAAAGCCAGGGGGAACAACAACCCACAGGTGACCATCAAGTACTAGCGACTTGAAGTATCTGGAATGAAGGATGAAACGTCTTCAAGGAACTAAAACAAGTCCAGTTGCCACTAAATAACCGTTTTTAGGATAACCATGATCTGGATGACTAAGAATCTCCACAGTCATTTACACTCCACACTGTGGAACCCATTACTAAGTTGGGTAACTTAGTAACTAAGTTACTACTAAAATCATCAATAACAAAAGTACTGTAGTGGAAGTAGTAAGTGTCATCACAAGACGGAGAAAAGGAATGGAAAATTTTCTCTGGCTCGGAAAGAACATTTTAATGGCTTCTTGAAACAGCTCAGAAAACAAAGAAAAAAACACTAAAACCTCTGTCCTGCTCTCAGTGTGAATGATCTTCCTTCTACTTGCTGTAGTCAGCCTCACCAACTGTATTGATTTTTTTTCCCGTCTGGAAATAAGTGGCTGAGGCTCTCTCACCTCAGCCACCATGTTGTTTTGCACACACACACACACACACACACACATTTGTCCGTGTTGTCTGTTGTCTGGTGCAGTAACAACATGGATGTGATAGACTTTGTCGGGCTCTGTTGACCACATTCGCCAACGTGTGAACGTTTTTTATGATTATAGTCCCCAGAAGGTGTAAACAAGTAAGATCAGCTCTCTCCAATACTCATGTCATGATTTCTAAGGAGCACTGAAAGTATAGGTTGAAGAAAATAAATGATGATTTTTTTTTTTTTTTTCCAGCTAGAAATTTACTGAGCAGCGCTGGACCCCTCAGCCTATTGACTCAAAACTGAAAGGGATACTGTGTTTCTTAGAGGCACAACATCACTCTAAAAAACAACAAGTCTCAGTACCAGCTAGATAAAGAATTGCACTTGGGAGGGTGACAAACTGGCGAACAAAAGCCTTTTCTGATAATCCCATCTAATTGTGCTTTCCCTAATTATTCACATCAAACCATGAGACATCCAGTAAATGCACCCTCCCTATTATTACCAGATGCTGACGAGCATTATCATCAATTCTGAACCCTGTTTCAGTATGTCAGAGTGGATGTTATCCTCCCCGCATCTGCTGCCCAAACGGGTTAACCAAACGGAAGCCAAATCAGGAGATGTCACAGGAAGCACGACGCTCGGAAACTCACATCAAAGTCTGGCTGCAAATGTCACAAAAATCGAGAGGAACTGCTTGAGCTAAGTATCTGTTGCACAACCTGCTGTCAGCCCACCTTGAACCAAGGTGAATTTACCTTCCCGATGGGTATGTCACCAAAACTACCCGCATATCGATAATTGTGCTCGGCTTACAGAATCCCACAAGGCCGGCTGCTGCTCTAAAATAACGTGATGTCTGATCGTGCCATCTTTGTCCTTGTCTATAGTGAGCGGGAGATTTCTCTGTCCTCTCAGCCAATAGAGGACAGAGAAACTTCTCTTAAGTTAAATCATACTGTCTAGTAGACTGCAGAATATCTTCATAACAGCTGTTTTTTCAGCAAATCAGCTGCTCGGCGCTGTGACTCAAATAGAATTATAATAGGAGAAAGGGGCAGAAAGATCAAAAGACAAACTGCGGCAGTGGTTTGAGAAGTTTCTGTGGGTGTAACGGCGTGTTTCCGTTTTAATGCTGCTGTCCATCATGAAGGAGCAAGCTGTGAACTTTTCACAACCGGTAATCAAGCCTATGAGCCATGTGTGTTTGAGAGGAAGAATCTATCAACAGTAGACTTTCTTTTGTGCAATTGTCCAATAAAAGGAAACTGAAGCTCACTGAGGGAAATGAGTGCGGTGCAGTGTGACACTATAAGCATCTAGAACAAATGGCTTGCTACTCTTATACTTCTTTGTGTTACCTGACAACTGCATTATAGGATACTGACATTTGAGAATGGTTTTATTCTACTAATGCTTCACTACACTGCTGCTATGAACCTGCTATGAACCTTTATTTAGAACGATTATTCTCTACCGAAGCACACCCGTAAAAAGCATCCCAGCTCTCAGGGAAGATAGCAATTGTCCAGCACGCCTTGGATTGATGATACATTAGTGCTCAGAGGTTGTAGATGGAGTTTGGAGACTGTGGGGGTTGAAGAGACACTACTTTGGCTGCGTCCATTAGCTTAATGCGGTCTGTTCCACTCAACAGCCAATCTCCTGTGCCTCTGTGACTACACTGTCATGTGCTCTTCTCTTTTCACATCTCTGTTGTGTTTGGGGAGATGAAAAAGAAAACATTGCTCTGTAGTATGGATTTAGATAAGCATGCAGTATTCCCTGTATGCCTCAACGTAGTTATAAGATGATTCTGATACTAAGAAGCTAAGCCTAGCTGCCTCATTTTACCTAGAATGTGGATATACATAGATTATGCATATCATATATTATATAATGTATATATGCATATATTATACAGACATACTGTAGAGCACAGTATATACAAGTTTATCCTTTTAGCATCTTACATGCTCTACACATCTACATGTCATCACCTGATGTCACATTATTTCATGTCTACCATCACCCAGTGGATGTGTCACTGCATTTATTTATTTATTTTTTTTGGAACATCTGCCGTAACCACAGCAGCATATGCCTCACAGCTGTTAATGCAGCTGAAAGGTCCAGGGCTCACTGCTCCAGATTGTAAATATGCAAGCATGTGATGATGAGCCATGCAAGCCATGCAAGGTATCACACATTCAGCAAGGTGAGAGAGAGCACATCCTTCTAGTTACTTTACGTATGTTGCTAACTTAAAGGGCTGGATTGACCAGAATATGAGGAAAAACATGCATGTAAACTGCAACCTGACTGGTTGGTGTAGTCATTGAATCCACTGTAGATTATAGCGTCTCATCCATATTCATGACATTTACCAAAACGCTCTCATAAAGTCTTTTTTTTTTTTTTTAATTGAAGCTTGAAAAGCAAAACATGAGAACACACACCAGCTGCACACAAACAAATAGCATATAATATCTATCTTAATGTTATTAATGTGATCACCCATGTTTAGAAGGATTCAAGTTGTCTAATTCAGATTTTTATTGGCAGATATATGTTAGACCCTCGTCTTATGTTGAGCTGGAAAATGTACCACTATCTGTTTTAGTTTGTCTGCTGGGTTTGACAAATAGAAACCACTGTCTTAAATTGGTCCATGGCTGAATCTTAATCAATGAAATTACTTTTATTTGGTCTACAAAAGGGGTCTGTTAAAGTGAAGTTTAACAGACCTAAGAGATATTGGTGCCTTCAGTGCTCCAGGCAGTGGAGAGGCATCTGGAGTGTGTTTGTGTGTGAGCGTTTGCTTATGACTCAACAGTAGGAAGCCTAAGAACTCACTCGGGAGCCACAGAGAAAAAAAAAAATTCCCCCAGGAAGAAGAAGGAACAGCTGAGACTAATTCTTCAGATTACCTGGCAGCTGGGGGGGAAAAGTAACACGACAAATAACCCAGGAGCTTTTTGGTGTAATTGCTTTCATTTGCAATTCGTTTGTATGTGTGTGGAGTACGGCACTGCCTATTTCACAGGTGTTATAGTTAGTTGCAAACACAGGACTACTTTTCTTTCAGGGCACATATCTTCACTTTGTCAAGATACTGGAGTTTCCGCCTGCCAGCATGATGCACACACAGCCACATCCAGCAAATCATACAACATGCAGGAGAAAATATTATATTAAAAAAAAAGGATAACAGAAAACACCAATGCAAGATGGTCCACCACACATGCTCACACGTGTAATGCTTGGGCAGTGTTGGCTGTAGATTGTCTCCTAGCATGACTGGATTATGTAATGATGGCAGAATTGGAGAAATTTAGATCAGACTGTGGTCTTCAAATTAACATAACATTGTATTTAATCCAATGTTTATGATATGGCATTTTATTCATCAAATGTCTAGTTTATTGTAGATAGCAATAAACAATACCAAATAACAGCTATGTTATCATTCTTTTTGTCTGATCTGAAGGTTATATTGAGGTTGTTTAATGGAACAGTTCAGAAGGTGCATCCACCCACTCAGAGGTCTAGCAGAAAATAAGTTTTTTTTTTACACACAACCAGGATAAGGAGGGCTACAATCAGCCAGTGAGCCTTCATCAACTGGACTTTTTCTTTTTCTTTTACCATGCCAGTATGGCTCCATCCATGGAGTCCATCAGATCAGCAGTGTAGTTATAGACTTATAGTTGTACCACAGTTTAGCCACTGTGTCAAAGTTGCTTCGCAGCTATATGGAGAACGAATTTCACGCATTTCAGATATAATATTCAGTATTATTACAGTATAATTATATAGTAATACGCTACTGATTTTACACACGTTAGTTCTGTTTTCTCAGTTATTGAATCATGTTGACTTGTAGTGAGAAAAGCAGGTGCTACTCATAACATTAATTCTAGTGCCTCAGTACTGTGACAGCGTGACACTGAACCATTATCTACAACACCAGCGCTCTGAAATTGAGGCAGCTAAATGGAATCATTTTCACCTGTGGTTGTTAGTTTAGAATCTGTCATTCACTCCTTGTCAGTTGTATCCCCACCTCTCACCGTCACACAGTCTCCTCACCGAGCCGCGCACCTGCTCCCAGTTTCCAAATACGCTCCCCGGCATCCTACACAGTCCTGTAGCCATAACTGTTACATATATCCTATTTTCTTTTGTGCCAGCATGTCAGCCTTGTTGTTCTGCCTCTGTTGTCTTTTGACTATGTCTGTTTATTTACTCCCTTTTGGATTTGGTTGCCTGTTCTTGCTGCCTGTGCTACTGCAGACCTCTGCCCTGTTTTATTGACCAAGTAAAGCTTGCTTATAACTTAATGCCTGCGAGTCGTGCTTTTGAGCCCACTCCTTGTGTTACAGTGCTGTAGTGAAGAGGTGAAAACTGTGGGGATGACACAATTTTAAAAATATTTCCCTTCAGTTATTTTAGAATAACAATGTTTCCTCTTAAATGGATTTGTTCATGTACCCTATGTATATATCGTTATGCACATTTGAAGGAAAATAGTTTTTATTTGAAGAAAGTGCATGACTGTGATTTTCTCTTATGCCAACTATTCTCTCTGCAAAGAGACATTAGTGTGATAACACACTGAGAGATAAGCACTGACTTACAGTAACGCACAGAAGCATAGATAATTTATCTCCACAAACCCACACCCTTTTTTTTTTCACTGGTAATTCCAGCTGTAGCTCAACAATTGTCCAAACATAGAATTTTCTGTTCACCCTGAAGGAAGTGAGCATGCAGCTCAAAACTTCTATCAAAGATGGGAGAAATTAGGGATGTTGTTCACACGTTCTGCATCATCCAAGTCAAATACTGATTCTGTTTTGATCATTTGTCTTCAGGAGGATCAATAGAAAACCACTATGCCACTGTAATGCCAGCATTGAGAGTATCAGCGGTGAAATGGCGAAATGTAAAATGATTTTTCTGGCTCATTTAGCATCTGTTCGGCTGCTCTTTCTTAGATATGTGTGACCTTTAAAAAGTAGGGCTCAGGCTTGAGATGAGCTGAGATCTCCCACAAGCATGGAAGTCTCTACCAGCTTTTAAAAGAAGAAATGAAATCCTCTTTCATATTTACAAAAACAACAACAACAAAAAAAGGTGAAAAAAAAATGTTGGATGACGGCGCCTATCTTATCACAGCCAATACTTCTCCTTCACACTCCAGACGCCTACGAGCAATTTCAGCTCCATGGACTGAAACATAACCACTCGCCCAGCTCCACCTTTTGTCTGTTGTGTGTCTGTTTTTGTTGTGCTTCAAGTTTAAGGTAATATAATCCTCAATTTATAGTAAAGTACTAGAAGGGTGGAGCACAAAAAATGATCACTGTGAACATTAAAAAAGACTTTAGTCACTGTAAATCTATAGAAACAAATACATAAAGTAGACCATAAAACTACCAGAGCAGACACGTGACAATATTTCAAATTACAAACACAGAATGCTGAATACAATTCTCACAGTGGGAACTAGGTCCCCTTGATGCCTGAATGCCAAACCGAGCGAGAGCCTCATATTGTGTGTGTTTGGGCAACTGGGCAAAACTCTTTCTGCCCATCTGTGTTTGCCATCTGTAACATTGAATTAACACTGCAGCAGCATCCTAACTCTAGTGTTGATGTCCCCGCTTTGGCCTCCTTGGAGCCTGGGACTCCATCCAACAACGTTAGTGTGTTTTGCTTTTATTTGTTACTACTTTTGACCACTTGGGGCAGCAGACACGGAGCATTATTAAGTTTGGAGTTTTGCTTGTGTGCATTCACTCCTATGAGCTGTGTATTGGTCTCCAGCAACATCTGAGGGACTATATGGCTCATTTCCACCTAAATGCTTAACTTGACTTGTGAACACTGTGTATAAAATATTTAGAAGTTAGTAGTAGTTTAACTGCCCCTACGAGGTCAGATTGCAGAGGTTAATTTAACAGGCTGTAATTATAAGTGTCTTAGAAAAAGGAACTCTGCTAACTTCGACCATTCAAGCAACAAATTGTTTCCCTCAGTGGATGTACACGTAAACCATTTTGAAGAAAAAAAAGAGCTCTCTTGTTGGCTTTGATGTAACTCACTGAGGCGGATCTTACATACAGAAAGGTGCCAAAGGACCAAAGCCTACTGAAGTGCAGTCGTGTGTGAACGCACCGTGTCTTATAGCTCCCCTGTGAATGTGTTTCATTTGACCCAGCCCACCCAGCTGATTGGTGAGGTCCTAGCCTGCTGATGTATACCCCCTCAAGCATAAAACGTTCACTTTCACTCTTTCTGAACCCAAAGTACTAATTTTGTGCAAGTCAAGACCATTAACCCTCAACTGGAATATGTACAGAGTTTGCTTCATCATAGGTCCCTGTTTGCATTTACACTGACTTTTACAGTTTATGTGTAAATGCAAGGATTTAATACACTGTTTTTATACAGTTTTGTATATGTTTATCATTGTTTTTGTCACGTAAATGAAACAAAATTTCCATAAAAGAACAAAAAAGACATTTCACTGAACTTTCACTAGATTTTTTAATGACATTTGTCCATTTTACTTATATATCCACGTCCCCATCAGAGGACAAGCTTTATCTCTGTAACTGCTTATGTTAGTCAGTCAGCATGTCCACAGTAGCTTTCAAGCCTTTCAAGCATTACTGTATGTTTGACTCTTTCAGGAGCACCCATTATGTTCTTTTTTGAACATGATCCTTTTATGATTATGTAGAACAGGGTTTCACACACTTTGAAGCCACAGTGTAACTCATTTGTCATTGCATGAGAAAATCACTATTGAAAGGTGTTCATGAGACGAGACAGACTAAACGCAGTCTGCAGACGGTCATTGAAAATCACTTATCTGACACCCAATCCACGCGCAATAATTACACATAGGAACAGAAAATAACACGTGAAAGCGCACGATGAGCCATGATGAATAACAAACATTATATACATTATACATGTTTCTTGTAATTTTGTACAAGATCAACAATTATTGTCTTCTCTGTTGTCTAATCAGAAGTAAGCCAGTTTTGCAGTCCCAAACTAATTATCTCAGAACTGTCAGTTGGATAGAACTAAAGAACATTTTCTTACACGTGTGTACATGCTTGACAAACTGGCCCTTCCTTTTTGTGTGACTTTCATATTCCTCTACATCTCAGGGGCAGATATTTCACTTCTTACCAGCCACTACTCCTATAGCAGCTTTGCTGACAGAGGTTAGATGTGACCCTGTGGACTCCTTTGCCTCTACAGATACAGCAACTGAGCCTAAATGGCAACAGCTGAAAATTCTAGACTACTTAAAGTCCAGAAAGTTTGCATCCTTTACATCAGAGGAGCACAAAAAATGATGGACATCATGTTAACAATGTTAGGTCTGATTCCCTGCGAAAGGATAAAGCCTTATCACTGATCTCCCAGCACAAACATCAGAAGGCAACCACATGATTTCCCATCGCCCTAATACAAATTGGTCTGACTTTAAAAGTTGATGCTAGCTGTGAGGATTGTTGACCAAAGGGCTGCTCATCTGATAATGATGGGCAATTAGAGAAGTACGGATGCTCTCAATGGAAGCCTGGCAATCTACTCTGCAGCTTCAAGTTATAATGGTGGTGAAACACCATTATAACTTGAAGCATCCAATATAATATAAAATCCAAAGCGTCAAAAACAACTCAGAGACTCAACTGGGGCTGAGCTCTGCTGCATGCCGTACCCCTCTCTCTTCACCCTCTGTTGGCTGTTGACTGATTGCTGTTTCTTACCAATTTGCTGAGTTTGATTAGCTCATAAGTGATTCAATGGCCTTTCCGTTGCTCATCGTGACCATGGTCCAGTATGTGAACATCCCTCTCTGTCCATGATCAAATTATATCAAGTAATTGTACGAGTTTTTAAAGTGTAATAAACCACAAGTGGAGAAAATCCAAATAAATATATTACCATAAAAATGACGGTCAAATTATGAAGTTTAGCTCAGCTTATTGTACTGGAATTACATTAAATTACATTCATTTTCTCTCAGATTACAAAAGAAATTGCAAATGAAAATGATCCATCTTTGATCTATCTCATTGAGTGAAATATTCCCTTCCAATTCTTTGTTATCACATTATCCCTCTAAATATTTAGAATTAGAATATGTGCCCACGTGATATTAGCAATAACTCAAACAGTTATCGGAACAGGAAATGTGGAAAGCTTGTGTGAATAATGAATGAACCACCTTGACTGATGGGCAGTAAAAACCTATGGCAGCAACCATCTCCTCCATCAAGTTACTGTATAAATAGTTTACACTGCAATAATAAATAATGAAGTTAAAACATGTCCGCAGGATCATAAATCACAACAAGAAATAAACTGAAATAACATTCAGTTACTTACTTTAGCAATTACTGAAAAGGCAAAGCATCATGTAAAAAGAGGTTTATTACATTTTTTACAAATACACACAACATCATACAAAAAAAGCATCACAAAAAAAAGGCATTTGTTAAAACTAGGCACCTATTTCAAGGAAAAAGGTGTATGAAACCTAATTAACCGAAAAGTTTCATTAGGGATTAGAAAACATATCATCAGTGATTTTAAAAAATGGTATAAATAGGTATTAGTTAAAGAATCAAAACCCTTAAAAAATTAAAGATTGTAACAGATTAGGATCCCCAAACAATTAATAACTGCACTGTAATACTACATGAATTGGCAGTAACCAGACAAACCGGTTATTTCAACACCTCGAAATTATAAAACATACAAAAGAAAATAGAAAAATTCCTCCAGCAGACACTTAAATGACAGACATGCTGTAATGCACTTGGACTAGATCTGTTTGCAAACTGACGCTCCAGACGTTGGGAGATTGGCTTCAGTGGTTCAAAGTGGTCATCCTGCAGTTGGAGAGTAAGGAGCTCAAATTCCGCAGCAAGACACTGAACCTCTGCTTAAATCTCACATTTCCTAGACAGAAACTTCCCAATTCCACAGCTTGTTTTTCACATTAAACTCTTGCATATAAGTGTAATAAAAAACTTCAAATATTACACACAAGATTGATTTAAATGTTGATATCTGCAAGAAGTATCAGGACATGCACGTAGCTGGTGTAAACAGTATTGTATTTAGTGAAGCTTTGTAACTGCTGCACCATGAACCATTTGGCAAGACTGTCTAGCTTGGAAGGTTTCGTCCATACTGCATGTTAAGAAAAAGGGAGTTCAGGAGAAACATTCACAAACTGCTGTTCCCTCTCAAACCGTACACAACTCTGCTGGACCTCGAAGGCCTTTAACCGTATCACCTCTGTGTGTGAAGCTTTCAGAAAAAAAGAAAAGAAAAGAAAAGTCCAGATGCTTAGAGTTCGGTCTGAGTTACAGTTAGAAGCAGCCTCACATGAGGATGCTTTTCCTAAACAACGATGGCAATGTTTCCATAAAAAAAATCTATACAGTGACCACCATGTCCAGTTTCTCTGTGCCACAGTGAGCTCTGGTGTTCCTCTGGTGCAAAGCAGCAGCCGCTAGTCCCACTGCTACCTAGATGCATCAGGGATGAGTTTCTTGAACCAGCGGCCCACAGCTACGTCTACTCTTACCACTAGCGTGACTCCAACCAGCAGGAACACGCTGCTCACCAGAAACCCTGACGCCTCAAACATTAACCTGGTGGAAAAATGAAAAGAGAGATCTGTATGTACTTTTCTGAATTAAAAATAGGAAAAATGATATTTTGACAAATTCACTGGACAGGGAGAGACAGGAATTCCCAGTGCAAATATTTATATTGTCCTGAGCCCATATCCTCAAAAGAGCTGGAAAATCCATTCAGGCACTTACTTGGGCGCGAAAACCTTCCACACCATTAGGTGTCTCCTGAGGATAGCAGCTGCGCAGACTGAAGCAAAAACCTGCAGAGAGTGCAGAGTGGTGTGATGTGACACACACTGAAACGGTGGAAATGGAAAAAAAAAAAAAACGGTTTTAAACTGATGACCAAACAAACCTGTGCTCCGTGAATAAAGAGGTAGCGCGTCGAGAGTTGTAGGAGAGCAGAGCTGAACTGCTGCGGGCTTTCTCTCAGTCTCATCTCCATCACGGCATCTTCTCCTTCTTCCCCGAAAGCTTTTCCTCCCCGGCTCCCACGTATCTCACGCACCAGGGGCCAGAACAGCAGCAGTGGACAGCCCACTGAATACAAATACAAGTCATTTGGTCACGGGATCACACAGTTTGCCGCACTGAGTTTACAACACTATTTACCTACC
Organism: Ctenopoma multispine; assembly: GCA_034779795.1. Lineage (NCBI taxonomy): Eukaryota > Metazoa > Chordata > Actinopteri > Anabantiformes > Anabantidae > Ctenopoma > Ctenopoma multispine. Next base: position 15,293,357 of record JAUYWH010000014.1, on the reverse strand, counting down.
TGCAAACAGGATGTGTGCCGCAAAGGTGTTGAGGGTAACCAATGAGGCGGGCAGTACGGTGCCAGTGTGACCATCAGGGAATCCCACAAAGGCAGCGCCCCACTGGATGGAGGGGAAGGTGGGCAGGTGACCTGTGGCATGAAAGAACTGGGTGGCAGCCAGAGACCACAGCACTATTGGAGTCCAGGGTACATTATAACCACCTGAGGGAAACATTGAGAAGTCTAAAACTAAACACAGATTGTGTCATTTCTATGAAGTGTTATGACAAAAAAAAAAGAGGCAGAGAAAGCAAGACAGAAAATATATATGATTCTAAGCAGCTTACCAGAAAATGTTCCTTGCAGGCCTCTCAGGGTAGTGGAGGAGGCGTGAATGTGCAACAGAGCTGCCATTTCTAGCAGCAGCAGGAGGAAAGACAGAGCCATGCCCTCTGGGTGCAGCAACAGCAGACCGATTCCCAGCAGGCCGCAGAACAGCAGCAGAGGGGCAGTGTAGACAGTTCCCAGTCCGTAGGCCTCCACAGCGGGCCTGCTCTCCACCTCACTACTCCCACTCAGCTCTCCATCGTCCAGTGAACGCCGCATGCGCTGGTAGATTTGAGGGATGAGGTGATGCAGCTCAGCCTGGGGGCTGATGCCGGTGCTGGCTCGGTAGCAAGGGGCGGGTAGTGACGGACCTCTGGCAGAATGTCCAGCCCGGGTCTTCACAAACACAGTGAGAGGGTCTAGCCAGATGAGAAACAGCCCCAGCCCCAGGAGGCAGAAGGCGGCTCTGGGGAGGGCCAGCTGAGCCAAGCTGATGAGCTCAGTCAGATTCCTGAAGCTGTCCTCTGGAGTGGCACTAACAGCCCAGTGCAGCCCCAGGCACACAGACAGCAGCGGTAAGACGCAGCGGGCTGTGAATACCGTCCCACCTGAGGAGTTGAGGTTACCATAGTGGCGGAGGCAGCATCTCAGCAGATAGGTACACAATCCAAGGGAGATTACAGAGAGGATGTAATGGAGGTTCTTCAGCTGGCTCTCCTGCAACCGGGAAAGAGGAGAAAGGAACGGTGAAGGCTGGCAGGAGCCCTGCTCTTCTCGACAGCCATGGAAGGAGAGGGAGAGGTAGAGGCTGCCAATGAGGAGTCCTACACAGGCTAGGAGGGTGCTGCTTTCCTTCCTCACAGCTGACGGGGACAGTGCTGGTGAAGGCAGCAACCCTGCAGACTTCAGGGGGTCATGGCTTGGGGGTAAAAGCAGGCTATCCCAGTTGAGATGTAGGGGAACGTAAAGAGCCAGAGAGAACACCAGAAAAGTCACTACCCGGCCTTCAGCGATCACGTAGCTATCTGAGAGCAGGGAGGCACAGCGGAGGAGTGTCACCAGGGGAGCGGGGGCGAGGAGGCGACGTGGAGTCAGACAGCTAGCACAATTAGCTGCTTTGGAGCCATTCTTTGCTATGGCACAAGACTGGCGAGCCCTCCACAGGAAAAGAAATTCAGAGGCGAAGGCAGCAGCAGCCGCGCACCACGAGACCTCAACGTAGCCGCGCGTAAACAGCTGACCAACAGCCACACAAACCCCCGCTGTTAGTGCCACGGCAGCCGGGGCCCTCAGTCCAGGTCCGTTCTCCCCGATCAGCACAAAGGACAGCTCAGACAAGACAAAACACATCAGGCAAGCAAACGCCAGGATGGCTAAGCCTGCTGCCATCTTGAGTGGGTTAAATCGAGCCCAGGTAGCTCGGCAGATGTCTCTGACAGAGGTGAGGTAGGCCTGCAGAGAGGTGGCCAGCTCGGGGGAGGGCGATCGACCCCCTCTAATTGCTGTAAGGTACTCAGAGGAGAGGCGGGAGAATTCATCCTTCAGCTGAGAGAGGCTCTCTGGCGGGATATCTTTGGCCATAGTGGAATAAGTCTCCAGGAAACGGTTTACCTTAAAACGCAGAATGATGACATGAGGTGAAATTAAATACACACAAAGTACACAAATAGAGAACATCCTCTAGGATATGCAGACATGGAGAAAATTGGTAAGACAGCTCCTCCCTGAGCAGACTACCTGCTTTGCATTGATCCACAGTGCCTCCAGCTGGCTGAGGCCTCCAACTGCACCTCCTGTCTGCCCATGAGGCGGGAATATAGGCAGGAGAATCTGTCCCACACTGCTGTACGGGATGGGAACTCCGAGCAGCAGAGCCAGGGTGGGCACCAGGTCAGTCTGGGGAACCACATCCGGTTCACTCTACAAACATGAAAAAAAGTTTTAGTTATCTGCTTTTATTTACCAAGTGTGCACCAAACCTGCAGCCATACATCCATGCTTGCAGCTGACAAAAACTGACATGATTGTGACAACAGATGATCACTGAGAAACAAATGGCGCTCATTACCCAGAGGCTGGCGTCATTTCTTAACTGCGAGACGATTATCGCAAAAGTCTTTTCTAAGTCAAGCAGTCAGTTACCTCTGCAGTCAGATTCATCAGTGAGATCGGTGAGTTTGTTCGAAAGAATAATTGTTGGAAAAGAGAGTGTCTCTTTGTCTAGTAGGGTATCGTCTAATAATCTCCCTTTTCCTTATGGTCATAGTGTTTCTGTGCTTTCTATGATTTTCTACGATGTATTATAAAACGCACCAGTTACACTGCAATTAGGGAAATCAGTGCAGTTCACTTTTCTAATGTAAGACCACCTGCCAACATTCATTTAGTGGATCTGGTGAAGTGCAAAGACTGATGAAATCTTTCAGAATTTATTAGACAAATATTCTGGTGACTTGGAGATAAAAACCTGATTTAAACTGCATTTGCTGATAAAACAACATCTATTTTTCTGCCACTTGTGAGTCCAAATGGAATTCAACATGTTTGTTGTGTAAACTTTCAGCAGTGTTATCTCTCTCTCTCTCTCTCTCTCTCTCTCTCTCGCTCGCTCTCTGTGTAATGCATTTACTTTACGTTTACCGACCACTGGAATGTGCTATTTATAACCAGACACAACAGGAAGTGTGGTAATCTCTAAATTTGAGTTGAAACAAAACATTTTAGAGAATTTCAAGATCTGTTGTTTTTTGTTATTGCTGTTTATATTCATCATACTGAGGACTTGAAGAGATTATTTTGACCATATTGAAATGTTAGCTAATCTACCAACCTGTGAGAGATGCCCAGGAAACAAAGGAGACGGACTGTAGAGGAAGACAGCAGCATCGGTCTCCTTCTGACTTTCTCCGCCATGATCTCCCGTGTCTGTCATCCCGTGATCTCCCATCACCACCAAGAGGGTGTCGTTCTGCAGACGGTCAATCACAGACCTGGGGGGGGGGGGGGGGGGGCAGGTAGAAATTAAATAAAGACACGGTTTCCTTCTTTTCTCACATTCACATTTCCTTTCTTCCCATGACATATGACTGTTGTAATAAAAGCATTACTAACAAACATCTGTACTGGTGAACTATGACAGCACATTATCATCACTACAGCAGGAGGGTGCTGTGAAACAAGCTCATAGCAGATGTACTATTGTCTGACCTGATGACTCCGTCCATCTGGGTGAGCTTGTCAGCCATGGCCGGGTGGTCTGGACCAAACCTGTGACCGCAATGATCCACCCCGAGAAAATGAGCAACCAGGACCTCCCAGTCCTCACCCACCACTGTCAAAACCAATACAAAGGGACATGTGGTATATGAGGCGCAGCATACAAAAGAAGCATTATTCTATAAATACAATAAAGACCTAGACCTGTGCGTTAGTGTCAGGATCTAAGAGTTTAAGCTATTTAATGGTATCGTCGACACAAGTATGCATCTCTTTTAACAGCACTATAACAAAGTAAATACGTACTGGTAGAGTAGAGGTGCTGGAGGATGCCATTGTCCACAGTGTGCAGATCCTTCACATTGAAAGAAGGGAAAGGCAGAGAGCGGTGGAACTTCTTAGGAAAAAGGCTCTCCCAAGTGTCGTCACCCATGAACACCACCCGTTTGCCTGCGATAGCATACGAGCAATTCAAAATCAGGTAACGTCATTTGTTGATTCCGTTGCGTTTTAGTTTTATATCTCAAACAGAATGTTTGGGATAAGACTTAAGGATAATGTAGGCTAACAATAAAACAGCTGTATGGCAGATCTAAATTGTTATTTTCTCACATATGACTCCGTCAGTAATGACACAGCTGATGTCAGTCATTAGAGGGTGGCTAGATGCACAGCATGTCTGAATAAATGATCCCAGTGACAGCAGAGAAGCAGTGTTTGTAGTGTACACTCTCAGAGGTTTGAAAGTCACTGTTTCATCTCAGCTGTCACTAACTCTTTGAAACCCCATTTCCAAGAGCTAGTGATAGTCAGTTGAAAAGATCTTTGCTGCTACTCACCTGCTTGCCCAAACTGGTGGATGAGATTGTCCTCCAGGATCGCACTGGACGCAAAGTTATTACCTACATCCACAAAAGTGGGCAGAGATCCGGTGGTGAAGCCCTTAATCCTCTGCATGGTGGTCGTAGGAGGGTCAGCTCGGAAGGGGTACAGGCGGCTGTGAGAAGGCCTGGATGACACTATCTCCTCCAGCAAAGGCAGCTTGTTCTCGTAAGGTCGGGGTGCCGTGTTGTTGGCGTCAAACCGGGCGAAGTCGATCTTCAGGGCGTCGATTATGAGCAGAACGACCCTGCGGAAACGCGGCTGGACGCGGCAGAAGTCCACAGGCTCCTCTCCGGGCTGCAGCACGTCTCCGCAGGTGCTGGTCCTGTTCACCTCAAGCCTCACCAGCAGGAACCCGCTCACGAACAGGTAGATGCCCACAGAGTAGACCGCACACACCCAGAGGAGAAGGGACAGCACCGGGAGCCCCTTCATCCTAAACACACAGCTAAGAACAGTAAGCGAGGAGCACTTGTTCCACGCTAAGGTAAAACGTGACACCTGCTGTACGATATATTAATGCGTGCAGATGAACAGAAACATCTATTCCCAGCTCAAATAACAAACATGGTATCCAAACGTCACTATTTTAACCAGCTAACGTTAAAGAGGACGTTTAACACTAAGTTAGCGCTGCTAGCCGAGGCTAACTCACCTGGTCACTGACCTTGTAAGAGTCGTGTTGTCGTCCTCTCTCTGCCGGAGGGCGGACATGAACGTGTGTGTCCACAACACAGGGGTACAGGTGTTTCAGGTAAACACAGACGTCAGCACCACCCTCACCTTCATTGGGACTCTGGTACAATGAGATTTAGTGGCTGGGAACCCGGCGGAAACTCGCGTCGGACGATTTTCTTTGTGACGCCACGTTTTTTTTTCTCCCTACGAACTATGACTCTCAGGCACATATTGACTTCAGTCGCCAGAGTAACAGAAAGAACTTACAATAGTATAATAAAATAACTAAATGAATGGATAGTTGAGTAATGAAAACAATTTTTTTACCTTAGCTGTCAAACGATTATTAAAGTTTAAGGCAAACTAAACTGCATAGCTCAGCGGTTCGTGTCTGCAAGACAGAGAAAAGGGCTAAAAGCTCACAAACAGCGGCTGAGGGAGGCTGCAAAGATGTGTCACTGTGTCACTATTTCAAAGACCGGAATACATATTCAAAACAAATCAGAGGCATATGAATCATGTTAAATATACAAAACAATAGATATATAAATAAATATCAAATCAATAATAACTTATTTTAATGGTATGTCCTTTTTGACATTCTATTAAACTTTCTGAGCAGTCTATAAATTAGGTTTACTTCAGGATAACATTCTAGCACTTCATCATGGCTCATGGAACAAGCCATACCTGTACTGATTTAACGCCACTATGTCAAAAATAGAAATACATTTATTGACACCCAGACTTAGTTAATCAACTTAACAGATGATATCTATTTAATATTGTTAACCAAGACATGATATTTGAACAGTCCAGTATTTCAGGTGACATTTGGGAGAAGAAAAAAAAAAGTCAAAATGTCACCAGATGGGCTGCGTACAAACAAACTGTGTGTTTTTCAAACCAGTAGTTCATAAAGTCCTGGCACACCACATCGCAAATCTCCTGGTAAAGTATGTTGAGTATCCACAAACATGTATAGGTAAAACTTTCAATACTACGTAGATATAAAGGATGAAATAATTTTTAAATAGTACATTTTCTTATAACAACTACTGTTTTAGCTTTTGCGAGCAGATCGTGCCAATATTTTGAAGCATCCAAGTTACTGGTCCCAATGATTCTCCAGACAGTTACATTGTCGCAGATGGCTCACCTGAGCTAACCCAAACTACTGCAACCCAACGCGACCCGCAGAACCTTAGAAGGTATTTGAAAACAGGCTGCAAAAGGAGAAAACAAACGCAATCATGTTTCACTTAAATTTAGCAGTAGAACAGTCAAATTCAACACCTTAACATCCAATCCCACTTCGCTTTCAACATTTACGGCAAAAAAATATAAAAAAAAGAAATCATTGATTATAGAAATCAAGATTACAAATCCTGTTTGAAAAGTTGTGATTATCCAACGACTCCGTGACAAAACAATGGGAGAGTAATAACGCTGGCAGGTGTCCTCTCGTTCTGTCAGTAGATGGTAAGCGATGTCCTGTATCTTAAACATAAACTGCTTTTTCTGGTTCTGTGTAATTTACTGCTTTGAGTTCATTCACTGAGTCCTCTGTTATTGAGGTGGCGTCGACTGGATCTCAGACTCTTTGCTCTTCTCCTCCACTGGTTCTGCTTCTACTTTCGGGCTCGTCTTTGCCAGCGTACTGTAAATGGTCATGGCCTGAGGAGGAGGGAAAAACAGGATGAGAACCATTACTGTCAAGAGTTGAACGGAATAAGAAAATTATACTTTATTGAGATTAACATATAAATCTACAAAAAGATTCATGAAGTGAACATGGCTACAAAAACTAATGCAAAGCAAACCTGTGTGACCATTCCACTTATGTCCCCAGTGTTCGATGGCAGTAGGATAGTGTTGGACTCCTTGGCAAGGTTGGAGAAAGCAGACACGTACTGCTCGGCCACGCTTAATGAGGCTGCAGCGTCGCCATTCTGCACAACACAGAATTAACTCATCAGGAAATAACCCCAAATCTCTCATAAATTGGAGTTTTAATTATTGTCATCACCATTAAAAAAAGAAAAGCTCCTCAGTCACCTGCTGGGTCAGAGCCTCTGACAGCATTCGGATAGCCTTTGCTTTTGCCTCAGCTTTGGCTAAAACAGCTTGGGCCTCACCTGGTAGAAGCACGGTAACCAATTACTCAACCTTAACTCAAAACAGAACTATGAGCAACAGATTTGGAGAAAAAGAAAAAGCAAGACATAAAAATCACAGACATAAAGCTAACTTGGTTCTCTAATAGCACCTACCGGCTGCTCTATTGATCTGCTCTGCTTTTTGACCCTCCGAGGCCAGGATCTGAGCTTGTTTACGACCCTCTGCGACATTAATGGCCGATTCCCTCGTTCCCTCAGACTCCAGCACCGTGGCTCTCTTTTTACGCTCAGCTTCCACCTACACAGGGTGGATAAAACCGCTTCTGTAATTAATACATCTCTCTGTCTTTAGAGTCTCCCCAGTAATGTGCTGAATTTAAGAGTGGCTAAAGCAAAAAGATCTCCTGGGACACCTCTACAGAAACACTGTTTCTGCCACACTTCACCAAATGGCATTTGTCTCTGAAGGTATATGAGTTTAAAACCCTTTACTGCCCTAGTGATGTAACAGAAAACGCCAAACAGTGAAGAATTATGAATGTAATCCTAGACCACATATTCACCTCACCTGCATCTGCATTGATTCTTTGACACGAGGAGGAACGTGAATGTCTTTGATTTCGTAACGGAGGCATCGGATTCCCCACTCATCCGAAGCTTGATTGATGGAGTGGACAATGTTGGAGTTGAGGGATTCTCTTTCCTTCAAAAGAAAAGAAAAATAATCATCACATATCCCTACAGAATCAGTTAATACAAGAATATGGAGCAAGATGAGATGCAGCACTACTTTGTTACCCTGAACACTTTGTCCAGTGTGAGTTTGCCCAGTTCGGAACGCATAGTGGTCTGTGCAAGCTGAGTGACGGCATATTCTGGATCCTCGACGCCATAACTGGCCTGGAAACACACAGAAGTGATTAATACAAAGAATCATTTTTAATATACACACAAACAACAATCACATCATCACAACAGTGGGGGTAGAGCTTTGAGTATATAAAATAGTTACTTACCTTAAAAGGGTCTAGGATTCTTAAGTAAAGCACGCCATCAATTTGTAAAGTTACATTATCTGGAAAAACAACAAAATGAGATCACGCTTTGACTACACTATGTGTCACTCTGGCTGAGCTGAATTGAGAAAAAGAGGCACAGTGTTGCTTACCTAGAGATACTGCAGACTGCTCTGGGACATCGATCACAATCTCTTTGAGACTTTGTACATAGCGGATTCGGTCAAGTATTGGTATAAGGAAATTTAAACCCTACAACATTGAGGTTGAGAAGAAAATAGCTGAAATTTAAATAAGTAATTTCACTACTGACATGTAATTATGCTAATCCGTCCAAATTTTGATTAAAGAAAGTATTCTTAATAATCTTAATGACAGATATGATTCTCCAAACAAAAAACTGAACACTGACAATTCAGCAGGAAGAACTCCTTTTGCTTACTCTGCATGTGAGGATTAAAAAAAAGAAGAATAAATAATACCGGGTCCAGGATCCGGTGGAAGCGACCCATCCTTTCCACCACCCAGGCTTCCTGCTGGGGCACAAACAGGACGACAGTGTTCACGGGCAGGCTGGACGCCCATCGCTGCTGGGCTGGCGTTGCCCACAACCGAGGCACAGTCCGCTGCGTTTGCTACAGGGACAAACAATTACAACAAAAAGTCATCAGAGCTGTAGAACATGATTAATAAAGTCTATAAGGTATATTAAAAGATGCTTTTTCAAACCCAATGATTACGTCATTCTACCATTACAGAAGTCAGGGAAGTAGCTAACTTCTTTTTGTTTTAAATTAAAGTAACAATTTCCCAGAGCAAAAGCTGACATATTCTAATGCCATCATTTGTCAGCTGGAAAACCAAACATATTTGATATACAATGAGGAAAAAACAACAAATCATCATAATGGAGAAGCTGACCAGCAGATACTTGGCAATTGTGGCATGATAAATGCCACAATTCATCATATATTCTTCATGTCTCAGGTTTCCATCCTAATCCAGCTCTTCATTAAGTTCACAAGGTAAGGAGCAAATCCCACAGTGGTTTAACTGCGGCTTAATAAAAATTACTTTTCTCTGGTTAATTAGTACGGACTCGGTGATACTTCTATCAGAATACAGAAAGACATTTCGTGTGTTTTAACACATGGAACCACTGAATGACATCCACTTTACACGAACAAGCTAACAATCCGGATATAATACAATAACACACCCACACTTACCTGCAAGAGGATCCCGCCGGTCCGACAAAGCGTTCGTAACATCATTTAAATATGTTAGAATGAGTGTATATAGAGGATTCAGCTTGTTATATAGGACTTTATTCAAACTCTGCACTCATGTGAGTGACCCTTGCCGAACAGGAAATGAAAGTTGCGTCATTTGTACAATGCTAAAAAAAAGTCCGCCAGTGCGAGCGGAACCATAAACCGAAGGGCAATGGTTCCGTGCGCCCAAAATGATTTACTACCACTACTATCACACAAAATATGACTCACAAAAACTGCTCTACTCATAATTGAGATACAGATTATATATGCAAGCAATTGTTATCAACTACAGCTCATGTATGTTTAACAAAAAGTCCACAAAAAGAAGAGCCCAACTTATGGGAAAGCGACGACTTTATTGTCTTTAGCTTTCTCTCCGTATGTTTGGACAGCTGTCAAAAATAGAAATTTCTCTCAACAATGATGAGAGTTTTACCTGTTAAATAAGTTATAAATAAAAACAATTAACATTTACACATGCCTTTTTTGAGTAATTTATGGTGTTCATAAACTGGCCAAATGTAAGACGATTTTAAAAAGAAATACGTGTGCATCTTTATTGATGTGATATGCCTGTTTAGCTTTAAATATTTTGTTTTTTATAATAATATATAATATTTACAGTGCGGATAAAATAAAAATAAACATTGGAGCCTAAATAATAGTCGGAACATCTTTGTACAGGAATTAAAGTTTTATTTAATTTACACAGCACTTCACCTTTTTTTAGTATTCTTATAAGCGATTTAAAGTACATATACATATACATATCATACATAAAGACAAAAAAGAGGAACAATGGTTATGGTTCCACACATTGACAAGTGACTAAGTGAACAATCCTTCTGTCTTCCTTATCAAATTTCTGATCTGAGTGTAGTAGTTAGACTTTGACATAAATTATTATTAACTATAGGGCAAAAATGACATTTGTTTTTTTCTAGTTCCATTCCAGTTAAGTAATGATGTTTTCTGACGCCAGCTAAAAATATCGTTTATTGCTAAATGTAATTATTCACTAAACACACAAGGGGGAGGTGTTGGTTTTAGTTTAGCTCTGTTGCAACTGTAGCCCCATAGGAAACATAGATGCACTGTAACCACTTTGTTTGGAGGTCACTGGAGGTCATTGACTTATAGCACTGATCAAAAGACATATAAAAAAGGGTGCTTGTAAATCAAGAGACTAAAAAACTGATATGCCAAGACATTCTTAAACAATTATTATTTATAAACAATGCATCCCAGAAAACAAAACAAACACTGTATATGTCATACGTTTTTCTGTGGTTTATTATTTATTCCTATTAAATTATGATATTGTTTATTAAACTGATTATTAAAATAACCACAAACTGAGAAATATTAAGTAATCAATGATATATTATGTTTATATACATTTATTTATATACATGATACATGATAAAAAATGTCTTTACTTCCTTAAACAGTATGCCACAACAACAACAATATTAACATTACTATTAGACGTTCAAAATATTACAATAATGCAAAATAAAATTAAAGTGTTCACTATTGAGAAATAATGAGCACAATCATTAGAGTTCATGAAAGCGAAAATAAAAGTTCTGAGTGACATCAAAGAACTAGTGAGAAGGAAGAAAACGCAAAAAACGCAACAGAATAAACATGATAAGGAAATGTCAGGTATGCGCCACAGTCACGAAACAACGCTACGTGTTTTTTTCTGTTTAGGATTTGTCTGCGTCACCTGTTTCTTCCTCCAACCTGTTCCTGTGGATGATTGGTTAGATTTCTTCAGCCGGCTCCGCCCACCAGCGCGGTGCTGCATTCGCATTGGACGGTCCAGAAGCCAGTAACAGGTGCCTCTGCCACGCCTTCCCCTCCCCGCTCCCGCTGAGCTCTCAGGTTTGTCCGTCAGTCTGAAGCCGAAAACCAGGGATGAGAGTTTTAACTATGGCGTGTCCGAGCTGGGGGGCTGCAGGTCTGTGCCCAAGTCCAGTACTAGTAAACTACTTGTGAACATCGAAGAGGAGTTTATCACCGGTTAAATAAAAGTAATTAACGGACGTCATAATGTTACGGGACAAAGTAAATCTCCTTTGAGATCCTGCTCCACAAACTGTGTAAAGCTACGGGATTTTCGCTTGAAGCGCTTTGCCATGTCGTTACTGTGTGTCAGAGGTACGTTTTGACTTTCTTTCCTTGTTCGTCTACTCTGTCAGACAAGACATTTAGTGTTAGTTTTAGTTTTAAGTCGTACAATCTGACAGTGTTTAAAGAAATATCACAGAGTAAGTTTTCTCACAGGAGGCATCTGTGCTCAGGTGATAACAGTGACATCAGGAAAGTAGCTAGCCCATTTGTCCTGTGGTAATTTTACGTTTTTAATAAACTCAGACTTGTCAGTTTTAGTTTAGGGTAACCTACACCAATATACCGGCTGTTTAATTTTAACTGTCACCACTAATCTGTGTTTTTATATTGACGTTGAGATATCACAGCAGTGTGAACAAACAGCAGCCCTGAGCATAATTCAAAAGTAGTGTAATGTTATGCAGCATGTAGTGTACCTCTCAAGTGTTTAGTTATATAAAGAACATTTAGGTTTCACAAAGTCCCCTGACTTTTATCCTTCATAACATTATAGTCCATTTTCTCAGATTTTGGTTCATGTTTTAAACTTTTCTAACCTCAATTCCAAACATATATTAAAATGTCAAAAATAAAAATGGCACAAAACCACATAAACATATAAATAGCTCATAATACACTTTAAGTGTAGACTGTAACACCTAGACCAAGGTTACAGTCTTCTATAGATGGACACATTGAAAAAAGACTAACACAAGTCAAGCTGAGGTTGGGTACATGGAAACAAGGCTGGAGAATCCTTTCCTGTGTTAGCATCCTTTAAAGCAGGCCAAGCACATTATGCATTATCCAGTTCTGTGACAACAAAGCAAGTGCCAAGCGTCCAGGGCGGCCAGTAGAGGGGAAAAAAAGAGGTAGAAAAATATGGTGCAGTCTTAAAACAGTGCTGCACATCTGTAATGACTAAGCCACCCCAAACTAACCTACGTTTTGGTAATATTCAAAGTCTTCTAAAATATTTTGACTTAAAAGATTGTATGGTAGGCCTAATAAAAACTTCCTAAACCTAAAACATACATCCCATTATGTTTCCTCTGATAAAATTAGACCGTATATCTTGACCATAAAATAAACAGGTTACATTACAAAAGTACTGTTTCAAATATTAACATTAAATTATGCAAATAAGTGCATTTCTGGAATTGTTTATCAATTTAATGATGTAATTTGGGGCTTATAAATAACATAACAGTATATTAATACCTGTCATCCCTATCAACAGTTTCAAGTTGTAGTTTGATTACCGTCTATGTCCTAAGTGGCTTTGTGAATATGATTGACATCCTTTATACAAATGATGTGTGAAATATCATTGAGCATTTGGGTCAGAAAGGGAACTTTTTAAAGATCAAAGTAGACTTGGAGTTGCAGCGAAACCTACAGTAAGGTTTGCAGCTTTTAATGTTTGCAAAGCAGAGAGGATATTCCTCCCTCCAGTACGCCCTCATCCTGTCCATCCATGCATTTTGATCTTTTTTGAAACAATGTTCACCTTGAAGCCGTCATCAGTAAATATGGTGATCACATGAGAAAAATAGTTTTTGACAAGATATTTAATGTATTTTTAAGTCACAAGCCAGAATTGTGTTGTGAATGAATAGTATAATACCTAAAATAATCTGAACATTGATGCTGTGAGCAGGCCTGTATAGAAATCTTCCATGTTATATCCTGGTTTGTCTTATTATTGCCATTTGGATGTTGTTACATATTCGAGTAGTTTTTACCATGCCCTTTATTATCTGAACAACTGTCAGTTTTCTATCCTTCCATCGTTTGATCTATTCTCATCTATTCTGTACAAATATATTGCAGACTCCTCCAACTCGACCCAATAACACAATCAAGCAAACAAAGTCAATGTTGAATAATTGTCACAACTCCTCTTCTCATCAGAATTCCTCCTTGATGAAGTATCATAAACTTATCCAAAATCTTCTGCTCAGTCATAAACCATCTGGGTTGTCTGTCTGTGTACACTGCTTGTATGTTTGATTTCAAAATCTTTAGGATTTTGTGTGCAGCACACTTTTGGCAGTTTGAGTGAGTTTACAAATCCTGCAGCTGCTAACTGTCCCTTGCCCTACTTGTGGTATTTACATTGAACTGTTAAGCTTGATGGCTTATTTAAGAGTCAGATAGTGTCCAAGTAACCAACAAGTTCATTGGAATATAAGGTTTCTGACCTTCAATTTTATACAATTATTATATTTATTAAAAATGTTATAATTTCTTGAGACAGAAGGGGAGGTATTTAAGGAGATCAGCCACAAACACAGAAACTAGTGACAGGTAAAGTGAATAACACTGACATTGTTACAATGGCACCTGTCAGAGGGAAATATTACACGGCAAGTGAACAGTCAAGCGCCAAACTGTGATGGGCAGGGAAAAATTTCAAAGCGGCAGGTCTTGTGGGGTCTTTTCCAGTTTGCAGTGGTCAGTACCTACAAAAAAAATGCCAACTAATGGCTGGGGAACTAGCAACGAGATAATGGTCTCCCAGTAGACTCCTCAAGAGGTGCATGCTTTGATGTGTCAGAGCTGTTTTGGTGGCAGAGGGGGCATGTACAGTACTACGCAGGTTGTTTCAGTGTTGTAGCTCATTTGCGTGTCAGTTTAAATCTGTCTGTTCTTTCTACAGTAACAAAAAAACAAATTTAGATTCTGACGTCAATTAATCAAGCTGGGAAAAGAGAAATCCTCCTAGCTCCTGACACGGAAAAGGTCAGAAAGAGGGAAGTTAGTTTTGTTCTTGCAATCAAGTGTTATTGAATTGAAATGGGCCTGTCACTATAGAGCTTGCACACTGTCCACCTATTGATTAGTGGTGTGGACAAATGTAAGTTGGTAGGAGTTACGCAGCCCATAGATAATAAAGTGGTGGTGGGGTAGGAAAAGCCTGATTAGCTGATGTTGTGACTCATCTCCCGATAGCAAAGCTTAACAATGTTGTATATTTATTGCTAGTCAAGAAGCTTCATCTCCATGGCGATGTCTTTACACAACAGATAAGCGGTTTCTCTTACGAGTGGATATGTGCTGGGGGGTTGGGGTGGGGGCTGCGGGTGAACGAGACTCCTACTGTGGATCAGGACAGGGCTGAGCAGACACACGACTCACATGAACTCCATGATGCTGCAGGATTGGAAACAGACAGATTCAGATGTGGTGATTTCAGTGAGAGGATACCTAGTAACATCTAAGGCAAAAATGGAGTAGTTAGTACTAGTTGGGCTAACCCCTAACCCTTAATAGGCCCCTATGGTCTCTGTTTGCTTTTCTGTCCATCACTCTGTGTGTTATGCAGTGACCAGACAGACCTGCTCAGATTGGTATGAGTAGACAGAGAAAAACCAAACAGTGCTTTAAAGTGTATAACAAATCTAGATATTTGTGCTGGAGGAATAGCTTAACGCATTTTTTTTAAGTTTCTGTTGATCTGACTTTTGATTATTTATTTGTTGTGACCATGTTGTCACTCAAACGCTTCTCAGCTGTATCAGATTATTTGATGTCTCCTACATCTCAGTTTTATTGCCAGCTGAGTATTGTCCACACAGGATGTTGATCTTGTTTCATGCACCAGTGCACGTTTTGTATGTTGATTCTCCTATTGACATTTGGTTCAATTTGTTTCACTCTGCAGTTTAAAACGGAAGATAGTTTTTCGTCACGGCTGTGGATCAAAAACACACAAAACTGCATTGCGCTAATTATTACAACTGCATCCACATTCGTTAGGAGCCTGTTTGACTTTCGCTCTGCAGCAGAGTGAGTAGGTGGGTGAGTGAGTGTAGCGAGCAGCAGAGTAGTGGAATTATGAGAGAGAGAGGCAAAGAGAGAGAGAGAGAGCGCTTAGTGATTGTGGGAGTAATCCCCAGGCCATCTGTTGCTCTCTGTCCCTCTTACACTGGCTCCACCTGATCAGATGCAGCATCCAGCACAAAGCGGAAATGCGCCGCTGCCTGCAGCAGCAGTAGACTCTGGTGTTGCTCACTGCCTGAAGGTGACGGCCTTTTATTTGGAGCAACCAAACTTCTTGTCGGTTCCCTTAAATGCTCTGAAATCAAAACGTTCTCAAACAGCTTAATTTGAATCATTTAGTTCTAACTTGGCACAATCAACACATTATTTTACGCCAATGACAGAGCGCTTGTGGTTAATTGACACGAAAAATATATAAACTTGATTTAAATGTGTCAGAAAGAGAAACAAACAAAAAGCTGGTCATTTAATTTCCTGTGTCACTCCAATAGTGGAATCAAAACGGGCAGCAGTTGTGAGGTTGTTTGCTTAGGTGTCAATTAAACATGATCAAACCACCCTTAGATAGTCCTGATAAAGAGTTTGGATTGTATCTTTTGAGATGAGGTAGTTAGATGGCTACTACAAAGTCATTAATTTAAAGTAGAACATTTTGAGATAATGTATCTATTGTGTTTTGGGGTTATTGTCATTATTGATGTGACACCCGCACTAAGTTTGATCCAGTGAGTCTTTTTGACAGCAGACATTTTGATTTGTCATAGTAGGAAAAGCACAGGCGCTACCAATACTGCTAACAGTTGACTGTTCTGATACTTCATTAAACAAGAAAGCGAGCATTCAAGTGGAAAAAAGTAAAAAATAAAACAGCAGGTTGATGGGGTAGTTGTTTAACCGGCCCTAATAAATAGTAACCTAAATAGTCTCCAAAACCACCGAAAGCCCAGGACAGAAAATGATAAGCATCAGTTTCCACTATAATGGTGCTCTGTTTTATTTCCCTATTCTCTGTGAACCACAGCGATAAATAACATCATGCAAATCTAGACACAGCCACGGTGCCAGTTCAGCAGCCCAACTGACAGCCTCAATGGAAAGTTGTAATGGAAAAAATGCAGTGAGGAGTCAGTGTCCTTTTTTCCCCACTATTATTGTATTAACCTAAGATTTGTGACACCCAGGGATCGCTGTTACATGTTGTATTTTTGATTCATACAGAACCCTCAAACTCATGATTCTGACAGAGGGGAAAACAAATAACTGTTTTTTTTCTCCTGCGCTGTTGTTGTAATGCTCAGAGAAGACAAGGCATGACAGATGAAAATATGAAAGTGTCATTTGTGCCTCCATCATCCCATCCTGCCCATCTGCCAGAGGTTTAGTAGGTTACATGCCTGAACACATAACCCCGCCACAGCAATCACAATTAATCCCCTCCAAAGCGCTTCACAATCCCATAAATGTTATTGTATAGATGCATCAAGGGGCTAAAGATGATAAGTCTAAAAATAGACCAAACTACACAAGCAATCATGTTTTCTCCCTCTTAAATATTTTTCAGGTTCTAGGAAATAACTGCAGTTGACAAACATTTACATTTTTGTTGTTATCTAATACCCATCTGCCCTGGTCCACATTTGACATTGTTTGTTGTTTTTGTGTTTACCAGCTGTTGAGTTTTGGAATACAGCTGTCTAGGCGTATGCTTATTGATATATTACCATATTAAAATGGGTATTTTGCAGCCAAAGAAAAAGGTCAGCTCTGATGTAGGAGTCAATTGTTTACACTAATATTATTTAAAAGGTGTTATTCAGTGCAGTTCATTTTATTTCTTCCTATCTAATTGTCATAGTAACAGATTATTCTAAACTCTAAAGTAATAACAAAAATACTCTCAACATAACATTTGTCATTTTGACATGAGATCAGTTGAAAAAAAACAGCAAATGTAACTAACAAAATATAACTATTAATAAATATTATTAATAAATATTAAATATTAATAATGATTAAACACTGCAACATCAGTTGTTTAAAAAAAAAAAAAGTTTAATAAACTGCTTGTACATGCCAACATTTTGAGCAGTGTGTTTGTACGATTCAGGTGTAATGACTCATCATCACGTGGCTCACTTGTCAGCCTTAAAAAACACGACATCCTGTCATCACCCATGCCTCAATATGTGTTCTCTATTTCTGACTTATTTTTCTTCATTTATTTTGTTTTACAGTGAAGAAAGCCAAGCTCCAAGGATCCCAAGGTGAGTACTTTTGTATTGACCTACGTTTTACTTTTCATGCAATTCAGTATATTGCAAAATGTTTGCAACATATAAACATATTCAATGTGGTGGCTAATCGGTGTGCGCTCTTATTCGTCACTGACACATAGGGTTGATTTTTCATTATGTAACACTGTGTTCCTTCACGCCAAGCTAAGCACAGGTGAGCTTAGATCAGTGGCTGCTAATTCCAAATCCCCATTCCCTCCACCTCAGCAAATCCCCACAACGTCCAGTCTCACGCCTGCCTTAAAGCCATGTGACGTTTCTGGCAAAAGTAGGCAGCAGCATTGACAGAAAGCCACAGTGGCTTCCGTTTTTGCAATTTATTCTCATTCACTGACCCGACTGACCAATGTAAAGTTCATTATCCTGCACCTCCGTACTGTTCATTGTGTATGTTTGCTGTTTCTTCCCTCTTCGCCTTTGAGGAAATGTTATGACTTGGTGTCTGCATTGTGTCATAAGCTCACAGCTCTGCTGCACTGAGATATTGGTTTTAGATTGTCAGCTGTTGCTGGCTTTCTCAGTCAGTCTGTGCCCTCCTCCCTCCTGTGGGCCACACCAAATGTGACACCTGTCCCAGAGCAAACATCATGGGTGATTCAGTTAAGCCTGTCGTCTCCCTGAGGTGAAATGTAAACATCAGTCACTTTTTGGCTACAGGATGGAGGATTTGTCCTGCAAGAGATTTAGAACACCAAAGGTTGTGTTGATACTAAAAATGGCTGTTTGTTTTGTGGAGTGTAGTGAAAAGAGTCTTGTTGTGGTTCTTTTTCTTTCTAACATACAGTAGAGACCAGAAATGGTAAATGACTTGATTCTTACATGTTCACTGTGCTGTAGCATTCTAAAGGGAGTACAAGCATATTCAGCTTTTAACTAGCAGCACATTGAAAAAATAGATGTGGAAATGGATATTAAGAGTTTTGTTGCCTATGTGTTAATGTGTTAAGAGACTTTGCACAGAATATTGATATTGTAGCCTTGTTAGTAGCCTTCTCCTTAGTCAGGTCTTTTAAGGAAATAGCAGACCTTTAAAGGAAATTTTGCCAAACAAAAATCACCTCTTCCAGACTTAATTTGATCATATCTGCTGAGACGTCCTGGTCCAACATCAGCTTAACTAGCATGTCTTTGTGCAAAAGAAACCAATGCTAGGTAAATGGATGGTATTGTGCTATTGAATATAACCATATAATCTCATTTTTGTCTTGATTTGCACAACCATGCATTTGATTATATATTTAATGATGCATTTACCTATACAGTTCCACTGCCTGCTTGCTTATGTTCAGTCTTCAATCTTATGTCCCTCGAAGCAGCATATTTTGCGCTATAGGGTCTTAACCTTTAATTTACCTACAGGAATGGCATGTTGAGATCAGACTCCTGAGTTTTATGTTGTTTTTTTTGGCCGTTCATGCACCGTACTTCCCATCCTTGTTGGAATTCTCTGAAGTAACAGGCCTTTTGTCTGTTTATTCAGGTTTATGTAATCAATTACGTAAGATAACATGGTTGTTCCCTCCTTGTGATAACCTTGACTTGCTCTGTACAGGAAATCATATGACATGTTGGAAAAACCCTAAAAGGCTGGTCTGAGGTGTGTGTTTGTGGTGTGGTTCCACACACTTTGGAAGTGGGTCATTTTTAGACCACACTTCAGAAACCTTGTTTCAGGAGAATAGTGCATATCTAGAACTGAAGATGACCTTGTATGAGCCAGTCACCAGCTGTTTTACTTTCCACTGACTGCCACGGGAAACTGTGGTTTAAAAAGGGTTGTGTGTTGCTGGTTTTGTGGGTGTATTTGCACCGTATGTCCAGTCTCTGCAGGCATACCTGCCCACAAATTATATAGTCTAGGTATACTGTGATTTGTACCATGTTAAAATAAATGCTCATGATAGACATTGGAGCCATATTATATTCAGGCTATAACTCTCTATACATATAGAGCAGATTTCTCATGAGGTGTTTCCAGCAATGGCAGAAATGTTCTCCCATAAGTTTATATCTTGTTGCATACAACATTAACGAGTGGTCTAAATTTGAAATGTCATCTTTCCAACTGCCTGCATTTCCCTGACTAATTTATCGAAAAAGTCATCACAGATCAATAATGAATGAGGACACTTGACTGAGGGCTCAGGAGTGAGTGGGTGGTTCACTGACAGGAACACTGAGTAATATCTCAAAACGTGAACGGGACAAGTAGACGGCATCATGCTGCAATTCAACCTATTTTATTTCTCCTCTTGACAACGCAGGTGTTCTTGGCATGCTTTCACTATGTTAGTGTGTGGCTAAGAGAGAGAGAAAATATGTGTACCTATTGTAGGCGTGTCAGAGGTAATGTCAGAGTTGTGATGTAATTACTTGCTAGGACCAGTTCTCCATACACTGAAGATGATTTTACAAAACAAGAACTTTTAACAGTAGGTTAGTTACAGATACTTATATCACGTATCTCTTTTTTTTAAGGAACTATTTGTTGATTTCTTGTTATAGGACTGTTTTCAAAATTGATATTGGGATCAGCCTCACAAATCACAAATGTCCAGGCACATACACTGTTTTATTTTTCAGGCAGTTATTGCTGCTTTCTCTTCAGCAGTGCAGATTGTATCAGGTCAATATAGTGGCCTACAGCCACTAAGTGGCTCTTATCTAATTTATACATCCTCATACTTTATCTCATCTCCTCTATTCATGAGAGCTGGCCCAAGTATGGCACATGGCTTAGACTGTCTAATTAGGGAAAGGTTTGAGCATCCCCCAGGCTCTTTTGTAATAATGCCTGTGTTTTGTCACTATTGTCTGCTTTTAAGATCCTAATTAGATGTGTGTCACTCACAGCACTAGCAGATGAACTATGCTCTTCGACAGTACCGTGTCAGGGAGATACTGGGTGCTTTCAGTGCACCTTTCTGTGTTGTGTTGTGTAATTTAATCTAAATTGTAACTCATTTTGTCAACAGATTACTCTCTCATAACCCAGAAAATGTTGTTTAGTATGGTCAGGTGCATGTATGTGTGTGCACTATACATCACTGTATGTTGGGAAACAGTTGGATTTTGCTGACGAACTGTCAGGGCAATAATTTGTGCAACCTATTTATATGATGAAATTTCAAGATCTTTCTATCCATACAGACATACTGTACATGGATTTATTATCATTCCAAAATCCACTTAATGAATTTGAATTCACTGTCCAACTATACATGGACCTAACTATGAAGCCTAAGCCATGTAAATGCTGTTGTACTGGAGGATTTCACTTCCTATTTCATTGCAGGTCTGAAATATTCCCTACCTAACGTATTGGACTATCCAGGCTAATTCATTAGTTTTACAAAAGGCTTCTGGTTTAAGCTTCATTTCAGCTTTAATTTGATGCTATTAACACACTGATATGCTAAAACACACAGAAGGTGGGTTATCCTTTCAGTATCCTCTTCAGCAGGTGATATCCATTTTTAAAAAAACTTCTACTTTCCTCATAGTTGGATATTTACTGTAATTGCAGATTTACAACTGAATTTCCAGGATAAATACTAAATCGTAATGTATATGGATATCACAATAGAAAGTTACATATAAGGTGTAGGGTGCATCCATATTGTCCAGTACTTGTCAGTCATACAATCTGTTTTCAAGATCATTGAGCCTGATTCTCCAGCTGCTTTTGTGCCCAGGTAGGAGATCAGATTTATGCTATTACAAGGGAGACTCCAAGGGAGGACCACCAGTGCTGCAGGGCTGGAGTTGTGCAAAGCAGTACTGAGCACAGCAGCAGACACGTGTTGATGCTCCCTCTCCCTGCTGCGGGAAATGAAATGCGGTGGTGGTGTCACGATCTGTCTAATCCCTCTTCGCCCCCCTTAGCACTCATCCCGCCCAGTGCTGACAGCTGTTGCAGATGGTTGTTGTGACTCCTCTATCCGGCACTACTGGCTGTGAGGAGACTGATGGAGATCACGGAGAGGGAAAGTTTTCTACACAGATTGATAGACGGGCACTTGTATCTATATCTCCCCAGAGTTTCAGCAACACTGGACCACTGTCAGATTTAGACTTTGCACATAGATTGCACACTTTGTAGTGGATAGCAGGAAGATTAATTCAGTTTACACATCACCACTGACCAAACTGAATTTCAGATTTATACTTGATGGTATCAGGGCTGACACAGACTGTAACTGTAAGGGCAACAGTGAGCTTGGCTTTCTTACATCACAAACACATTGTAGTGCACTGTACGTTTAAAGGCAGTAAGTAACTGCAGGTCCAAGAGAAGCTGTATATCGCCATGCAGAAGAGACACAGTAGAGAGCTGCATCCTTTAGGATCCTTCAGTTGTATCTGCTTCATGGAGTGACTCTCATCAGAGATTAACAGGGTCAGCTTCCTACCCTGGCCTGACCTGGCCTGGCCTGGCTTGGCTGGACGTATCTGGGTGGAGGCTTATCTGCTTTCACTCTCACTAGAGCTCCTGATGTCTTTCTCTCCCACACAGAGCTAAAGTAGAACTAAACTGGTTTGTAATCAGTCTAAACATCTGATCTCCTGCCAGATCTGTTTGTTTCATGAACTGCATTTCATGTAATAACACTGCTGCAGATACATAATGTAAATCTTCTCTAATGCTAATTTAATGCTTAATTTTTACTTAATACTCAACCTGATACCCTCCTCAATATTGTCTGTGTATTCCCAGCAATTCATGATAATATAAACCATAATTGCCCTTTTCTTTCTTTCAGACAAGTACAACACCTATGTGACGCTAAAGGTACAGAATGTGAAGAGCACAACTATCACTGTGCGGGGGGACCAACCATGCTGGGAACAGGATTTCATGTTGTAAGTTATTAATTACAACACACCGGAGTCACGCTTAAAGATTTATTGAACTAATTCAATTTTAATTAATTTAATCACAGACTGTAAAAAAAACTGTTCATAGTAGACAAAAGAAAAGTCATAGTGCAGAACACTGTTAATCCAAAATCAGTGAGAAATGGCACAGACAGTAGAGCATCCTTGTGAGACAGACACATACTGTACAATGTAGCCACACTGTCCATGCTACCGAACTGTTTAATACAGGAAATTAGGCCAAACAAATCTTAAAATGGGACAGGAAACCTAAAACCTACGTAGTCCTTAGAGTTACAGGAAATGTTTCTGTTTTTCAAGTTGTGCAACTCCTTCTAGTAAGGTATCAACTTAAACAGCTGCTGTTCATTTCCTCCCTTTCATTCATTGCTTTAATTTCCTCATTTTTACTTTCCCTGTGAATGGTATCTATGGCGACAAGAGAGCCAACACGTTGTTGCATGTGTGTCATTGTTTGTCTTTTGTGAACTCCCTCATTGCAACAGTGTTTGTTTTTCCAGACCTTCATCCTTCTACTCTCCATTAATGATGTGTTGGCCAGGTGTAATTCAATGTAAAACATAACCATTCATCAGCATTTCCAGAAAATATTCAATACCCCTGTTACAGGAAATATGTTTATTAAACTCCAAGACATGATGACTCTGCTTAAGTAAAATATAAACTATGGCCCCCAGAATCTAAGATGCAGCTACTTTTGCTGGATTTTTATGCTAAGAAACTGAACATTGAACTGGCACATTATCAGTGACGAGGTCTATAAAGACTGTCATGTTTAGTCCAAACAGCGTACAGTGCATTGCACCCTGCTGCACATGGTGTTGTGGAGCTCATTACTCATCAGAGTAATTGAAATAAATAAAAACCAAAACAAAATTAACTTTTCTATAAAATGTTGAATATTTGTCCTATCTGTGTCTTATTTGAAGCAGATACATTGTTTTTGCTTTTGTTTCCAGTTGCGTGGTAATAGAGTTGTGAGCAGAAACAGTGTGAATGATTTTGGTTCATTTTAATGTGGAATATATTTAAAAATAGTACATTTGTAAGTAGCTGCTCCAAGAGACTAACACATAACTTAAACTTACCCCAGAAGCAGTCTGCCTACCTTTCCAGTTATTATTTATTAAATTGTTTAGCATAACATGTTAATTTTGATCTGTTTATTTCAAAGCATTCATTGTGGAAGCATAAATGTTCTTGCTGCAGATTATATCAAGTTATTGATTTAAATATAAATGATAGTTATAACTATTAAAAAACTTTAATCAGAATTAACCCCTAATCAAAATAGCCGTGAACTGAATAATATTTGATATACAGCTTAAATATCATTCTTATTCATATTTTTGGACATTATGAACTACAACTTTTTATTATGTCATTACTATAAATGACAACTTGTTCATCACGATAGGTGATTACATTAAGGTGGACATTTGCAAGTTGATTCCACTGAACAAAAGTTATTATTTTTGTGACTTAATTATTTAATGAAAAAAGATACATAGCTTCCATAATCCTAAAATGAAAAGATATGTAATATGCAACAAGATTACATAACAAAATATGAATGACATGCTAAATGAAAGAAGTCTGTTAAAATTAGCAACAGTTTTATTTAAAATACCTTGCCATATTGATTTATTCTTTGCCACTTTGCATGAGCAAATGATTTGGAAAGCCTTTATCTTTGCACCTGGGCACCCTGGATACTCCTCTCAATTAGCTGTTCTCTTTGATTATCTTTTCTCTCATCTTCCTTTTGTTTGGGCTGTCGATAGTTGTAAACTGCCACAGATGAGAATATGCTAATTCCCCTGTCACACAGCTCTTTTCAGAATTGATATGCCATTTTATTGCTGTCATCAAGCTGTTTTTGAGCCCTTTGAATAGCACATTGAATGACAAAACAGAGCTAGAATGGATTCTGACAGCTAATACACAACAAAAAGAGGAAGTAGCTTTTGTTATTAGCCAGTGGTAGGGCTGTCAGTAATTATGTAGAAATTTCTGGTTCATTGAGTGTAAATGGAATTACACAGGAAAGTTTAATTCTGATAAGCTTCATTTTGTAAGGCTATTATTTTACTCTTTTATCCACTGATATTTTCCACGCTGTTTATCAGGAAAGGATTTTCATTTATCTAAAGCTTGACAATGCTCGAAACCTGACACTTTATTTGCTTTTTTTCCTCAAGTGAAATCAACCGGCTAGACCTTGGCCTCATTGTTGAAGTGTGGAACAAAGGCCTAATCTGGGACACCATGGTGGGGACCGCCTGGATTCCTCTGAAGAATGTCTGTCAATCAGATGAGGTTGGAATACACACAAACACACAGTGTACACTGGTACCCAACATACATTTACATAATAAAGATATACGTATAGTAGGGATGTCATTCCAAGCTACTTTGTAGACCATTTCGGGAAAAACTACTACTTAATAAAACTTAATCAAAGAGTAGAAACAGCTGCTTTTTTGCCTGTCACTTCTGACAAAGTAGTTTGATAAAAAGAAAACAAATGTAATTCTTTGCCTAAGTAAATAACAAAATACATATGTGATTGCAGGAGGGCCCAGGTGAATGGATTTTCCTGGATGCAGAGGTACTGATGAAGGCTGATGAGATATATGGCACAAAGAACCCGACACCTCATCGCGTTTTGCTGGACACTCGCTTTGAGCTGCCTTTTGGTGAGATGTCTCATTGATCAATCCCTTTTTCCATTTACTTTATATTTCACCTGCATATAAAGCAAATTTTCAAAATAGAAAATTTTCAAATTTTGAAAAGTAAAGGTGTTTACTGAATAAATTTCACAATGCTATCATTTCAAGTATCTGCTTTGACTACAGCGGGTGCAGAAGTGATGTAGAGAGAGCCATAGTGATCCTGGTTACTGTAGGGCAAATCAAACCTTGATCCACTGAGTCACAAAGGCCACAAATGTTTCCTGTTGAAATGTCAGCAGTCGGTTTCTGAGGTTACACAGGACAAAATGTCCAGCCTCGGGCACTGTGTAACAAACTGATAACCGACTGTAACCTGGTATTCTATGGTCTACTGCAAGCATTAATTTGAAAATGCGTAAGAAGACCATAAGAACAGTAGGGTATGGTTTCACATTTGTGTGCTATTTTGCTCATATGAAAGACTAAGTCTTTAGGGCATGCCCTTTGTCCTGGAGTTTGGACCGTTTTGTGCAGGTGTTTATTTATGTGCAAGCCTTTAGTAAATCAGACCCTTTGACTGTAATGTCATCTATCTGGTTACATTGGGGATGAGGAGCCTGCTTTTGTTCTGCATAAATCGAGGATTCTGACTCATCAGTGGCAGCTCTTTCTTTATTAACTTAGGTTCAGTAAATATAATTTTGTCTTTGCCAGGTTGTTCCACTATGGCCAACATGATTAAGGAACCATTAGGAATGCTTTTATGTGTAGTATATTACAAAACTGAAGAGACTCCAGGTCAATATAAATACACTCTTAAGTAATTATAGATCCTGTCCATTGAATACAGTTGTGTTAGCTTTTAGTCAAAGCCCAAAGAAAATGGAGCCAATTGATTGAGTTCAATTGATGATTGAACAGACTTTTTTGACTAATTATACTATAATGAAAGTTTTCAATTTAAGAACCAGCTGTAACAAAGCAGCCTTCTCCCTGGAAGTGTTTTATCCTCTTGATGCCCAGGCCAAAGCTAAGAAAGCTTTGGTGTCACAGGTTATTTTATAACCTCCTTCACATCCTCTATTGAAAATCACAGGTGCACTCACCTATGCTCTGTAAGATTGCACTATATGGTCTATACAGCATTTTCACTTTAGTCCATCTGTACTATATCTAAATCTAATAATTACTTAAACACAATTCAAATTGTAAGATGTTAGAATTTTGAATCATTTATTTTAATGAAGAGGAAAGTATGACGAAAGTATAAGAGAGTTATGTCTATAACCCAAAACCATTTTTTGCTTGTGGATTTCTTTGTGGAGTAGCATTATTATTATTTTGGGTTATTTGATCAGCCAGTATATCTTAGAATGTGTAGGAATAATATGATGAAAGGCTTTCAGAAGAATAATACAATGAGTTAATTCAAGCAATGAGTTTTATTAATTTCTCCCATGGGACCACTGAGTGCTCTTCGTGGCTGAAATGTCCCTGATACTCCTGCACTCTGTGTCTCTGACACTGTCTATGTCTTTTACCTAAACTGTTTTTGCTCCCAGAACTGCATATACAAACAAGCCTTGTGATCAGAAGGCATCAAAGTTAAAGCAGGGTATCTGTCTGCTGAGTGGGAGACTGCCTCTGTTTTAAGAGGAGACCTTTCAAGGTTGCAGCAGGCCGTCATGACTTGCTGTGCCACCAGAGCCATTCATTGAATCTGTGAGTCGGTTTGTCTTTGAAACCCTGGCCTTTGTGTGTGTGGCCTTTTAATGTGCGTCTGTCTGCAGTATAGTGCAAATCCTCCTGAAATGTGGGAACGGTGAGAATACCTGGTCTTATACAGAACAGTAATGTAGTCTCAGGTAATGATAGGGCTGGAAGACCTGGAATAAGTGGGAGAAATGAGTAAAAAAACACAAACACTTGATGTAGACTTTCACTTGCATGTACAGTAGCTCTAGTTTGTCTTTATCTTCATTTTGTATCCTCTTTTTCAGGTATTATTTCTTTTTGTTTTTTGGCAGTTTCATGAATACATTCTAATGCTTGTTGTTATTATTATTATTATTATAAAATGTTTCAGACATTTGTGGTTCTCCTCCCTTTACAGTTTGTGGCCATTTTTAACATTTATAAGGCTTTTTGAAAAATTGAAGATACATAATTGAGTTATGATGGCATTCTGGATTATCACACATGAAATCAGAGGGTGCAGGATGTAAACTTCACCATGTATAGTACCAGTCAAAATATTGGACACACATAGAAATTACCATGTTTTTCATGAAAAGATACATGTCCTGAGCTGTGTTACCATCATTGCACATGGTTTACTGATGATCAGTTATCTTTTTAAATGAATACATTTGCATTAGCAAATGCATTCTGATCAATTTGATGTTATGAAATCTGCTTTTCTTTCACAAACATGCTCATTTCTATGTGTGTACAAAATTTTGACTGGTAGTGTATGTTTGTTGTCGGTGCATGTTTTTGGTTCCAGACATCCCAGATGACGAGGCACACTACTGGACAGGCAAGTTGGAACGCATCAATACAATGGGAATCCATGATGAGGTAAAGTGCCACTTTGTTCTTGTATTTACTAGTTATCTAAATATTAAAATCTGTTTGATGATCTAAATTGTTTAAGTTTGACAAATAAGCAAAATAATACAAAATACTGTGTCACAGCACTGTATGTCTGTTGCTTTGAGTTTTTTTTTTTAAATGTGAATCTTAAAAATCATTTTAAGGTTTCCTGTCTGCAATAAAACATGTGCCTGTTCAATTCTTCTTGTGCTATTATGCTAATGATACAGAATTGTTACATTTATATGTAGTGTTCTTAGTTGTGATGGTGTTAGTGAATTACTGACGTAGTTAAAAACAGTTTAATGACATATAAAATATCATAGTGATGCCTGCTGTTTTTGCTTTATTTTTCTCTCTCCTCTGTAGTACCCTCTTCAGGATGATGTTCAGAGTCGCCCACTGCCATTTGCAGCTTCTCAGTGCTGTGAGTGTGCCTGTGAACACTGCCTTCTGCCTCTAGATGGAAGCAATTCTCCACCTTTGTGGTGTTGATATTTTTTTCTCTCACTTCTTTGTTCCTGATGTAGTACCCAACATAGTAATACAATAGTTGCTGCTTTTAAGGAGAATTTAAAATTAAGACTATACATATCAAATTCAGTCTGCTTATATTTTTAGAAACTTAACCAAAATGCAGTGCTATGGATGTTAAATATTTTCTCAAAGTGACATTTCTATTTTTTTCAATTTGAGAACCACTGATGGAGTCCCCATATGCTCAGACTCATTTATTTAGTTAAGTAATTTTGGTTGTTGTTGTTTCACAAGCCTTTCCTCTTTTCATGGAACCTCTCATTTGTGACATTTGCACTTTCACCAGGCAACTATTTCGGATGGGCTGATCCACTGAGTATGTAACACACACTTTAACAAAATTATCCCTCTGGCCAATCCTCAGTGCCCTCTGCATGTCCCAGTGCCCCATACCCCCAATAACATGTAATCTGTAAAATTTCAATGCATTAAATTCTTATTTTTTCACCTAACACTTAATCTGTCTCATTTCCCCTGAGCCCTGATTTGACTTAATTTTCTTCTCCTGCTGTTTTCCTATTATCTATGTCCTGTCCATATGTATGTATTTTCATAAATTATTGATTTAGCACATATCTTTAAAAAGTCAGAAACAATTATCAAAAATCATCCTAAATGGTCTCCACATACTTTATGCAGAGTTTGTGGGAATTGCGTAAGATTGCTTATGTCAAAAATATTGACTATGATTTAACTTAGTTAACTATAATAACTAATAACTAACTTTAAACGTCTGAATAAACCAAAATATTGACTTTTTCTAAGCTGTATAGATGTCTTATAAAATGTTGTTGTCCTAGTTTACCCTAGGGGATATCAACAGACTCAGTTTATCCTTCAATCTTTCACTTTATCGCTCTTAAAAGATAAACCCCAGCTCAGCGGTACCCCCCAGCATACATACTCTTGAAAAAAGGTCACTTTCAAAAGTTGGATGCACTTTTTACCAGCAACTTGTATCTTTAATTTTTAAGGCAAAACTACCATTTTTGAAAGTAATGCACAACTGTAATACACATGCGCATATAGAATACTTTAATATATTAATATAACACTACCTGGCCTAAGCAACCAAGTATGACTGAATTTTTATCTATTATTATGTGCAATTATTCTGCATTATTCTGTACAAATTTTTTTACTAGCCTTATTAAAAAATAACATACTCAGCTATGCATACATACTATATATCATAGATGGAGACACAGCTCACTCACTAATGTTGAGCGGGAGAACTTGCCCACCTTTTCACTTGATAGCTGCTTACCGTAATTTGCGCTTTTGTATTTCCTCAAATGTAAAGAAAGTTCTAGGCAAAATTTAAACTAGGATGCTTTCTTGTGGGTTTCATACTAAGTCTTTTTATGTGCTTGCTGTTATATGAAAAATGCTTTCTAGCGCTCCAGGAAAGATTAATATCTTAATCTTTCTGCAGCTTTAGATGACCAGGACAGTGCTGTAGATGACCGGGACAGTGACTACCGCAGCGAGACAAGTAACAGTCTGCCTCCACGTTACCACACAACGGCTCAGCCCAACTCTTCCATGCACCAGTACCCCATTGGACCTGGTTTACAACACCACCCAGACTCATGCGCTGAATCTGTCCACAGTTTTGATCTGGACTACAGGGACCAGAGAGGAAGCAGGTACATTAGATGCACTAATACACCACTTCACTCAGTCACACACTCACTCTACACACCCATTCATATTTTCAACCAGGCACACACATGGGCAGTGCATTCTGAAAGAAAGAACGTGACCCCACTAATTTAGTTGTAAATATGGAACAAATCAAAATGGTGTTTCTCAAGGTTTGTTAAAGAATCCAACATTGTAGATTTGTGTTTTTATTTGTTGTCTGTGAGCAGGCTTTTCTTTGTGCTGTAGTTTAACGTTGGTTCAGCTGCTCCAGTAGACCAGGAGGGAACTGTTCTTTAGAGGCTGAATAGTCTTTGTCACACCCAGTGTCATCAGCCAAGTGCTGGAAAGCAGCTTTTAGATTCATATTATTGTTGCTGTCTACTGACAGCAGCAGAATAACAGGAGGCATATCATATCATTTTAGTGTGACTGAAATCAGAATTTACTTGAGGTAGCCTCAAGTGTGTGTGTATGTTTGTTATAATGATAACTATACTAATATACTGTACTGTAATATACTGTACGCTGTATTGTTGGTAATGACATAGTAACACCAGTATCTGCTATACTACTGCTATAAGCATTATTATATGCTATAATGATTAACATGAAACTGTTTTGAAGCTATATTTGAGAATTGAAAATGTCTATGAAACAAATCCATGGAATCTGCTTTTGTGCATTTGTGTATTGTCATGAAATACATATTTACCAGGGAGACTGCTGCAAATCTGCCTGTGTGGACTGATAGGGAGTTGATCCGGATAAGTCAACTTGAAAAACAACTGGGCCATTGCCAAGGAAAGCTCATTTTCCATGTTTCTTTTTGTCTTGACAGTTTATTGGGTTGGTTAAAGTTCTTGGTAGTTTCAAAGCCTATGAGCTTAGTTTAGCTATATTACGGAGGAAATACTTCTGTCACACATAGAGTGGTTCTGTCACATAAAGACAAATTTCCTTGCTGATTTTTTAATGCATGTCATATAGTATGTGGTCAAATTCACTGTTGCTGAGAAAAGTGCAGACAAGGCTGTTGTTACTTTGAGGACTTACAGATATCTGAATTAACAAAGGCACACACACACTCTTACACTTGCCCATACAGTTTTATTAACCATATACACTGAAGTGTGTAATTCTTAAGTTTTTTTAGTCAACTTTTGTGTTATTGTGAATTTACTTTAGCATTTGGTGACAATAACAAGATCATTGAAAACTTGAAGAATATACAACATAATATGAAGAATTTTCTATTTTTATCTTTTCAACTTAAAAGCATGTTTGTGTCTTTACTTTTGCATGAAACTGTGGTTGTCTTTATTTCTCCATATATCATACTTCTTAACTTATGTTTTTGTCTGCGTTTTCTTTTTGTTTGCTTCTTCTTTTCTGTCCCTGTATCCTTTTCCATCACTTTAAATCTACTCTTATATAACAATTTATACCTAAATTAGATCATTAAACCACAAGGGAAGGGTCAGAATTATACCAGTAGATTCTGGAATGGGGTTTGAAGATTGGGAAAACAAATACAAAGGCCAGGGCAAGCCTCATCTCAGTGATTTTTTAGATGATGAGGAAGATAGTGTAATTCTTCGAATGGGAAGACCATACCCTCAGGCACAACACACCTCTGAATCTCCAAATAATCAGCGACGTGACTTTATGCCTGCCACTTACCCTGAGAGATACGACACCATTGACCGACGGCGAAAGAAAAAGATAAGGGACCCAGGAGGGTTGTCCAGTGCAGAAGCAGACAGAATGAGAGAAAAAGCTTTTCCCTCTGACTTTGCATTGCTCCATGAAAAGAGAGATCAGGTAGAAGAAATGCAAGAAGAGGAGGAGCATATGACATCATGCCTCAAGCCATACAAAAATGGGCTTCTGTACAAAGCAAGGATGTGGGCTAAAAATGAGCTGGACCACACTTTGGAGAATTATGTTGCATACAAAAAAGAACAGGATGCTAGAATGAGAGCACGGTTTGATTTAGATTTAGAGAGTTCTGAGAATCTGCACTACTCAATTGAACCACGGGAGGATATCGACATTGATGACATTGCCTTTATAGCAGAAAACTGTCATCAAGAAAATGAAAAGCATTGCAAAAACAGGTATTATTTCTCCTGTGAAAGCCACATAGAGAATTCTCAGGGTATTCGAGAGAAAAAGTCTGGAAAGGCTAAAATTGGAGGATGGGCACCAGAGGCAATGCTTTCTCCTGTAGAGGAACCAAGTGATGAATATGTAGACCCTATGGGTGAGCTCCAGTGTCTAGTTGAAACAGTTTCTGAATACCTTGCTGAAAAAGAGGAGGAAATTAGCAAGTATGGTTCCCTTCCTAAATCTAGCAAATCTAGGCTATCATCTCTAGGTAGCAATATAACTGATTCTTTTGGAGAGGACAAAAATAGTTCATCTACAGATCCTAGAGTAGAAACAACATCCAATACTTCTTCTGCCCAGGGTATTTCTGGGGTGAAAAATGTCATGAGCTCATTATTTAGTTCTCTCACGGATAGAGTTGGAGGAGGCCCTAAACAGACTACCCCGTCTCCACAAGCACCACCTGTACAAGCCCCACAACCTGGCCTAACAAAGCTGTTGTCTTTTATCCCTAAATCAAACAGTTCAGCTCCTGTAGCTGTTGTATCTCCAGTAGAATCGTCTCCTGAAAAATCATGCAGTTCTTTTCCTTCTCAGCAGCCACGTGATGCCAAGATGCAAGTTTATAGTCAAGAAACAACAGCTCCTATAATCAAACCTCAGTGTGCTCAAGAAAACTCGCTCCTGGGGAAATTCAATCCTTTGAAGCTTTTTTCAGCAGAAGACTCTGGGAACTCTGCTGAATACAAACAGTCACTAGAATCCACAACAGAATGTGGTAATACATTTGAAAAAATAAGAGGTTCATCAAAAGGGAGATACACAGGACAAATTCATGATGGAAATTTCAATGGAAGACACAATTTAATGATTTACAAAGAAAATCTGCCTGTTTCAGAGCAAGCAACATCAAATCACCAAGCACAATCAGCAAACACTTTTTTTAGCCCTTTGAAGAAATCGTTAAGTTCACTGATGACGCCTGCTGTCTCTGTTGCTCCTAATGGAGCTCCACCTGTCACAGTTTATCCAGTATTTAGATCCACAGAGGATATCCAGGGAGAGAAACCAAAGGAAGGATCAACACTGACCAGTAAGCCTAAGTTGCCTTTCCTCTCCTCTGAAATAATCTCTAGTCAGCAACATCCGAAAGCACAGGGTGGCATGCTGTCTGGGTTTTTAAAGTTTGCATCCAGTGAAGATGTTCATACTGCCATGAACACACAGCAGCATCCTGTGCAGTCATATCATGAGTCACCTTCAACAACCTCCACTTGCTTAACAAAATATCCTGTTGTGCCCCAGGAAAAAACAGAGAAAGGGTGGTTTCCCAGCACATTTAACCCTACTTCAGCTCCATCTGGTTCAAACCTTAATTTTACCAGTAATCATCAATCTCAGGAAAGCAAAGTACCATCTGTATCACATCATATATCAAATCAGAAACCAACAGCAGCCCCTCATGAAATGCAGAAACAAACCACAATTCAGCCTGAATCACAGAATTTTTTGGCAGGTCTTTTTAAAGGAAGCTCAGCTGAGGATATCTCTCATATGGGCTCTAATCAACCAAAACAAGGAGGACTGATATCTGGACTTCTTAAATTTGGTTCTATCAGTGATTCATCTGGCAGTTTGTTGTCTCATAAAAATCAACCACCCAGGACCAGCAATCCACCACAGTATCCTCATCACCCTCCCCCACAACAGAATTCTTCAGCGCCACAGATGGGGGGTGTTCTCTCAGGGCTTTTGAAGTTTTCATCATTAGAAAATATACCTCAGAATGTTCATCATGGTGAAGCTGACAAGCAGAGGAACGTTCCTGGCAATTACTTTGATCAGCAGCAAATTTCGTGTGAATCTCAACAAACACAACCTCAGCAAAAGGGTCTGTTTTCTGGATTACTTAAATTTGCATCATCTGAGAATATTCCAACCACACAAACAGTTCAACACCAAATGAGCAATCAGCATTATCAAGAGGGTTGCAGCCAACAGAATACTCAGACAGAAAGTCCAAACCGAAAGCCTCATCTCAGCAATAAAACATCAAGTCAGGATGTCTTCCAACGGGACACTAGTAAACAAAGCTTTACTCGACAACAAACTGTTCCACTCCAGCAGCAATCTTCCCAAAAAACTGGTGTTTTATCTGGTCTTTTTAAATTTTCCTCAGCAGACAACATAAGCACGCAACAACAGCCATCATCTCAACAGCATGGAATTACATTAAGTAAATCCATTCATGATCAAGCACGGACAAATCAACCGCAAAATAGCTCAACACAAAGAACTCAATTAAGTGGTCTACTTTCTGGACTGTTTAAATCGTCCTCGGAAAATGTGTGTCAACAGCAGCCTGATATCATCCACGAGACACAACAACTAAACAAAGTCCCACACTTCCTGACTGCTCAAAAACAGATGGAGACAGCAAATCAGTCTGCAGTGATTTCAGGGTTGTTTAACAAGTTAACAAAAACATCTGAAGATACAACCTTCCAGGCATCAGCCACACAGTCACTCCATCAGAAAGACAATAATAATTTAGTCACATTGAAGACACCGCTCCAAACCCAGTCATGCACTTATGTAATGAAATTGTCTTTACAAGAACATGCAGAGAAAGAGAGGATTCCACAAACTGTCCAGCAAAACTTTTTATCTGGACAACTTAGCAAACATGTAACAGAAAACAATGGTACTCATAAGCAAGTTGAAACACAGAGTCAGATTACAGAACAGCAAACACCACCAACTAAATTCACAGAATTACATTCAGGCATAATGAAAAATGCTACCTCAGACTTAGGAATGCACAACAGTCAAACAGTTGTTCCGAGCTGCCTCAATACACGAAAGAGCAGACATGCTTTATTCAGTACACCTGTCTCAATTGATACTGAGAGTTTAGACTTACGAACATCAGCTACTTTAGCAAGATCTCTTCAGAGTCAGACAACATATTCAGTTCGCTCAATGGCTTGCAGTACAGGAAATATTCATTCCATTTTTGAAAACAATACGCCTTCTTCAGTCATGTCTATGCACCCAAATATTGGTGGAAGCAATCCCTCTTTATATGAAGCTACAAGGCATGGTCTTTACCAAGCTCAGTGGTCCCCTTATGGAATAAGTTCATCCTATGATGAAAACCAGTGGATCCGTGAAAGTTCTCTATGGCAGCAGTTTCAGAATGAGTCATTAAATTATCACCTAGATGGACAAAATTCATTACAGACATCTGCTCTTTGCTGCAGTTCCTCAAATGTTAGTCAGGCATTTGACTCTCCTACATGGCAAGGTGTTGTGTTTCACCAAGAGCAAGTTGAACCATATGAGTTTGAGGGACACAGAAACGATGATCCATGTTTCAAGACTAAATTATGGAATAGTTATGAAGACTTGGCAAACATTGAATATTCACCTAATGAAGATGGTGCATTGAACTTAACTACTAAACAAATGAATGCAAAGTTTGGGAAATGGCCATCTAATAATGGTAGTACTTACAGCTTGAATGGGGTTTCATATCACGAATGCTATTATGAGGAGACTGCACCAAGTTTATCCTATTCAGCTAACTGGCAGTATGGAATGGACAATGCCATCCTACAAAATGTTCATACTGATGGAATGATCCATCAGGGTAATTTTAATTTGAACAAACCTATGGATTCAAACTGTTCACCAAATGCTAGTGCTGATGCAGAAGACTCCCTATACCTGGAAGACACTGAATGGTATCAGCAATGGCTTGCACTCTTAGAGCAAGGAATGTGGTGGGCTGCAGATGATGGTGACTGTGGCTACTTTGTTTACACAGATCATGAGTACATCTATGCCTTGCTTACAGATGCAGCAGGCGAATATGTGTATGCATGTGTCCCTGAAGGTGAGTCTTGGGGAAGTGCACAGAATTTAGATACATTTCCGAGTGCTTGGCTGCACAGTGAAATGGTTTTAGTCTGTGGCTTTAAAATTCCACTTTACAATGAGGATGAGCTTCTTTGGCTACCTGGTCAAGATCATACTGATTATCAGCTTCTTAATGCCCCACTAGATTTGTCTGCTGCCTATAGAAAAGGAAATCAAATAATGAATTTAAATCTTGAGCAGTTCTCTGAAATGTTTGAAAATTCCTTCATGTCACAAGGGCACCAATGTGTAGATTTCACATCTTACAGATTAAACAAAGTCAGGATGGATCCAAGACAGTCCAGTTATGTATATGAAGACCAATGCAAAGATGTTATTGACCTTTCTTGTCATAGTAGAGACCACATTGGCCCTTATTGGAACAACCAGGAAACTAAGACATTTCTTGCTCAAAAGGTTGCTGTTTCTCTTAACTCTACTCCTACTGCGAATTCCAGTCAGCATATACTTTACAACTGTTACCAACCTAGTCAACGGCGGCGTTTATCCACTGGAGTTACAGTGAAACATGTAGATGATGTATCAGAGGAAGAATGGAGAAAGAGAGTGTTTCCAGGAGAACAACAACCTAACCGTCAGGTCAAAACAATTTCTTCGCTCATATCATCTTTTGTGGGAAAAACATCACAAGTGGAATTAAACAAAACTAGCACATCCTCCTCTAATGAAGTTTCTGACAAACATCCTAAGAATATTCTTTCATCAGGTTTTCAAAGTTTGAAATCAAAGATCATCAAAGAAGAATCTAATGTTGTTGTGTGTCAACCAGAAGGTGTTAAAGAAATGCAGAGGTCACATTCTGCACAGGGAAGGATTTTGCCTACAGTGCCAACAGCTGTGCAAGTAACTCAGCCCTCAGCACAATCGCATACAACTCCGCAAAAACCTCGACTTCCACGTCAGAGTACCATGGTACAGCAGACTGTCCCACAAATACAGCCCAATGTTACAATGCATTCAGGTTCAAAGGAATCTCTCATTAAACCTATACCATCTGGAGAGCTTGCAGCAGATAAGCCAGTGGATCGCCAATCTGAACAGCCTCAGGCAGGCTTCATGAACCTTCTGAAATCTGCAGTAGGAATTGAGGAAACTAAGGCAGATCACCAGAAATCTACTCAAACATCTCCCAATCAGCAGAGCAAAGCTGGCAGCACTTCTTCTTTACCAGGCAGCACTTCTGCATATAGAGAAGCTACAGGGGTGTCAAATCTATTTGGATCAATTAGTAGCATATTTAATACAGAGCCATCTCCACCACAAAAACAAGAAATGAAACCAAATGTTACAGAGGGTTTTCTGACATCAACATCTAGACCTAAGGGCATACAGAGACAACAAACAATGGACCAAAGTGGTACCTATCATTCCACACAAAGCCAGCCACCTAACAAAAGTATATCCCAAGTATTTTCTGGCATTGCTTCCACAGGACCTGCTCCAGACCAATCAGAAATGCCACCTACAGAACAGACAAAACAGGAAACTGGATCTAAACCCTCTGGTGGACTTTTTGGATTTTCAATTGGAGAAATGTTGACAGCTGCTGCCCAATCTGGACCTAAGCCTCAGGCACCCGCATCATCTAATGCTCCACAAGAAGAATCACTTGGTAAAAGTATATTATCAATTTTTAGTGGGCCAAATCCTCCACAGACTACACCTAAAACTGAGCTCTTGTCACAAGGGCATCCTTCAAGTCCTCCTCAGTCATCCTCCCAGTCCAAGCCAACTGCTGAGGCACAGAAACAGGGAACTGCTCCTCCGAAAGAACCATCATCTATAGGATTTCTTTCAATGTTTTCTGGTCCCACCACCCAACAGTCTCAAGCCCAATCAGGATCTCTTCTAGGTGGAATTCTGTCTGGGTCAGCAAGTTCAACTGAAAGCCCAGTGAAGGGATTGTTGTCAATATTTAGTGATCCCAGTCCTCCACAGTCTCAACCATCAACATCTCCGCAAAGAGTATCTCAATCAAAAAGTCAACATAGAGTATCTCAGACACAGTCAAAAGCCCAATCACTGCCACAAGCACAAGGACAGCCAGTCACCTCTGTTTTTGGTGGAATATTGGGTGGTCTTTCAGCCTCTAATGAAAGTCCAGGAAAAGCTTTGTTCTCCATGTTTAGTGGCCACAGTTCTCCTCAGACAACAGGAGCTGGTGTATGTGCAAATATGTCTTCTGTGCCAGAGACTGCAGTACCTAAAGAACCTGCGAAGAATATACCCTCAGTTGTCAATAATGTGATGTCACCTTCACCACAAACCCCTAATTTATCATCTGCTATTATTTCTGCTGCCAAAGAGACTACAGCTCATCATTTACAACAGGGGGCTTCCCAAACATCACCTTTTTGCAGTAGCCATCCCACAGTGACAACAACTACCAGTGAATCAACTGAAATTTCAGGGGACAAAGCTATTACTAACTCTAGTGAAGTGCATTCCAGCCTACCCACGGATACTACTGTTGATACGACAAATACTCATACAAAGAGTGCCACAATTAACGGCACCGATGTTGCATCTATGGAACCAAATTCAGAAAGTGTCTCTGTGCAAAAGAAAACAAGTACAGAAAGTGCAGCCCAAGATCATACTTCTGATAAGAGGCAAGCAACTCCTGACCTTTTGTCTATGATTAGTGAATCAGGCTCACAGACACCTTCCTCCCAAGTTGGCTTCATTTCAGATGGTCCTGGAAAAAGTTTGCTTTCAGTATTTACTGGGTCCAGTAGTGAAACTAGTGCTAACCAGACAGGTCATTCACCTAGAGATTCTGCACCTGGAACATTAGACCCCAAGGAGCCACCAACCAAAGGGTTGTTCTCTGTGTTTGCAGGTCCTTCCTCACAGCAATCTTCACAGCCAGGTAGCTCTCTGCTAGGGGCAGTGTTTGGAGGCCCTTCACCCCAAGTACCACCTTCTCAAACAGGAGAATCTTTACTAGGGGGTTTATTCAGAGGGTCTGCACCACAGACTACTCCTCAAGTTAGTTCTACTAAGGATGGAGGCTCTACTTCCCAGACAGCAGGACCTCAGACAGGGACATCCTTTCTTGGCGGCTTATTTGGATCTCCTCCCCAGGCTGCTGGATCTCAAGCTAGAGGGTCTATTTTGGGAGGGATTTTTGGAGGATCGGCAGCTTCAACTACAGTACCTCAAACTAGTGGGTCCTTCAGTGGAATTTTTGGTGGAGCTGCCAACCGAACTTCAACACCCCAGAATAGTAGCTCCATACTAGGAGGTATTTTGGGGGGATTATCTTCACAAACAGGAACTGTACAGTCTGATGTATCTATTGTGGGCAGGAATTTACCTGAAACATCTAGTTCTAATGAAATACCTGGTAAAAGTTTGCTTTCAGCATTTGAAGGATTGGTTCCACCTTCAACACCCACTGAAACTACCGTTCCAACTTCTGATCATGACAAAAATAAAATGAATACAGCTCTTACCAACACTACCCTAGGTGTCACTATGCTACCAAAACCCACTGCTGACAGTAAAGCTTCTTCAACTGTAGCTCATCCTGAAGAGTCTGGAATTAATACTATTATCAAAAGCAATGAACAGGCAGAAATACTACAGCAACATGATGGTGAGAGTGCTGTCATTGAAGAAATTAAATGCCAAGATGATGAAAAGCTAACTCCAATAAAATCTGAAGAATCTGCGATCTGTGTACCAGCACAACAACCAGCAACACCAAAGCTTGTGTGTGGTCAGTCGAGTCAAGATGCAATACCATCTAAGTTAGATGAGGAGACACCAGTCACTCAGTCATCAAGTCCTATTGTCCATGGACCACAGAAGCCTTCGGTTTCAGAGAAAACTGTTGGAGACTCATCAGCAGATGCTGTTACAGGCTTTATGTCCTCTCTTTTCAAATTGGCACCTGTTTCCAGGGAAGGTCCTCATCCAGAGCAGAAAAACACACCTGTTGGACTGAGTGGAAAAGCATCCCAAACTGCTACCGGTCAGACAGCAGGATCACTACTAGGGGGTATTTTGGGAGGGTCCAACACACAGACAGATGCTCCACAGACAGGGGGATCATTTCTGGGAGGTTTATTCAGAGGATCCACTCCTCAGTCTTGTCCACAAACCACTGTCCCCATAACTGGAGGGTCAGTATTAGGTGGGATGTTTGGTGGAGGACCCACTGCCAAGCCTCTAGGTTCCCAGCCTGGTGGATCATTGCTAGGTGGGATGTTTGGTGGATCTACAGCAACAGCACACCCTGGTGGTTCTTTACTTGGAGGAATGTTTGGAGGTGTCACTAATCAGACTGCAGGATCACAGACTGGAGCATCAGTGCTTGGTGGTATAGGTGGATCTATATTTGGGGCTGGTGGACAGGCACCTAGATCATCTGAATCAATTCCAACAAGTCCCCAACTACAGACTAAGAATGACAATGTGCCATCAAAAGTAGCTCCACCTAGTACTGAGACTGGTATAGATAAAATGGTGGACTCACAGTTACTAGATAACAATCAAATATCTGACAGTCTTACAAGTAATAATGTCATGGGAGCTTGTCCAGAAACCTCTGCTTTCTCAAGTGGTTCCATAAGCAGTGCATGTGATTTAATCCATCAGCTAGATAACACTGCAAAAGAAAAGCCAGCTGTTGAGGGGGAAATGATACATGAGAAGTCTGCAATTATTAAAGAAGATCCTGAGAGTAAAGAAAGTGACAAAACAGCCTTACGTGATAATCAACAGGCAGATCCCAATTTAGCTTCTCAAGTTAATCAGTTGCCCCATAATGCACAACCACCTCAAGCCAAGTCTCTGTTTGGGTTTATATCAGCACAAAGTGATGCAGGCAAATCTCTTGGATCTCTGTTTTCACCAACAGTGGCATCAAGTCTTCCAACAGTGCCCCAAACTGAAGTAGGCAGTGGTCTGTTTTCAGGAATAAAAACACTTTCAGGAAGCCTTTTTAAAGAGGAGAAACCTACTCCTTCACTC
The DNA here is from genome assembly GCA_034779795.1 of Ctenopoma multispine. Classification (NCBI taxonomy): domain Eukaryota; kingdom Metazoa; phylum Chordata; class Actinopteri; order Anabantiformes; family Anabantidae; genus Ctenopoma; species Ctenopoma multispine. Next base: position 15,252,275 of record JAUYWH010000014.1, on the reverse strand, counting down.
TTTGGCACAAAGATAGGCTTTCCTTGGCAGGCAGAGCCACCTAAGCCTGAAGCTGCCCCGGTTGTAACATCACAAACAAAAACTACCAACACATCAACAGATGATCAAACACATAGTGTACAAAAGATTGCAACATCTGGTTCTCAAAAGCATAAATCGGTAGGTTCCACAGATGACATAGCAAACCCCCAGATTTGCATCTCCTCTCCTGAAGTAGATCCTTCAGCATCCCTGACCCCAAAGGAGATGGAAAAGCATGTAGAAATATACCCCTCTGCAGGTCCTACCTCTGGAGTGCAGCTGGACAGCCAGTCCAAGAAGGATCTAATGATTGCAAAAAGGCTAGTAACAGCATAATAAATAGCATATCCCTCATTGTTTGTGATACATTGAAATTGGAAAAATGTGTCCAGCTCTGCAATCCATCCTTGCTTGTTTATTTTTAGGTTGAGTATACGTGTGTGTGCTTGTGTGTATTTCATGGTATAGATATTTTATTTGTAGGATTCATAATTTCACATCATTTCAAAACCAAATTCCAAAACAAAATGTACATACTTTTAAATTTAGTATTTCATCAGTTTGTTATATATTATTCTGCTCCTCTGAGAGAGATTTCACTTGAATTTATATATTGAAAAGTATGTTCATTTTGAAAAGTATGTTCATTTTGGTTGCAGTCCTCTTAGTTCTGCACTACAGTTCAGATTTTTTCAATATCTTTAGCAAAGACGTAAAAGTAACTGTTGGGAAATGTAATATACATTTAGTTTGACCATGGAATTATTATTTGTGTTTTATATTATTTTATATTTGTTAATTTGTATTTATTTATTTTGAGAGCTTTATTGAGGCAAATTATGTATTTTAAATCCATACCATTTTACCATATATCTAAAACTGCATCTAAATTGAAATCTATTCTAAAATTCTAAAATTTGAAAAAAGGGAATAAAACACACATCAACTCTGCATATTTTACAGTCCACATCCATGTGTTTAAACCAGTAATCTTTTTTCAGCATACTAACCATCATACATACTTTTTGTTCTGTTTTGTAGACCATAAAATATGCAGAAGTAATTGTTCGTGGTAAAAACCCTTTTGAAGTAAGGGCTATCATTTGTAGCATAATTTATATGGTGTACCCTAAAATAGAACATACTTGGACATGTGCAGTTTCTGTTTGAAAATGCAACAGTAATGTAGAGAGATTATATGCAGTGTCTAATGGAAAAGCTAACACACTGATCACATTTTCACATTTGTATTTTTTATCATGCAACAGCCTCCCTGCAAGGTTGAGTGTCATTTAAGGAGTGATGTGGTGTGTGTATATTGTACCTATCAATCCTTTAGAAAGAACACTGAACATACTAGCAGAAATAATACTAGCACTTGGAGATTTTTCTAAACGTAAAGTGCTTTATACATTTAATATTATTATTATTATTATGATAAAAGTAGGCCTGGGCTAAATAGTGTTTCCAAGTAATGTTTAATATATGGGTGTGATTTATCCAAAAGCCTAATTAATTCTATTAACCTTTCAGCATTTAAATTATTTCTTTAATTACAGTGTTTACTTCCTTTAAATTGTTTTTGTAACAATCCCTGGGTATCTAGCTTTAGCTAGAAGAAAGATACATACCACCAAAATATTTTGAAATAGTTTGTCACCTAATTCTAAACTTCTAAACAGAAATCATACTAACATTACCTTTCTCATTGCTCTTTCACCATTGTAGTCCAGTGGAAAGTAGTCGCTTCGGGTCATCAGGAAACCTGAGTCAAACCAGTTCTCAGCTTAGTGAGACTGGCCACGAGAGCACTGCAGGATCAGAACTGGAGGAGTCCTTCCACTCGTACCATAATACTGGCTTGCATCCCTCCAATGGGCAGCCACGTGCAAATGGACATCTTCCCCCCAGTGGACACTCTATGGTCAGTGAGCAGGAAAAAGGCCTGAAAAAGGACACACTAACAGAGAGAGGGTCCTCTAAATTCCCAAGGTAATGCTTTTGATTAGAATTCAACTGAATTTTGTATGTGTTATAATGAAGATGCTTGGAAATCTTCACTTTACTTCACAATTCTTGTAACCCAGGTTTCCTGATGATGGACCACCATTACTCTTCTCCCCATCCAGAATTCGTTGGTTGAAGGCAATAAATAAAGTCAGAGTTCAGCTCCGGGAGGTAGGTAGTGTTGCTCTTCAGTCCCCCACAAATATACTGTATCACTTCTCATTAACTTTAAACGTGGCTTTCTTACCCTCTTTTTCCATACCTCACCACACAAAACTTATAACAGTATTTAAACAGATAACAGAGACATATAAAAGCACCTGCAATTATTTAAAAGCGGTTGAGTTAAACCTCTCTGGTTGTTTAAGAAAATGCACCAATATGTATTACAATCATAATGTAACACAGTTTTTCTGTGACTTGCACCCACATACTCGGAGAAACTTCTTGTTGTCCCCTGGGAGGAACCATTCATTCTAAAGATTCAAAGCCTTACTTAAGGCAAACCACAAGCATACATAATAGAATCAACTTTATTGTCATTGATTACATTTAAATGTTACAATGAAATTTGACTTCTGCAATTAACCCTTTCCCCCATTTGGGAGAGCAGTGGGCAGCCACAGAGGGCGCCCGGGGAGCTAGCACTGAGTGTCTTGCTCAATGACACACCTGGTATGGGGGATGGTGGACCTTTTGCATCCCAGTCTAATGCTTATCATATTGAGCTACCAGGCCGCCTTAGCTACCAGGCCACCTTAACCTACATAGATAAATACTTGCCAAGATCATATTTTAAATGTGGTAATTTTTCTTTGTAGTATAGCTGTTCAGTATATGTTGCTTTAATAGAGAATGGAGATGATACTGCCTAAGTTTAAATAACATTTACAGTATATTTGTTAGCTGTCAGCCTCCTTTCCCCCTCCCCCTCTTTTTTTTGATAATTACCTTTATCAGAAATGTTTTCCTTTCTATATCTCCTGGTAATGACAAAAACAACTGTGATTTATTCTTAAGTTTGAAAAATCTAGTAAGAGGGATGTAAGACAGTTTTATTAGAGCTTTTTATCTCCTGTGCATTTCACATTTGTGTACATTGCATAATTTGCAGACAACAATATTGACTCTGTGAGTTAAAGGTCTTGTACCTTTTTGGATCACCTGTTGTAGACAGTTAATTGGTCTTTTGACAATTGGTCTCCATCATGTTATATTTGGATTTTTGTTGAGATTAACATGTACTGCAAATATGGCTGATTGAAGATATGGGTATAAAAGGAAAGTGAGGTGAAAACAATGCCATTCGTCCTTGAAAATTAGGAAACACAAATGCTACAATGACTTTGATAAAATTGGTCAAGCAGTTTCACAGCAACTAGCATAATAAGAATACTGGACCTAACACTATAAAACAATTTCATAATTTATTTAAATTAAAAGAAAAGTTAACAGTGAGTTGTGTGGCATCTTTGCAGGTTCAATGGGAATTTTTGGCAGTGTCACATTGGCCAATATGGAACTGGATGCCAGACCCATTTTCCATATTGGCCTCATTACCCATGTTTTATATGACTGAGCTGTGAGATTTGAAATTCCCATTTTCCCACTGACAAGATAAAACTGAGAAGGGAAATCAGTGTGAGTAGAACCTTAATATGTTTATCATACGTGGTTCCACCTTAAAAAAACAAGGAATTTGATTAATTGAAAGTTAGTATTGTGTATCAATGCAGCAGCAGCTGGCAGATGTCTAAAGAGACGTAAAAATTGAATTGAGAATTGAGAGTGAAATTTGGCTGGCTTAAACCATCAGATTAGCTTTGTGCTGAAATACATTCCAAAGGACAGAGGGAGAGAGAGCAGAGCAAGTGTGCAAAGGGGTGGGAGGGAAGTAGGGATGGCTTTTTAACTGTGGGAGAGCTGCTGTGATCGTGGTCTACCACTCTTGTTTTTGCTGTTCCGGTAGAAATGAGGGATTCAGCACTTTTAGATCTCTAACAGTAAAACACCCATGGTTTGCTTGAGGCAGAGGAAGACATCTAAACAGGGGATATATTTAGAAGAAAATAATGGAAATTACTAATACTGAACGTCTATGTGGATTAATCGATCTTGCAAGATGATATTTATAGGTTGTTCTTGTCATATTTTATTTCTGTAAGGTAAGGCTTATATTCATGTGATTGTATGCACCTTGTGTAGACTGTGTTTAAGTAAGGTGTGGTAATGTGTTTTATGCTACTTTAAATGTATGTTTGGTCTATATAAAAAGAAGACATCTTGCATTACTTCCATAAATCTTACAGGTTGTTTAATTACTTGATTGATCAAGAATTAAATGCAAATACTATTCTTTGATGAGAACTCAACTTAAAAACTTCAAAAGTAAGATGTCTTTTTTTTATGTAGGCCAAAGATTATTTAATAATGTGAAGAAATATTTTTTGTTTTAGGCTATTACTATGACTGGTTAGAGACATGGAACTAACTGTAAAAACAGCCAGTGGCCCCCAGACGTGTAGCCAAGTGTACTTTTTAATATTATTTGGTATGTAATGTATTATAAGAAAAACACAAAATTGTCCTGTTCATATACATTTTTTTGCATTATATAATTCACAAAAAATTACATTTAAAATAATTTCATAATGGGAAGTACTCAAAGTTAACTTTGGATAGACTAATCCCATTTATGTGATTCCGTTCAAATAAATAAAATCAGCTGAGCTTTATTTCAAATTCAGTAGTGATAGAAAACTTCTATTCAGGCAGCCTTATTATACTTTTCTGCCTCCTAAACCCTTATCACGCTTGCACACACTTTCAGTGCTCAAATACTTATTGGATACCTCCATTGCAGGGGTGATTAGTATAATTAGCAACTATTCACTTGTTGGAATAACTTCCTTAATTAACTTAAACCTAAAGCAGTTTGCTCTTGTGTAATCTAATTATACTAACTTGTGAATTAAATTTGCAGAATCATTTTAGTCAGCTAGTTAATGCCAATGATGAAGAGAAATTACAAGAAATATCCAAGAAATATACATTTATCATTCTTAGGCCAGATAGTTTATAAACACACACACACACACACACACACACACACACACACTGAGATAGTTGTTCAATCTGTGCATTTTTTTATTGTAAAGATTACATTTATGATTTTTACTCATTGGCTGACATGCAGTAATGGAAATTGCATTCATGCTGCATACTCTAGTGAATTATGCAATGTTCTCAGAGAGATTTATGTGTATTGCATCTATCAGGCTATTTAAGAATCCCTGTATTGCATACACTGTAGGCAACAGGTCAGAGTTATCTAGTCGTGCAGCTGGTATGGGTGTGAAAGAATGACATGGCCTAAGAGGAAAGCATTGACCTGTCATCTAATTGCTATGCTGTCTTTCCAAAGCATCCTAATTACAGAGATCTAAGCAGCTGTATGTTATTCATTCCTCAAACTGCCACTCTGCCAAGAGGAGGTCACTAAAGCAACAGTCTATCATACTTATTTAGTGTACAGAGAAGGTACAGTAGATATATGTGATAGAAACCTTAAATAAAAATGTAGAATGTCATGTGTGCTAAAATTGATTAAACTTACACCTTTGTCTGCAAGTAAATAAACATCCTGCGTGATATTCCAAAGCAAAAGCACACAGTACACAATAACAGAAGTGTGAATTTCTTTTTTGATTTTTGCTCTGTACTTTCTAGACTGTTGGTCGTAAAGATAAAACTTCAACAACTTCACATTTAGGAGGAATAACACTATTTTACTATACTATATTATTCCATCCCACAATTTTAATTAAGATATAAAAATGTGTCTTTGAAAGGAAAGCAAATACATTCCATTTAAGTGGTCATACTAATGAATAGTTTAAAATGCATTTTCTTTACTTTGTTGTCTGATGCCTTTCTCCTGCTTGCAATCATTGAATACAGCTGTGCTCCAGACAGTTGCCAGGCTGTAAGATTAGATAATATTTCTTCAATTTGTGGCTGTTTGCTGATTGTTTGGTTGCTTTATGACAGACAGGTGTAGGGGTAGCAAAACTAAAACAAATTAGCTACGATTGTGATTCTGTATTTAATTTGTTATTTTAATTTAGTTTTCAGTTATTTGACAAAATAACTTATTTTACAGTTTTCTTTTGTCAGTTACTTTTGAAGTTAATTGAAGTTTAAAATGCTGACTTATGTTTACACCATTCTAAGGCAGAGTTACTAAGGCAGTGGTTTGTCCATGCGTGAGAAAAGCTGATCAAGAGTTCCACTACTCAGGGATGCTCCCCAGAGGTCACATCAGTAGACAGGATGAAACCTACAAATCAGAGCTATTACCTCTGTCAACCAACCAACAAGACCTTAAGAAAAAGCAGTCGCAGAGCCCAAAAGTGGGGCAAAGCTTGTGCAAAACACTGCAGAAATGCCTGCAGGGCCCAGATGATAATACCTTACCTGATCTTTCATCAGTGGACGCTGCTTGCAGCAAAGCAGACTTCAACCAGTCTGGGGAAAACAGCAATTCTGACTTCCAGGATGACACTGGGGTTAAGGGCAATATACCCAGAATCATTAAATGGACCAAAAATCAAGAAGAGGAGAAGATGGAGAATGATAGTGCTGATCATGACTCTAGTAACATAGTGGAAAATATCCTGAAAGAGCTAAAAGGCATCAACAAGATCCAGGAGGAAATTTCTGATCTGCGGCAATACCTAACATCTGTACGAGGCTCAGTGGATGAGGTATCTTGTTGTGTTGAAGCAGTGCTTAGTGAAATTGGTGAACTGTACTCTGGGGCTTCAGCTGCACCTCATACAAGTCCTGTTTCTCAAATACCCCGTATCAGGCAAGGAAGCCTGGGTAGACAGAACGCCATCACATGTTTTCATGGAAGAGACATGAGAGAGAGTCAGTTGTTCAATTGTGAAGAATTTGGAAAAGATTTAGGACATGTACCATCTCACAGATCACCCAAACACTGGCACACTAATAGAGTCACTGTCCATTCAGACAAAGAAACAGACAAACAGAATCAAGAGCAGAATTCAAACATGCACATTAAGTCAGGCCCTACGAAATCTGACTTATATCTGGAGCTTCATCTTGATCATGACTATCAAAGCACCAGCTCATTATCATCTTGTCAAAGTTCCAACTGTCCAGGGGCAGGTTTTCTTTCTAGTGAAACAGAGTTTGACCGGTGGCTTTCTGTTAATATGCAACATAGTATAACTGGTGAAGAACGCTGGTGTGAGAAGGACATCTGTTCTTGTGCAAATAGCGCAGAAGCGCTAGAGAATTGTCTTGGTGTTTGGGATAAGTGTGACATGGAGGAAACACAGAGCAGCACACCAGGTCATTCCATCTCATCTCATAATAGTTCTGAGCATATCTCACTACTGTTTGGACTCCATTACAACTCTCCCTCCAGTTCTTCAAGTATGGTGGCTTGGAGGCCCCTCAAACTACAAACTGAAAAAGAAAACCCAGAATGTGACTGTGCTACAAACTGCCCATACTCTCGTAGCTCAGGTTATCACACCATGGATGCTTGTGCAAATGAGCTGGACAGTGGACCCTCCAGAAGCCTCAGTTGCTCCACTGTGCTGTTGACAGATTGTGATGATAGTTACCTGGAGCCACATTCAGTATGTGATGATTGTCCTTCTTCTGGTGACACACTTGATTTTGAGTCTACTGACAGTTTGGACCGAGAGTGGACAGATCACAGCCTCTCTAAGGATGAAGTAGAAGAATTATCAGATGAGTCTCCTGAAATAGATTCTCAGGGCACACCCAGGACTCCTAATGTGGGATTTGATGTAAGAACCTTTAGCAAGGCTGTTGTCTCTTTCAAGTCAGCTTTGAAAGGGGCTTTAAAAAAATTGGAAGGATCCAACCCTGAAGATGTGAAAGATGATAGTGGATCTGAGGCTTGTACATCTCCTGCCATGCAAACCTGTGAACCCAAGGAGAAGCAAAACAGTACAGAGTACACAGATTGCAAAGTTAGTCTGACAGAGAATCATACTCAGTTTGGCAGTCCAAAGGAAGACTGCAAGACTTCTGTCTATGTGGGTGAGATGCCTGAGGAGCTGCCATGCAGTCTTCAAGCATCCCTACACTCTCTCCACACACCTACTAAGTATCACTCTGTAGAAGAATCTAAGAGCAAAGAAGAATGTCCAACTGATACAGAATTGTCATCATTTGACCATTGTCTACTAAGGCAGGGCGAGAGACCGCTCAGTCCAGTGCTCACTACAGATGAGGTGAGGTTAAGTCCAATTAGGGAAAACCACATTCTTGATGAGGTTGGCCAAGAGAAGCCTATTGATGCGAGCCACAGAGAACGCATTGCTAATTTCCAGCGCATTTTGAGGGAAAAGAGGCAAACCCGCCTTAGATTGTCCAAATCTGCTCAAGGGTCACAGGGCTCTCAAGGGTCTCAGGGATCCCAGTCTCAAGACGAGTTCATCCCAGGTATTTTTAAAGATGCTTTTAAATGAAGTAATGTGTTAAATTGGGTAGCAGTCCAATTAAATGTATATCTACACTATAGCATTGAAGGATGCTTTCAAACAAAGTAATTTATTTGTCTCAAATTGGGTAATAGTCCAATGTCCAATGTATATGTACACTATAGCATTACTATAGTGTAGTAGTATCTCCTTCTAAAAATAGATAAAGCATAATATTCATTGATAAATACTTGATCTGAAAATCATTAGATGATTTGCTATCTCTTTTTAAAGCACTGTTTTGCAGAGATGCTCAACTATGTTGTTGTTGGTGCTCCACGTGATTTCTAATTCTTCTGTGATTTTTTTTTCCTTTGCAGAGTGTGAAAGAGAAGATAATCAGGTTACCTATATAACATTAGCCCCATATTTAAGTTACTTTTTTTTTCTGTTGACCTTGATTTTCTTTCCCGGCTTGCTTATTTTTAACAATGTGAATACTTGTGTGCATGTAAGGTTATAATATGGGCAAATATATAATATAATGAAAATATTTATTCTGGAACAGTTTGATCACTTCAGTTATTCTGTAAAATAAATACTTTGCTTCATTCTTTTTGTAGCTTTAGATAATGATTCACTATTTTATTTGGGGTCGGTGCAACTGCATTAGGTATTGCTTATTTTTTCAAACACTATCAGAAACTCCTACTGTGAGAGTGAACTTCAGAGGGATCACTATTTTCAACTTCTGTCATTTTAGAGGCAAATATATGCACACAGATCCTTACATTCATGTACATGCATAGTTCCCAAGCTAACACGATGATGTGAAATCCTGACCAAAGTTTGCTTCCTTGCTGGTAATCTAGAATGTCTCTTAAAACAAAAAATAGGCTGTGGACAAAAAGTTATTTAAACCAGTTTCATTTGCATCATGACATGCATTATTTTGGTTGCACAATACATTTCACATCACATGTCCTACACAGATATAAATTGTAGCAATATCTTTGTGACTGTTTTAATACCATCATCACTTTTATTTGACTTTGCATGTTCTGTAACATCAGAGAGGTGAAACTCAACCAAATTTGCAGTGTCTTTGTCTGTTTTCTTATAATTTACTTTTATATTATAAATATTATAAATTGTAACATTTGAAATCTTGGTTCAGGTTCGAGATGAAGAAGAACCCAGTGTTAGACAGGCTTGGATCAAACCAGGGTAAGTCAGTTAAAATCTCCAAGTGGTTTGCTTGTCACTATTTTGTGTGATATTTTTGATATTTTAATAAAAGACTGGTTTTGGAGTAAGTTCAACATTTGAATACCTGTGTGACTATACTGTAGTTGTACCATATTGTGATTATAATGATAATTCCATTTAGTTTACTTCTGTGTTATGTTATATGAGGCCTTTTTATTCACTTTCATACCACTTGTCTTGGTGCATAGAAGTGGATCTGGTCTGTATGGAATTGATAGCATGCCAGACCTGCGTAAAAAGAAGCCTATCCCCTTGGTCAGCGATGTGGTCAGTATTAATCTGTCATTTTTTTGCTATATATACAGTACAGTATGTCAATTGTGTTCTTTCTTTAAGTGCACGTCTTTCTATTTGTGAGACCACCACAGACATCATACTTATTATTTCACCTTTGAGCTGAATTTGGGATGAGATTGTTATAAACAAATGGAGACAAATATAAAACCAGACTGCTAATTTCTCTCTCCCTCCTCTTTTAAACCTGAAACTATTCCCCACAACTCTCTTGAATGCATTCACTGTCCTTGGTCAGGCTATGGTAAGTTAATAGAACCCAGATGAAACTCCCTTTCCTACTTAAGTATGAATTATTAATTAGGACAAATAAATCGGTAGTTACATCAAACGTGTATCACTATAGCATGTTGATGTGTTTGATTGCAGACCTCTTGTTTAACACAAATGATAACATTTGCATGCATCCTTTTGGTCATGGGTAGCTTTTCTTCTACTTCATATTGCCATTAGAATACATAATCAAGAAATAATTCCTCTGCCTTTTGGTTTAGATTTTTTTTATTTTGGCAATAGTAGTCAAGTAGAAAAGCACATGTGTAGTAAATACTACTAAATACAAACAACTGTGGTAGGTAGTCTTGTTATTGTTTTTTTGATTGGCATATCTTTGTCATCTTTCTCATTTTCATTTTTGTGAAACTAATAATACTCACATGGGTTTTCTAGTCATTTGGATAGAATTCACCAATGGGAGCAACATAACCCTACTCACCACCTTTATAACTACCCTGGCAACCATTTAAATTTACTAAACTTCATACGCATAGTGATATTTCAGTGGTGTGCTTGGTTGTGGTTGTAAAGTACTAACTAAAAAATTCCTTTATCACTTGTTGTTCAGGCCCTTGTCCAGGCCAGGAAGGCAGGAATTGCCTCTGCTATGGCTGCACGATCCTCAATCAAGGACGAGGAGCTGGTGAATATACCACTTTAAAATTTTCTACTGTCATTATAGATTGATTAAATCATCAATTACACAAGAAAGATTACTATATTAAAGTTCATTGCTTGTATGATGCCCCAGTGTATTAGCACTAAACAAATGTTCCTTCTCCAGAAAAACCATGTGTACAAGAAGACTCTACAGGCTCTCATCTACCCTATATCTTGCACTACACCACATAACTTTGAAGTGTGGACTGCCACTACACCCACATATTGCTATGAGTGTGAGGGACTTCTGTGGGGAATTGCCCGTCAAGGCATGCGTTGCTCCGAGTGTGGGGTCAAATGCCATGAAAAGTGCCAAGAGCTGCTTAATGCTGACTGTTTGCAGCGTAAGTACTCCAGAAAACATGTAAACGAAGCTGTCAGTTCTGTGCTCAGCTCAGAAGTGTCATGTTCACACCGGTACTTAGACTTTTCTGTTGATTTTGAATCAATATATATGTTTGTTAAATGTTTAGGTGCTGCAGAGAAAAGCTCTAAACATGGAGCTGAAGACCGAACTCAAAATATCATTATGGCCATGAAGGACAGGATGAAGATCAGGGAAAGGAACAAACCAGAAATTTTTGAACTTATCAGAGAAGTATTTGTTATCAGCAAAGCCATTCATGCACAACAAATGAAGACCATTAAACAGAGTGTACTGGATGGGACCTCAAAGTGGTCCGCCAAGATCACCATCACAGGTATGCCTAAAACATCCACTTAACCACAATGTTTTCTTTGGAACTGTAATTCTCAGCATCAAATCCAGAAGTACAAGTTGTGGTTAAGTTGTGTACTTCTTTCTTATGTCTTTGTTTCGCCATTGTGTTAGTTGTTTGTGCCCAAGGACTTCAAGCTAAGGATAAGACAGGATCCAGTGATCCATATGTCACTGTTCAAGTGGGAAAGACCAAGAAGAGAACTAAGACTATTTATGGCAACCTCAATCCTGTCTGGGAGGAAAAGTACCATTTGTAAGTTGCTCACATTTCCTGTTTGTAAAATGTCCACGTGAATGTTCATGTTTATAATAATGTAAGTACCCCTATTATGTACTGTGCAATAGCTGTGTAAACATATTTTTAGAAAAAAACTCTCTGAACCCCAGGGTCAGTGGTTCAATTCTCGGTTTCTCCTAGGTACATGTAGAGTTGTCCTTGGACAAGACACCATAAATCAAAACTTGTAGTAGCACCAATACATGCTGTCTGGCAGCTGTCCAATAACAATTATCCAAAACGGATCAATAAAGTATGTCATTGTTTTTCGTGGAAATTGTATTATATTTTTCTTTTATTTACTTATTTTATTCTTTAGTGAGTGCCACAATTCTTCAGACCGAATCAAAGTGCGTGTATGGGACGAGGATGATGACATTAAGTCAAGGATGAAGCAGCGTCTCAAGAGGGAATCTGATGATTTCCTTGGCCAGAGTATTATTGAAGTTCGAACGCTGAGCGGAGAAATGGACGTCTGGTACAATCTTGGTCAGTGTGCTGTCTTGTTGTGTTTATAGACTCTGTGAAGAATAATGAATATTTAGAGTGAAACTAATCACCCTATTGCAAGAGAATTCCCTCCATGTCTATGAATATGTGATTGAGTTGTGTGGATCTTACCATGTTTTGCCAGTCAATGAAATGTCAGTGCGGATATTCTCATATTCCATCCGCAATCTGGTGGTTATAACATTATGGTGGATTCTTATGTAATCATTTGATCTGATTAAGATTTGAACAACACAACAACCTGGATTTTATTTGTTGGTTGAGCCATGCGACACATCTGCATGTTTCTGTTAGGTGTTAAGAATTCTGTCTCCAGGAAGTTCAGTCAGGGGTTTATTTGAACCTCATTACTCATGTCTGTTTCGCCTGGAGTGATTTTTTTACACAAGCGACAAGCTGCACTAAAGCCCACATTGCTCTACATGACAATACTGGCTTTCGCTGGCAAGCCTACTCTTTGAAAATGTTGTATTTGCTAGGGGCGTAGCTCCCTTTTCACATACTCAATCATCATCGGAGGCTGAGATTTGTGCTCATTTTAGTGGAAAAAAGCTTTTTTCTCGTTTTGTTTATGCTGGTGTATAAAGTTATTTTCCACTTACAAAAGTCCCTTATGCTGTTTTTAGAGCACTGGTTTTATAGCATGAATAAAGGTAGATTGGATGCATCTCAAGATAAAATATCTTAGCATTTTTAATAAAACAGATAAACTGCTAGATCTTTAGAATTATTTTTCTGAATTACTGTCTTTACTGCTTTTATCCAAGCATCACCTCACTGTTGGTCTATAAACATTTCCCAGAAGCTGATTGATAGATTTAACCACCCCATGCATCATGTCATATTGCTTTGAGCTCTGTCCTTTAAAAACACAATTTATTTCCACATGCATGTTGTATCTAAGAGTCACGTCTTCAGTTTTTAAGCACAAAGTGTTGTTTCTACTTGATTAAAGGAAAATTGATTTCACCATGGCAGTAATAAATCTGCCACTGGAACCTCATGGCGTTGAATATGAATGTGCCATGAATCTGCTGTTATTTATCTTAAACTGGTAGATACTAAATGCTCAATTTAATATTCCTTAGCTAATCGCATCAACAAAATGTGCTTAAGATTAATTCGGAATTAAAATTTCAAGCTAAATTAAAGATTACTTCTTTAACACGCAGACATTTTCTCTTGCTTCTCATCTGCTTTTCTCTTCTCAGCCGTTTTTACTCTCCCCCTTCCTTCTCTTGATGTGTGATTATCAAATAGCAGCACTGTAGTCGGAAATCGACCACTCTGCAGACATGTACAAATTGCCCCCTAATGATGTGCCTGTCAGGGCAAATAACAGGGGTGAGCCGCCAAGTACTCCACCTCCTGAGAAGCTCTAGCTCAAGTATCTTTGGTGATCAGAAACAGATTCATACAGCCCACTGCCATTGTCTCTCTCACTATCAGCTGGAGGACTATTAGAGTTGTCGTCGTTGAACTGCCTGCCCGCACTGTAGAAACAGAACCCCCTACAATAGAACTGCCATTTTAGTAGTCTGTAATTAGTGTTGTGTTAACAGACCTGGTTTCATGTGCCTGCATGTGTCACAGATTTGGAGTTATGAATCAAGAATGTGCAGATGACCATGTAACCACACGGCTGTATTTGTGTTGAATTACAGAGAAGAGAACGGACAAGTCAGCAGTGTCAGGTGCCATCCGCCTCCAAATAAACGTGGAGATCAAAGGAGAGGAGAAAGTAGCTCCATATCATGTGCAATACACCTGTTTGCATGAGGTATTTAAGTCTATCGAAACCATTAGTTGGACAACAGACTTCAGACCTTTTGAACACACACATATCCTATTAAAGTGCTGTTGAGCATGGTCCCCTTCATGTACTTTATGTAATTGCTTCAGATCTATAAATGTCACTATTACTGTGCAATCTTATTTCTCTCTCCTATCATCTATCTTCCCTTTTCCTTTCCACTGAATGTTACAGTGTATTTCAAATGACATTAACACAATTGTTTCTATCCATTAAAGAATCTTTTCCACAATTCAACTGATGTGCTCGGCCAAGGTGTGGTGAAAATCCCAGAGACTCGTGGAGATGATGCGTGGAAAGTCTACTTTGATGATGTGGCACAGGAAATAGTGGATGAATTTGCCATGCGCTATGGGATAGAGTCCATATACCAGGCCATGACGTGAGTCAAAGCCTTCACAGTGAATATAAACTCTGTCTCTAGCTGTCTGTGTTCATGACCTTTTCATCCTCAGTCTTCCTCGTCCTGTCTTTCTGCCTTTTTCTCTCATACCAAAGTGCCTCTCTGTGCTATTGTCGTTCCCCATTGGCCTCCAAATGAAAGAAAGTCAATTATAAATGGGCCAAGGATGGATTTGTCTCCATGAAATGTCATGCACCATACAGATGCCTGTTAGCTCCACTCATCATTCACAGAAAGCACACTCCAATGGGCCATCATTCAGTCTAAACGTGCCAGCTAGCTAATGGGAAGATGAAATGTCCGTTCCTAATAGGGACCATTAAGAGAAAACAAGACCCTTGAGAGTACATGGGCTGACCAAATAAAGACTTAGCTATTCACTCTGTACACTCATGTTTCTTTGCCAAAATCTCTTCTCAATGAAATGTCTTTGTAAATGTGCACAGGTACAAATGGGAAGAAGACAAGTCCTGCTGCCAAGATCTTTACCAAACTCTGTTTTTGCTTTTCATTTACAGGCACTTTGCCTGTCTGTCATCAAAGTATATGTGTCCTGGTGTTCCTGCAGTGATGAGCACCTTGCTGGCTAATATCAATGCCTTCTATGCCCACACAACTGCCTCCACCAATGTTTCTGCCTCTGACCGCTTTGCTGCCTCCAATTTTGGGGTTAGTATTAATGTAGCACCTGCACACACAAGCAACTTCTTTACTTGCATTTGTTCCTTACATGTAATTCACACATATACTGTATAAACATCTCTGTGGTGGTCTCTGATGGTCTGTTTTTCTTTTCTTTACCATTCAGAAAGAGCGTTTTGTCAAGCTCTTAGACCAGCTACACAACTCATTGCGCATTGACCTCTCTACATACAGGGTAACATTGTGATTGTACTTCATCTCTAAAGTACATAGAGTACAGTACTAAATCTCTAGAGACTGATAATGTTTTCAAAAGTTATATATTGTTGTCTTGATGTAGAAATATAGCTTCAGAATTGCTGATAATGTTTTATTTATCACTGTTTTCATAAATGTATTTATTGTAAAATATTTGTCAAACCAAAAGAATTTCCAAAAGTTACTTTTTCTACATGTTCCACCATGTTATATATTTATTGTAATGATGTTCCTAATAACACATTTGTCCTGTAGAACCACTTTCCTGCCAGCAGCAAGGATCGCCTGCAGGATTTGAAATCCACTGTGGACCTTCTAACCAGTATCACCTTCTTTAGGATGAAGGTAGCTCAGTGTTTCATATACTGGATGTATAGTTGCTCTCAGTATGATCACAGAAAGTGATTGACTGTAACATAGCCGAGGCAGTGAAGTCACTACCTGATTAATGAGATTCTGTTTTAAAAGCTGATAAAGCTCTAGTTACTGTTTGTAGTCATTCATTGCCAGTGTTTCTGTCTCCATGTGTTGATCAGGTCCAGGAATTACAATCTCCACCCAGAGCCAGCCAGGTTGTGAGGGACTGTGTTAAGGCGTGTCTCAACTCTACATATGACTACATCTTCGATAACTGCCACGAGCTGTACAGCAGACAGTATCAACCTGTGGACACAGTGAGTGTGTATAGATAGTTAGTTATAAGTTATCCAGCAATAAACATTCCATGTCACTATAGCAGACAACTTTAACTTTAACTTCAAATAAACCTTTTATTGACTGACTTTGTTTTCTTTTTTAATTCAGAACAAAGAGGAGCTTCCTTTGGAAGAGCAGGGTCCGAGTATCAAGAACTTGGACTTCTGGCCCAAACTCATCATGCTCATTGTCTCCATCATTGAGGAGGACAGAAACTCCTATACACCTGTGCTCAACCAGTTAGTAATTGGCATACACTCTCTGTATTTGTTCTCTGTTAAAACAGCAGGAACATACAGGCTACTTAAATAAATTCTTATTTGCATTTGAGAGAAGGAGACTTTTCTTTAATAATCCATTCCAGAAGTTCACTACAATTAAACTGTTATACCATGGCTGAGTTCCTTGTATTTACTTGGTCTCAGAATTTAGTAGGATTAATATTATAGTTTTATTACTTAATCATTTATTTATTTGTCTGACACTTTTGTTTCAGATTCCCTCAAGAACTGAGTGTTGGAAAGGTGTCAGCAGAGGTTATGTGGACATTGTTTGCTCAAGACATGAAGTACGCTATGGAAGGTAAGTCTTCTTGTCCACTCACGGTGTCTTGTTTTGCTGTATTAGTAACACCGAATAAAGTGAAAATCATTTGCATGATGTGAACTTCCTCTGACATTATATCCCTCAGTGCCATTTCTTTGGGGCTGCTTCTGTAGTACGTGATAGAGCCACATCACAGTCTTTGAAGTATTATTCTGTTGGGTTGCGTTGCAGAGGTGTCTTTTTAACTACTAGAAATGCAAGGAATAAGTGAAGGTCCAAGGAGTAAAGAGTAAGTTCTAATAAAACTGAAAACAGGCAGAAGAGAAGAGAAATTTGGGGCAAATGATATATAAGTTTTTTAACTTAATAGAAGTTCCTGGGGAAACTTTGAAGGTGCCTGCCACCTTGCGCCCGTAAACCTTAAACCCATCATGTCAACGAGAAAGCAGGATTTTTCGATCCAAGTCCTTTTGAGGTAATATATGTCTGATCGGAATCCCCAGTCTATCCTCTTAG
>JAUYWH010000014.1:15200644-15234781 GCA_034779795.1 Ctenopoma multispine | reverse complement strand
AAAATCCTAGAGTGGTGATGACATCACCACTCTAACAGCACCAACATTCCGCCCATAGAAATGAATGGGGAAATTTCCAGATATTAATCACTCACCTAAAACTAAAATTGCTCAAATTCAAAAAGTATAAAAGATATGAAAAAGCTGTTTGACAGAGGAAAAAGCTGAAAGTCTCTGGACTCGTTTAAAGTTCGAATGACGTCTCTACGGCAAAGTATGGCGAAACACTATTAGGAAGAAAGGAGGAAAGTTGCTGAAATGTCTAATCCAACTGCCATTTTTTGACGAAAAAATGGAAAAACTTAAATTAT
Organism: Ctenopoma multispine; assembly: GCA_034779795.1. Lineage (NCBI taxonomy): Eukaryota > Metazoa > Chordata > Actinopteri > Anabantiformes > Anabantidae > Ctenopoma > Ctenopoma multispine. Next base: position 15,234,470 of record JAUYWH010000014.1, on the reverse strand, counting down.
TTAAAAAGTATTTAAGTGTACTAGAGATGGAATGAGTCCTGGGAGAATTTGCTCAACTTGTAAAAGCAAAGAATTAATTTCTAGAATGACATTAAAAAGTAATGGATCTCAAGTTCAGATTATACTTAATAGTGTCTGGGGTCTTGTCTTTATGACAGTTCTGCATTTTGCATGCTCAAAATATTTATATCAGTCCTATTTTGAATGTATGTATTTCTAACTTTAGAATTGGGTTAGGCTATCTTACTGGTAAATAAATATGTTTATTCACTTTCCTGGTTAAGGTCAGATGGAGGAGATACCATGTGAAGCTACAACTAGCAGTCAGACAGTCTCTTTTTTTTAGCAGGGGAAGCAAATGTGAAAATGAAATCTCACCGGCTCTCTATGTCATATCTGCAGAGCATGACAAGCACAGGCTATGTAAAAGCACCGACTACATGAACCTGCACTTTAAGGTCAAGTGGCTCTACAATGAATATGTCAAGGACCTGCCAAACTTTAAGGATATTGTTCCTGACTACCCATCGTAAGTGCCTGTGTGCAAAACGTTTTGACTTTCTGTTTAATTGACCCCTAAACCAGATGTAAGTTAAAAAAAACTGCATATCATCAGTAAAACTCAGAAGTAAAAAGGTTTTTATTATTTTGAAAAAAAAATCTTTATTTCCCTTGTAGATGGTTCCTACAGTTTGTGCTACAGTGGTTGGATGAAAATGAGGATGTATCTATGGAGTTTATGCATGGAGCTCTGGAGAGAGACAAAAAAGATGGAGTAAGTAAATTAAAACTATGATTTTACCTCATTCGAAAGGTTTTGTTTTCATAGGCATTGTAAATTTGGGATGGGGAATGTACATTTTTATATACCCACACATTTTTATGTATGTACAGAATGAATGTTGCTAATAACTGAGGATTTTTAATGTGTTTCTTGGTGTTTTTCTCTTTTGCCATCTCAGTTCCAACAGACTTCTGAGCATGCTCTCTTCTCCTGCTCTGTGGTGGATATTTTCACCCAGCTCAATCAGAGCTTTGAGATCATAAAGAAACTTGAATGTCCTGATCCTAATGTCATGGCCCAGTACAGTCGCCGCTTCTCCAAGGTAACTCACTTCAGTGGACGATGAAACTAAAAACCTGTCTGGAGGGACATTCACAGTGATTGTGAAGGGAATTTTATATTTTCTCATTAAAAGGAAATTAATATTTGGGCATTATACACCATTCTTATGGTAAGAAGGGACAGCAAAATGTATGTTTTGGGAATTGTTGCCTGGATGGCAGAGAATGCATTAAGGAACCCCATGGAATGTTTCTAATATTCAAGCAGAAAAATCATTCAGACATGCTCCTGTAATATAATCCACTCATTAAACACAGTCAACAATTTAATTAGATTTAACATGATCTTTTTTTGGTTCATGCTCAGTTTAATGATTTTTCCTCTTCATTTTTGCAGACTATTGCCAAAGTCCTTCTGCAGTACAGTTCCATTCTGACTAAGAGTTTTCCTTCGTATATAGACAAGGAGAAGATTGTAAGTTTTACCCTTGTGTAGTGTGACTATGTACCTGTAAATTCAGATGTTCACTGCTGTAGATCCAACAAAATATAACATACATTTAATCAAATGTTTATATATTTTTACTATACTTTTACACTGCACACACCATTAATACAGAACCAAACATTGACTCTAATGTTTCCAAAGGTGAATTATTAACTTATAAACTTGTAAATTATAAAAAAACCAACAGGAATTGATTACATCTCTCTTTTCTATGTGTCTTCTTGTAGCCCTGTGTCTTGATGAATAATGTCCAGCAGCTCCGAATCCAGCTGGAGAAGATGTTTGAGTCGATGGGTGCCAAACAGGTAGGTCTGGAGACAAAGGTGTGGATGTGAGAGTAAGCGAGTTTAATGTTCTATAGTGTCATACAGAATGGGTAACAATATCCAGTCTAATACTTTTCATATTGTTAATTTTAATTAAATTTAATATTAATGGAATATTCTTTACAGAAAAGACTGATTAAGTAGATATTTATATTTTAGAAGTGGATTATTTTACAGTTGCGTATCCCTTGTGTATCAGATTGCAACAGAGGAAGCACGGGTATGTACAGTTGCAATAGTTAAAAGGCCACGTGAAGTAGATGACTGACAAGGCCATAGTGGACATTGTTTCTGCTGTGAATGCTATGTTACAGTCAGGTTGTTCAAAAAGGTCTACATGATGTGCTGGTGTGTGACAAAGATTAGTGCTGCCAAATAGATCAGAGAATATTAAAACAGATACTTAGCTTAGCCTTCCACGTCAGTGTCCTAAACGTGGCTGTAATTAGAAAAACTAGTAGCCTCTTTGAGCAGTGACCTCTCTCTGCGTTAAATACCTAACATGTTTGCATGTAGTGCTTTCCTATGTTGTAGCTGTAGTGTAGTATTTTTCCAGTGTTTGAAAGGTTGTATGACTCTAGCTGTTTGAAACTGTAGCTCAAGTTTCAACCAGTTTGTTCACTTTACAATTAAAGCAAAATGAAACTGTGCAAGAGGAAGAGGAGGAGGAGGAAGGGGAGGAGGTATGTTTCCATCAAGGTCTGAAACAGGCAGATATGTGTTCATGTGATGCATTTTTAGATTTATTCATACAGTATTCAACTGGTTTGATTATTTCCTCTTCCTCTGGCTTGGACAGCAGGTCATAACTGAGGATGAGGAAGCAAAGGCTTTGGTGGGTAATGTGATGCTGGCAGTGTACTGTAGATTTAGTAGTTAGTAGATTTTTAGTTACTCTATTACATACTGTGTATTGTTGTGCCATTTTATTCTATGTTATCCGGTTGAATCCTTACCTATCTATTTATATATCTAAATAATGATGGGTGTATGGAAGGGCTTATTTTAGAATACAAAATTAAAAATAAGCTTTAGCACATTTTTTGAAAGGAAAAAGTGTCACTAGTCACAAGTGTGACTGCACTGAAGCTCAGTGAAAGACAAAGTGGCTTTGAACATCACAGATTAATGAACTACAATGTCCAAGAGGATGTCATGGTGGACTTTTTCTTAAGTAGCCATACGTGCAACAGTACTTGCGTGTAAATTGTTTCCTTATTGTTATGGTTTAGCCTGGTTCATTTGAACATTTCATTTTGATTGATTAAATGCTTAACTTTTTCGGGTCGTCAGTACTGTCCAGCTACATGCACCTACACCTACATGGTTTTGAAGAAGGTTTTTGAACCAACTTTTGAATATTCCCTTAAATAACAGAGGAGCATTATCTTTAGTTGCTATAAAAACATGAAAACAATAACTGGGATAGGAAGTTACAGATAAATATTTTTTTTTTTCTTTGTTCTACTCAAAAATGATGAAGCAAAAATTACATTAAACAACAAAAACTGATGAAAAAAAACAAAAGCAAATAAAAAAACAAGGAAGTGGGAGACTGGATGAAATCAACAAAATGAGGAATGCATCATCTAAACCTAATCCAACATTTCAGCTAATCCTGAAACATATGAAGCCGCTAAAACAGGGCTACAAGACAACCACGTCAAAGAAATAAGAAATACCAGAAAGAAAATAAAAGAATGAATGCCCCTCAGGCAACTGCTGCTGGTGCATCTGCTACCAGGAGAAGAGAGCACAGAATCTCAGAGACACAGAGACACTTCGGTCAAAGTCAAGAGTCACATTTTGAGCAAATAAATGGCATATCGACTAGCACGGCAACTAGCATTTTATATAGTTTATTTTTTACAGTATATGCATCCATGTTCAGTGATACATGGCTGCATATGGTCAGATTATAGTCAGACCACTAGTCACATAGGTTAAATATTGCATCGCTTCTAATATGCCAATTTTTGCACAAAACAAGCCTCTGATGTTTATACTTGAGCTTCTAGCAGTAAATTCCGATTTTATCTTTTCACTGCCATTTCTAGTCTGAGGAAAGTGAGGAAGATGAGGAGGAAATAGGGGACGAAGGAAAGAAATCTGAGCTTGAGGTTTGTTGCAACCTAAAGTGGTTTTACCAACATCGCATTGTATTTGGAGTCCAAGTTATTCTCATGCACCGTTTCCCTGTTGATCCTACTCCCAGCACCATCACGGTGATATTTAGCTCTGTTGATACAAAACATCCCAGTGGTTTTCATGGTGGAGTTCATTGTGAGAAATTTTTGTTGTCTGTGGTGATTTGCCTACATCCAGCAGCATTTTCCTTGGCCTTTCCTCACGATTGGTCACTCATTTCCTCATAAATATATTTAATCAGAATTTCATGTTGTACCTTCTCTATTTATTTATTTATTTTTGCAATAGACTGACGAGGAGATCATGGGTGCAATGTTAGAAATCCAGAGAATGTTTTTCTAATATTATTGTGTTGAAATAAAAATTTTGAGTAGCTTATACTGTAGAAACCCATGAACATAACAGTTTTTTTTGACAGTTTCCATTTTTATTTCTTTCTTTTATTTTTATCTCAAAACATTGACAACACACAAAGATGGATACTCCATTAGAAAAGGTAGGTTACGTGCCGTCTGAGCACTTTGCATAATTGTCATTGGTCCTCTGTGGGTTCTGACTTAATATGAATAAAAGTCAACCTGCAAATGGTAAATGACAGTTTAACTGAGGTTGTCCTGTGTTACCCTCTACCTGTCTGTGCTGCCGTAGACTGAAAATGCATTTGAAGAAAAGGTGAGTGAGGTTGTGCAGACACATGCATATTAATCTTCCCTTACACACAGAAATACTCGCAGGCAAAACAAAACACAAGCAGCACATTATTTCTAGCTGCCGTTTCCTTCCCCTGAAGCCTTCCCTTTGTGCCGCATAGCAGAAACTTCTCATTCTCTCCTCACTGGTGACCTGACAGGCCATGAATCAAAAGGCCATTGGATCATTGACTTAATGAGCCACACCATGCCTTCATCCATATGAGTTAGCTCCCCTGAAGGCAGTGCTTATTTAGATGATACCACCGTATACTTAGGTTAGGCATACTGAAAGAAATTCATGGATCTTTCCTACTTGTTCCCTCATCCTGTGCTTGTGAGAGTCGCCACTTGTAAGTGACACATTTCTTGTAACAATAACTTTTTCTTTTTTTTTTTACTTGGAAACTGCTGGAAAAACGTGGGTTTACTCAGATGTATGAGTTAACTTTTAACATTTTTTCAAGTTACATGAGTAAAGATTGCAGCACAGTGCAGTACAACCAAAGTGAAATCTAAATTATCCTGTTCGCCTCTCATCCTTTTTGCATCCTTTGACATTGTGTGAAGTAATGCAGACTGACTGATGTGCCTATTTTCATAATAACATGATGTAACACAACTTCTGGTTATTTGTAGTTTTTAGCTTTTTCAGTGATGTCCAGCTGTATGTAAGATGTTAAAAGGTAATGGGGGATACTTTGACCAAAAGCTGATATAAAATCCTTTTATGAACTGCTGTTAAATGTTCTCATATCTACCATTGTGCGTGCTTTTGAAAGCTTTTGGGAAGTTAAAGGAATAGCCATAGGCACTAAACTTTCTGGGCATTTGTTTGCCTGTCTTTTTGCAGATGGACACTGAGGCCAGTGACTTATTGAATGACCTGCAGGTGAAGCTGAACAATGTGCTGGATGAGCTTAGCAGTACATTTGGGAACAGGTACATAGACAGTGCACGCACACACGCACACACACACACACACACAAATATACAGTTAATTAAGTAAATTTACATTCATTAGTGCTAATTGATTTTGTTTTTCTTTTCAGTTTCCAGAGCCGTATCAATGACTGCATGCGGCAGATGGCGTCTCTTCTGTACCAGATCAAAGGACCTCTCAACGCCAACAACAAAAACCAAGTGGAAGGCGACTCTGACAACATGTTACGGCCACTCATGGATTTCCTGGATGGAAAGTGAGTTCAATAATTAATATTGACTTGTCTTTACCTTCATTATGAATCTAAGTGTAGCTATTTTTATTATTTTTTCCCTTTTTTTGTCTTCTAGCTTTTCTCTTTTGAAAATAATTTCCATATACAGTGGCTTAAGAACATATGCAGACACCTTTATTATGTTGTACATTAAAATTTAAACTAATACAATACATTTTCCATTTTATCCATTAATTTACACTCTGAAATTCATTTATAAAAGTCCCTTAGGATTCAAGTTTTCTTTGGTAAGTCTCCATAAGCTTTGCACATGTAGATTTGGGCAGTTTATCCCATTCCTGCAAACATACACTAATTGCCTTTGCCACTGTGTGTTAGTCTATGTAGATAAATGATATTATGATATAATTAATTTAAATTATTTGAATTAATTTATTTAAAATAAATCTACAAATCTACAAAACGTTAAAGGATCTGAATAATTCCTCAAGCCACTGTATACACTCCCTCTCTTGAGTCCACACTAAAATAAAACCTTTGTATTGTGTTTTCGCAGGCTGACACTATTTGCAACTGTATGTGAGAAGACTGTGTTAAAGCGTGTGCTTAAGGAACTGTGGAGGATCGTAATGAGCAGCCTGGAGAAGACCATAGTCCTACCACAAGGCAACGATACCTTTGTAAGTCTAATGTCTGTTTGCTTCAGTATTTGTTGATATTATGAATTAATTTGACTTTTCAGTTATGAAATACAACTGAAAGTAGCAACTTTGTTGTTGTTTTCTTCAGGGAGCACATATCCTCTCAGCTGCAAAAGAACTGGGTCAGCTCTCCAAACTCAAGGTATTATAAAGCCTTCCATATTTTTCATGTCACGTTAAATTTCCTGCGGGGGCTCAGTGTTGACCAATCTCTGAAGAAAAACGACAAGGATTATGTTGAGAGAATGTTAATTTTATGGGTCTGACGTATCTCTATTCTCATCATTTGGTTGTGCAGGATCACATGGCAGGGGAGGCTAAAAGCTTGTCTCCCAGGCAGTGTGCTGTTATGGATGTGGCACTGGACACTATCAAGGTCAGTTTATACTGCAGGCTTTGGTTTCATTAGGATGCAGCGTGAAGGGGTCAAATTAGCTTTACCAACAATTCATCCATTAATCATGTACCCTGAAAGGTTGCGTAAGCTGCTGATTTTAACTGGACAGGACAATGTGTGTGTCTGTGTGGAGGATGAAGTGGATGAGATGAGGGGTGAACCTCCACACATTTATACACTAACTCACCCTCTGTTTCCTTGGCAGCAATACTTCCATGCAGGAGGGAACGGGCTGAAGAAGGCGTTCCTGGAGAAGAGTCCTGAACTGTCCTCGCTACGTCACGCTCTGTCCCTCTACACTCAGACGACAGACACACTCATCAAGACTTTTGTGACCACCCAACTCGCACAAGGTAGTTTAGGTTGCTGCCTGAAGGGCAGAGGAAGAACATTTTTAACATAGTAGACCAGGAGAGGGTGTCAGCTGAACATTGTGTGTTTGATTTAAAAGACCTTTTACTGGACACTCTCTCTATTAGGTTTGAACCTGTATTTTGCTCATTTGATGCTGGAATTTGTTGACATGTCATTGCTATCTTTTCTTTATCTCCCGTGCTGCCTCTGTGCCAGTGCACAATGGAAAGGGTATTAGGTTAACTCCCAATGAAAAAATACAGCCCAGCAGGGGTAGGTTTCATTGAAATCATCTGCCAGCCCTCCTCTCCTTCCCTTCCCATTCTCCTTTTCTACAATTTGTCACTCTGTGCCACTAGGTGGGTAGGTCAACCCAAACCCAGCCTCCCCAGCTGTATCCCCTACTCATAGTGATTCTTCATTGTGAATCAAAGTTGTTTTTTTTGCCTTTATCGGGCCAAATGACAGCTCATTCATGTATCTGGCTTAAACTAGGTTTGGCAGTGGACAAGCCAATAGGTATGGTGTCCGTCCAGATTGAGCTGTACACACATCCTGGAAATGGGGAGAGGAAAGTTACTGTCAAAGGTCAGTTTGAATATATGCAACATTCACTCATTTGGTTACATCATCTGTCTTAACTGCCTCTGTGTACGTGTCTTAACATACGTACATGTTTGCATGTGTTGCTACAGTAGTGGGAGCCAATGATTTGAAATGGCAAACGTCTGGCATGTTCCGGCCCTTCGTAGAGGTCACCATGATCGGTCCTCACCTCAGTGACAAGAAACGTAAATTTCAGACTAAATCCAAGAACAACAGCTGGTCTCCCAAATTCAACGAGACCTTCCACTTGTAAGTGCAACAACATTTTTGTTTTCTTTAGAAAAGTGTTTATGAATAAGGAAAGAAAATCACAGAAGTTTTGACTTCAGAAATTTATTTTGTTGCTGAGAATATCTCACATGTGATGCACTTGCTTTTGTACAGTGTAATAATTAAATCACCAAAGGTATCAACCTCTGTGTTCTCTGTCCATAGTGTTCTAGGCAACCAAGATGGCTTTGAGTGCTACGAGCTGCAAGTCTGCGTCAAAGACTATTGTTTTGGCCGTGCAGACCGAGTGGTGGGTTTGACTGTGATACAGTTAAGAGACATCATGGAGAAAGGCAACTGTGCCTGCTGGTGCCCGCTGGGACAACGCATCCACATGGACGACACCGGACTCACCGCCATGCGAATACTCTCCCAGCGCTCCAGCGATGATGTGGCCAAGGAGTTTGTGAGGCTGAAATCAGAAACCCGATCAGCCGAGGAAGGCAGATGAGAAGAGCTGGAGGATGGAAGGAGAGAATTAAAAAAAACTGGGAATTATTTCCCATAGTTGGCCATGTGGACTCTTAAAACTTTGATGTGTCTTAGCTGCTGTTGCCTGGTGGCCCCTTGCCAAGCTCACAAACACCATATCATGTTTATAGTCTGGGTATTTTAGACACACACTCACTTTCCATGTTCTTCGCATTATTTACAGAGCTGCTGTACAGCAAACATCCTCACAGACACCGACTCACCCAACCCTTACAGTCACCAGCTGTCTCACCAGGCAGTGAGCACTTAGCCCGTCATTTAGCCTGTTTTTGTACCCACTCTACTCACGCCATAGCCTCAAGGGAACAGAGGATGCCACGCTGGGCAAAACAAGCTCCCACACCTCCCCTGTGTTGTTGTGCAGTAACCCCCACCTAAAAACCTACAGTCCCAACTCAAACGTGGCCATGTGTTTGATGCCTTACACGCTGCAAACTGTGAATGTGTCAAGTAAAGTGAGTCTTTACATTGCCCTATTGTGTAGCTCCACTGTGATGTTTGAGTAAATGTGAAAATACCGTACAGTTTGTCTCATAAAGAGGTCTTTTGTTTGAGCGACAGGAGACGGTTCAAGTCAATTGAACAAAATGGAAGACAAGAAGATTATATTTTACAAAGCTGTCATGAGGTTTAAAGAGAAGGTACTTCAACTAATAACCCTTAATTAACCCATTAATTTGATGGATTGGTCAGTTAAATGTGTGCCTCATCACTGTAAGTTCCCAATTTTTTCCCAGGAAAGATGAAACAATACGATTTACTGTAGATTGAAGCCTCCTGAAGAATAGAATAAACAGTGTGGATGTTATAAAAGTCTTATTTCAGTGAAACCTTTTTATAAGCAAAATTTTTTGCTCATACAGCTTTTGGCTCATGTGGCTTAGTAACCATGACAGTGTAGCCATTTTATTTATTTTTTATACATATTTATTGTTGCCTGTGCTTTTCAAAGCCCATGATTTAAAATGTTGTTTACTGCTGGAAATAGACGTGTTTTTTTTCCAGATCAGTGTGTTTGAGAATTTGCACAGTTTGGATGACGTACTTTTGTATCATTATACACGTGCACAGCAGCTTCTTTACTAGACCATCTATACACACCTCTAGAATGAAGTGACTTATAGGATTAAAACATCTTTCGGAATTGTACATTCATCTTAATATTACAGCTTTTAGGTGACAACAGTTCTTTTCACAAATAAGGACATCTCATCATTTGGACACTCAGCAGATGAGTTTATAATGAGTGTAGGATTAATTATGACATACATGCATCTTCCTGCTCAGTCTATGATGGCCTTACTTTGAGGAAAATTCTATTAGTGTATCTTTTTAAATCTTTCTTTTTATCCTTGTAATTTGTTTGGCTCTCAGCAATGAAAAGTGGTCACTTCCTTGCCCATAATGATGTCAAAGTAGTTTTCCAAGTGATGCTTCTTATTACTTTGTACTTTTTATCTTTGATGATTGACTGTGATGAGTATTTGTAGACTGAGCTTTCTTTGCAGTCTGTGTTACATTTTGTACACGTTTCCCTTAATCCTCCTAAATAGTTTGTAATGCTGGTCACTGTATGGTAAGATATGTTAGAGTTTTATGGATGGAAAGAGGATGCTGTGAGCTGTGTGCCAGTGAATTTGTTCATAACTGATGGAGACATTAAAATGAAGGACAGAAATTGCTATGAGAACCTCAATGTGTGCACATTTTTAACACCATCCACCCCCTGTAGAAACTATAGAAACCACTAAATTGTACTCCTCTCTGTTACACCACACTAACTCTTGTGAATAATGTATTTCATTGGTTTATGAGGAGAGAAGTTTCAGAGGCATTACGTAATATATATGTTCTTTGTGCCAAGTTGCAAATGTTCACTTTTGATCTCTTTTTTTTTTTATTTCTATATTTTGTAAATTTGTTAACCCTTGCACATCACTAAATCACAGTAGTTGTCAATAATTACACTATGTCACAGTAACATTTTTGCATTTTTGTGGTGTTTTCTTTGTATTGTCATTGAAATGTTGTTGTCATAATGTTAAACATTCCAGTTAATGAATTTTGTATAAAGTATTTGCCAAGTATATATAAATATGTCTACTGTCTTTTTTTATAATTTTTGCACTGGCATCTTATCCGTTGCAAATGACTGATTTTATGTATGGTCCTCATGATTAAGAAACTCGTAAGTCTGTTCTTTCAGTTTTATTCACATATATTGGTTAAACAGTATTTTAATTTTACCCAGATGTAGTCATGTTACAATTATGACTGCAGAGGCTGGTATTATACTGCCATTAATAATTAATTCAACTACAGATTAATTGTTTTTACCTCCACCAACTCACCTCATATGAGGAGGAGACCATGTTAAACCAAGAACAGAAAGACATTCACTATATTCAGAAGGGTTTTATTACTAAGCTGTTAGTTAATGCTTATTATTACATATTGTTAATAAATGTATCATTATTGTAAAGTGTAACCTACTTCAAAAATGCCAGTTATCCTGTTGAAGTGTCAGACCATCACCATTCTTGTGAATCTTCCAAAAGATGCAATACATCACGACCGTTTCACTGTAGCACTTTGAAAACGTCATTTCTGCGTTTCTTATAACATGCATGGAAGTATGTGTTCATGTCTGAGTGTTAGCAGGTGGAGAGCGCATGCACCTGAACACATGCATAAACATAACTAATTTAGCAAGCGGTTCATGTTGAGGTCTCCTGGACGACTCAGTGTTCCTTTGTGTTTGAACCCACGTATTGTATTCAATTTCTGAAGGTACTTGGACATGCATATCAATGGAGATGATGTTGAAAAACGAAAAACGTCCTCAGCCTAAGCATGCGCACATATCACAGGGTGTGGTACATACCTGGCAGCCCAGACCACAGACTTTATGATGGCCCTCATTGGCTGGAGCCATTTGCCTGCACTGTTGTTTAACTGCCCCCTCTCACCGTCCAGGTCCAAAGATCGCTGCACTGTTTGCTCAAGCTTTGAGCTGTTAGGTGCACAGGGATCCCAGCTCTTCCTGCAAAAACCTGAAACGTCTAATGTAGGTGCCTCTCTCACCACTGCACCACTTCACCTGCCATCCATCCTGCGTCTTTCATCGAGCTAGGGGCCCCGGTCGAACCCCTTTTCTCAGTCTGGGATTAGGCCGGTGCCTGGACGTGCAAACAGAGACCAGATAAGGGCCTTGGTTTTACTTAATCTGAGACGGAAGCAATGGATTGAAACTTTTTCCTTCCCTTTTTCTTTTTATACTGTGTCTCTGTGTTCAGGACTTAACACGAGAAATCTCCTTTTGTTTGAGGTATGTGTTTGGTTTTCTTCGGGTCTTCATTGGAAGTCAGATTGGAAACATGGCACTTTTGTGGGGAAAGACCTCGTTTTAAACTCTTTGGAATGTGAGGTCCACACATAATCAAAGTTCAGGCCTTCTGGCTCAATCACCTCTGAATAACAATAATATGGATTGATTTCACAATTATATGAACAAAAGCAGAGTGAGTGGTTTGGTCTTCTGAGCTGCACAATGTAAGTCAAGATAGTGTTGCTTTTAGTGTGTATAGATGTCTTTGGAAATAAGTGACTTTCTTTGTGTTTATGTGGCACAATAGGATCAAAATACAGGAACTATGAGCCTGAAATATATATTTTTCTTTTTCAACTTATTTTGTGCTAATTCTGTGTGTTATATGTTGAGTGTAGATTGGTGAACAAGCCAAATGTTCATATCATTGTCTTGTTATGGTTGTGGTTATCTGCCATAGATCTTATTCTGGTACAAAGGGTTGAGAAAGGAGTGGCTTTATCTTTACAATCCTGTATCACAGATAAGGTCTCAAAGACAGATGCTTATTTTTTACACTGAACCCTTTGCCTGTGTTTTTTTCACTATATGTAATTTACATGTTAGCTTACATTTAAAGATAATTACTTCTTCTTTATCTTCTTTAACTCTTTTTTTTTAAACTGGGATAACTTAAGTGAGAAGTTATATTTATCAGTCGCACCTTAAAATGTTACTAATTTTAAGCTTTACCATTTTTAGACTTAACCACACATGTACGTGACCCCATGTAAATAAATTGGTTGGTTCCTACTTACGTTTGCCTCAGTTTCCTCTTTCATTTGCTGCCTCCATATACTCCAACTGCCAAGGAAATCACTAACCTCCGCAAATGTCAAACACATGCTCTTTGTGTAGGTGTGAAATATGGAGACACAGATCTAAAGATGGGATCCGTAGTATCATACTTTGGCCAGTTGTGTGGAAAAGAGAAGAAGCAAGGTGAGATTGGATGCATAAAAGCTTTACATGAAATGTGAGGGAACTGTACATGTTCATCTGAGTTTTCTTGTTCTTACAAGTAAAACAGTATAACTAAACAGCACTGCAACTTTTAGGTACATTATATGTTGTACAGAAAGACGTGTTTTTCTCTTTTATTTTTTCATAGAGGAGGAAAGACACCTGCGAGCTAATGACAGACCTTTCAACCTGTCTTACAACTATGCTGTGAGTGCATCCCGTCAACCGAATACTGATTTTCTCTTCACCTTGCAGCTAGACGTGATCACAACATGTGCTGTCCTTAACAAAACTTGAGTTTTCTTACTCATATCAGAACAAAAAAACACCACTGTAACGTCACCTGTCACTTTTCTCTGCTTTAGAACAACGCCATCAAGACCTCCAAATACAACGTTTTCACCTTCCTGCCACTTAACCTCTTTGAGCAGTTCCGGAGGCTCGCCAATGCCTACTTCCTCTTCCTCTTTATTCTTCAGGTACAGCGGATATTTTTTTTCCTCTTCTGTAATGCTGCCTTTAGACAGTATCAGGATTTATGTGTAGTCATTTTAATTGATTTGTGTCTATATACAACATTCACAGTTAAGCTTGGTCCAACTGAGTTAATCCACACCTATTCCATACGGAGTGTTTTCTGGGAACGATTGAAAGAATTTGACCTTTAGCTTCCAGATTTCTATCTAAGTAGGTCTATTTAATCCTGGAGATGTGATTTATTGAAGCAATGTGTGTGTTTCTGTGTTCTGTTGACAGCTAATCCCACAAATCTCCTCTCTCTCTTGGTTCACCACGGCTGTCCCTCTCATCCTGGTGCTGACTATAACGGCAGTCAAGGATGCCAGTGATGACATAGTGAGTCTACTGGGGGCAACAAATATTTCTTTGTTAAATGTCTAAAAGGGAAATCCTGCACAATTCTAAGACATAAATGATACAACTAAAGTCAAACATCTGAACAAACACTGTTTTCTCTTATGTCAAATGAGTAGAACAGACACAAAAGCGACAATCACGTGAATAACCGCAGGGTAAACGTCCTCATTGATGGAGAGTGAGTCATCAAAGCTATAAGTTTCACATTCTATATATATGTCAGATTTGTCTATTAAAATACAGACATACAAAATACAAAAATACAGACAAACAGTTGTTGATTTCACACTTTTATTTTTCTGGCAGACTGAGAAATGAAAAATGGATGAATGTTCAGGTTGGAGACATAATCAAACTGGAGAATAATCAGTTTGTCACAGTAAGTAGACGGATGCTACAGTAAATATTTAAGAAGTTTATTTTATTTAATAGGCATTTTAATATCATAACATATTACTGCTCTGTGTTTAAGCCCTGTTTACACTAAAACAGCTACACTGAATCCAAGACAGTTCTCACTCGTGAACCTGTAGTTTATCTTATCTTCTAAATTCTCAGCTGTCTGTATTTAACTCTTTAATCTGTCAGGCGGACCTTCTGTTGCTCTCCAGCAGCGAGCCTCTCAATCTGATCTATGTAGAAACAGCCGAATTAGATGGGTGAGTGTGCGGTATGCATGACTGGCTCATGCTGTCTCGGATTTTCCTTCAGTCTCATCTTTACTATGTCCTCTTGGTCTCCAACAGTGAAACCAATCTGAAGGTGAAACAGGCCCTGACTGTTACTGGAGAACTGGGAGACAACATTGAGGCACTGGCTGGATTCACTGGTTAGAACCTGAAAGCAACAACAGCAAACAGATACTTAGATTTTAGAATTGCAAACTGCGTTTCTTCACAAAGTATTGCTTTAGCAAACAAAAAATATTGGGATGTCAGTGATCATCTTTTTTCTGAGCATTACAATTCAAAACAAGACAGCTGAAGAAAAAGTAAAATGATGAAAAAATTATAAGTGATAAGAAAGATGGGAGAAAGGTTGGTTTCCTGTATATATGAAAACAAATGTTTAACAGTTCCCCTTGCAAATTGGCAATGTTTAATTTCAGTTTGTGCTCTTCTGAAAGTAAAAGATAAGTGTAGGTAACAATATCGAATGTTTACACATAATTTATAAAATGATCATAAAGCAGTAAAGAAATGGGTGGAGTGTAGTGTCTGAAATGTATTAAGTATCCTACAACAAGAAATACATGTCATAATAACTCCTAAATAGCATGTATTTAAGTACTTGCGTAAATGTGCTTATTAACATACCACCAGTGGTTAAAGTTAGATTAACATGTCTACAGTGTCTGGTATTCTGCTGTAGTGTGATAACATTGTGACAAACGTATAATAGTATAGTATAGTATAGTATAGTATATATTCCCCATTATTTTCAACCCAAACCTTTTCTGGCTGTGTTGCTGACATCCAATCTCTGTCTCTCAGGTGAAGTGCAATGTGAACCTCCAAACAACCGTCTAGACAAGTTCAAAGGGACCCTGTCTCTGAACGAACAGACCTACGCCTTGGACAACGACAAGGTGCTGCTCAGAGGATGTACCCTGAGGAACACCGAGTGGTGCTTCGGTCTGGTCATCTTCGGAGGTAAACTCTCAGTAGTTTTTGGTGTCACGGGTAATGAGTTAGTCACAAATCAAATACTTTTGGTTGCAGCTGGTTATAGGAGAAAAGACTCAGACCAGAGCCACATAATGTGATCCTAAAAATCACAGAGACTGGATAGACCTAAAGAAAAAGAGAAGTTATTTATGATAAGCAAGAAATTCTCAATTAGTATCATAATTTGGAAAAATTACGATACTAAAAATTACAGAGTCTTTTTAGTCTTTATCTTTTTAGTGTCATAATTTACTATGTTAGAAGCTGAAATTATGAGAATAAAATCTAAACATTCATCCAATCATTCATCATTGTTATCTCCTTTGAGGTGAACTTACTTACACTGTAAACAACAGATCAGTGCCACTAAAATAATCTTAAACAAGACTGAATGTAGAAAAATATAGCAGTGAATAATAAATGAAACTGATTAGGGTAATCATTAACTTCATTACTAGCTTCAGGCTACTAATCTTTGTCTCTGTTTTATTACCACTTTGGCACAACCTGCACTGAATTCACATTTTATATATTTATTCTGAATGATGTCTATTTATTGGCCTGTAAAATCAAGCTGTCTGTTCATTTGAGTGACAAACGAAGACAAACGAAACCACAGAACCTAAATAAGACATGTTAAAAGCAGCGACGCTGTAGTTTGAGAGCTCGATTTGCAGAAAACATGCCTCTGTCTGTATGGTTGTCAGCATATCTAAACAAGAGATCTAATCTTTCCAGGTCCTGACACTAAGCTGATGCAGAACAGTGGGAAGACAACATTCAAACGAACCAGCATTGATCACCTGATGAATGTCCTGGTGTTATGTGTGAGTTTAACATCCATAAACACTGAATATTCCTTAAGAATAAATTAAATATGTATATTATTGTTATTTCTGCACTTTACATTGATTGTCTTGCACATTACTCTCGTAACCGAACTGTGTGCATCCTGTCATCTCTCAGATCTTTGGTTTCCTGGCGTCTATGTGTAGTGTTTTGGCCATTGGAAACGCAATCTGGGAGGTGAGGGAGGGCTCTGTGTTCACAGTGTTCCTCCCTCGTGAAGCAGGTGCTGATGCTGGACTCTCAGCCTTCCTCACCTTCTGGTCCTACGTCATTGTCCTCAACACGGTTGTGCCCATTTCGCTCTATGTCAGGTGTGTTCATGCACAGAGATAAATACCAAAATCAGAAAGAACCAAAAGTTGTTATAATCTATCATAATCTATGTGTCATGTTTTGACACGTAACCTCTATGTGCTTCTGTGTCAGCGTGGAGATAATCCGCCTGGGTAATAGCTTCTACATCGACTGGGACAGGAAGATGTATTACCCCAAGAGTGACACTCCTGCCCAGGCGAGGACCACCACGCTCAACGAGGAACTTGGACAGATCAAGTACATCTTCAGCGACAAGACGGGCACACTGACGCAGAACATCATGACTTTCAACAAGTGCTCCATCAACGGGAAAGCTTATGGTAAACAGCAGTGTCCATATAAAAACTGCAGAGGTAGCTGGACACACCAGGGCGGGCTGAATGATTGATGTGTGGTGTATTCCTCTCTCATTCAGGGGAGCTGTTTGACTTTTCTGGACAAAGGGTGGAAATAACAGACGTGAGAGACGGACATTGATACATGATGGTATTTTTTTTTGTGAATTTTGTGTGAAGTATGTATTTAAACTATTATTTTTCACTCTGCAGAAGACAGAGAGAGTGGACTTCTCCTGGAACCAGATGGCTGATCCAAAATTTGTGTTTCACGACCACACTCTGATGGAGACGGTGAAGGACGGAAACCCAGATGCTCAGGCCTTCTTCCGTTTGCTGGCTCTGTGCCACACAGTCATGCCTGAGGAAAAGAAAGAGGGTGAGCGCCATCTAATGGATGTTTTCATTACTACATGGCAAGTGGCTACAAAGGCTCTAACATTCACCCCCTCTCTTGTCCTCACCTGAACCTGGCAGGGGAGCTCTTCTATCAGGCTCAGTCCCCCGATGAAGGCGCACTTGTGACAGCAGCGAGAAACTTTGGGTTTGTGTTTCGCTCACGCACACCAGAGACCATCACGGTGATAGAGATGGGCAAACAGGTCACCTATGAACTTCTGGCTGTTCTCGACTTCAATAATGTGCGCAAGAGGATGTCAGTCATAGGTGAGAGAGTGTTTGTTGTGTGTGTTCATGTTTCCAAGTAATGATGCTTGAATCACTACGAGTATTTAAAAACGTCATACTTGATCATGTGCTCTAGACTTCATCTAGGTCAGGTCAGCTGTGATGTACTGTATGTCTGCAGCTCAATATCAAACCTCAGGAAATGACAAAATGCATATTACGATTTCCAATTTGTTCAATTTTATTCATGTAATCTGTCACGATAATGATCACAGCCAAGCCTTGATAAGTTTTTATGTGATGCATAATGACTCTCTTTGTTAACTGGCTTTCACTCTTATTTCCAGTGAGCAGCCCTGAGGGCAAATTTACTTTATACTGTAAAGGAGCAGACACCATCATCTACGAAAGGCTGCACCCGTCTTGTAAAAAACTGATGGAAGTTACCACTGGACACCTCAATGTAGGCGATGCCAATAAAGCTATGTGCAGTGTAAACTATTATCAAATGTCAGGGAATGTGTTTAAAACTCCTTTAAACCGTGCA
Organism: Ctenopoma multispine; assembly: GCA_034779795.1. Lineage (NCBI taxonomy): Eukaryota > Metazoa > Chordata > Actinopteri > Anabantiformes > Anabantidae > Ctenopoma > Ctenopoma multispine. Next base: position 15,216,190 of record JAUYWH010000014.1, on the reverse strand, counting down.
ACCAAAACAGGAGTACGCAGGCGATGGCCTCCGCACGCTGGTGCTGGCCTACAAGGACTTGGATAAGGCCTACATGGACGAGTGGAAAAAGCGCCACCACGAGGCCAGCACTGCCATGGACGAACGGGAGGAGAGACTTGATGAACTTTATGAGGAGATAGAGAAAGACATGCTGGTTAGTGCTTATTTGGAGAAGAATTTAAAATACTGTATTGAGTATCTTGCACCAGAAGTGAACAGTGTGAGTCAGCAGACTTGGAACGAAAACTGGAACTCTTATAAACAGTCAGAGATCCTGTAGAATATCAGATTGAAAATTGTCTCCTTATTTGTACACTATCAAATAAAATATTCATTAAATGTTAAATGTTTTTTTTAGCTGCTGGGGGCAACGGCAGTAGAGGACAAGCTGCAGGATGGAGTACCACAGACCATAGAACAACTGGCTAAAGCTGACATCAAAATCTGGGTGTTGACTGGAGATAAACAGGGTTAGTGTCACATGCTGACACTGCATTACCATCTAGATTATTCATGTTAAGATGTATTCATTCAGTAATACATATTATCATATTCTGTCATTGTTCATCTCTGTGTCAGGAACTGGGGTGACCTAAGGTTCACAAATTGCAAATCTAAGCACCTTGAGTCAAGTTTAAATGGACTTAAATGGTCAGAGTGAGTGAATGTTTGGGGTGAACTGCATCACTATGATATATAATATATTCATGTTTGGAAACAGAGACAGCAGAGAATATTGGCTACTCCTGCAACATGCTGAGAGAGGAGATGAAGGATGTTTTCATTGTGGCAGCCAATACGGCAGAAGGAGTCAAAGAGGAGCTACAGTAAGTCAGTGACAAAACATGACTGGAGCACATTGTATATGTTGTGCTCACCAGAAGCTGTTACAGTGCAATGAAGTTAAAATGATTTTATAATTTTCCAAAATCAACATACTGTAACTAACTTTATGGTTTGCTCTTGTGTATTTTTGTCTTGTAGAGTCATTTTGTTTATTGTCAAACAGCCATTAAGAGAAGGAAAGGCTGATAAAAGTTTTTAATTCAACTCAATAAACTGTTATTGTCGTATTAATTCTAAAGTCCTGCTGTCAACATGTTTTAATTATTGTTTGTGCGTCTGTCTGACTTTTGGCAGGTAGCAAGGCTGTGGTAAATGGTTTGACTATAGTCCTCACAGTACACAAATAGACAAAACAAAAAAATCAGTACAGTTTATTAACTCCAACCTTATCCTTTTTTTTCAGGAACGCAAGAAAGAAAATGTGTCCAGACACAGCAGAGGAGCCGTCAGTGATCAAAGGTCGCGCAGGTCTGTTCTGGCTTCAGAAGACAGAGACTGTGCAGGATGAGAAGGCGGATGGAGAATATGGCCTAGTTATAAATGGACACAGTCTGGTAAGGAGGCTTTTTCAGGCACATCACTATTTCCAGTAACTGCTAATTAACAACACAGTGTTCCCTTTTTTCTCCGTATGTCCTTGATCCAGGCAAGTCCTGTTGGATGTCCCGTTTTTGTAATAAATAAAACTATTCAGAAGCAAAAAATGTACAACTCCAGCTGTCACCACACTGGGGGTAGCATTATACAATCCAAACAGGCTGATTTGACTATTTTAGACTCACTATATTTAAATGCAAATACCTAGTCCAGCAAAAAGGAAATGAGCTCACCATGCTGGCGTCAAGAGAACTCTAAGAGCTTCTTTTTTGGAGGGGACTTCACTCGTGACCTCAGGGTGATAATCTTTTTCCTCTGTCCTCAGGCCTTTGCACTGGAGAAGAACTTGCAGCTGGAGCTGCTGAGGACAGCGTGCATGTGTCAGACGGTGATCTGCTGCAGAGTCACCCCTCTGCAGAAGGCTCAGGTTGTTCAGCTGGTGAAGAAATACAAGCAGGCCATCACTTTGGCCATTGGAGATGGGGCCAATGATGTCAGCATGATCAAGGGTAAAACCCATTCATCTCAGATACTGTATTTGTGAATTAGAATCCGATATGTGGGAAATACTTAGTTACTCGTGTGAACTCTGTTTCTGTCTTTGCCATCTGTCCTACAGCTGCTCATATCGGTGTAGGCATCAGTGGTCAGGAGGGCATGCAGGCAGTTCTTTCAAGTGACTACTCCTTTGCCCAGTTCCGTTACCTTCAGCGCCTCCTGCTGGTTCACGGTCGCTGGTCCTATCTACGCATGTGCAAGTTCCTGCGATATTTCTTTTACAAGAACTTCACCTTCACCTTTGTGCATTTCTGGTACGCCTTCTTCTGCGGCTTCTCTGCACAGGTGAAGGACGTGAACTGGACAATAATTTTTAAAAGCTGTATGTAATCAGTCAAAAACTAAGTGATAATCTCGTAAGCACATAAGTAACTCTAAGCGTACTGATGTGACCATACTTGAATTTATTATAATTTACTATAAATTACATGTTGTCTTTCCTGCTTGTGTTCACAGACTGTGTATGACGAGTGGTTCATAACCATGTACAACCTGATTTACACAGCACTTCCTGTCCTTGGCATGAGCCTCTTTGACCAGGTATGCACTAAAGGAAAAATTTGCCATGATTCTAAAACTACTCAGAAACTCAGTTTTATATTGAACATATATTAAGTTAATATCATATTGTTTGCATTTAATTCACCGGTTCTCTGCAGCTGTATCCTCTGCATCATCTCTTCTCTCTTATCCTGTTTCTGCAGGATGTGAATGACCGTTGGAGTTTCCAGTATCCTCAGCTCTACTCTCCGGGCCAGCTGAACCTGTACTTTAATAAGAAAGCTTTTGTGCGCTGTATGATCCACAGCTGCTACAGCTCCCTCATTCTCCTCTTTATCCCCTGGGCCGCCATGCACGACACGGTCCGAGATGATGGCAAAGACATCGCCGACTATCAGTCCTTCGCTTTACTGGCACAGACCTGTCTGTTAGTTGTAGTGAGCATCCAGGTGAGGAATGCAGTTCTGTCACCAGAATCCTCACAGTATGCTGGGGTTGTAGGATTTTGTATCAATGAGTAAAAGTACCTTAATTAAGTAATTGTGTTATCATATCTCCATATATGTTTTTGGATTGGATTTTATTACTGTACATGTGCATAGAAGTTAGATTTTATTCAGATCATCCACAATTACAACAAACAATGTAAATCAAAATGTCCACTAGCTACATTTTACTCTGATTTATTTTTTTCAGCTATGCTTGGACACATATTACTGGACAGCAGTGAACCAGTTTTTTGTGTGGGGCAGTCTTGCCGCCTACTTTGCTATCACATTTACCATGTACAGCAACGGCATGTTCCTCATCTTCACCTCCTCTTTCCCCTTCATTGGTGAGTAGATTCAGTTCATTTTTTGGAGCAGGTAGGGGCGCTGGTTTCTTCTTGTCCTGGTTAAAAGTGTTATTATTCATTTTCATGTTTTTCATCACCATGTTTGCGCTTCTTCTTCCAACAATAACACAAAATGGGTGTAAATTACTATTATTATTCTCCTGTACCACACGTCCACTTAGATTTGTGGATTGACGTGTCACTTAGACTCATATACAGTACTACTCTATTTCATTGTGACTTCTGGTCTGATATTTCTGGGAACCCAGGCACAGCAAGGAATTCTCTGAACCAGCCTAACGTGTGGCTGACCATATTCCTGACTTCCCTCCTCTGTACTCTGCCTGTGGTGGCTTTCCGCTTCATCATTATTCAGCTTCAGCCCACCATCAATGATAAGGTAATGTAACCATGGAATAAAAATTATTATAACCCCAGTCATAGTACTATATTAGAACTGCTGTAAGCAGACTCTAAATCCCTGCACTGCTGCCAGCGTGTTCAAAGAGTCTAAGCCTTTGACAGCACCTCTCTGCAAGGATGTCACATTATACATAATATTAACTTCTGCAATGCACTACAAAACTCTTCATTTCTGCAACGTCCAGTATGTTGGCAATGTACTCACCAATATGTAAACTTTTTAAATATGTTATATAAGTATTTCTAAAAAATACTAAGGCTCTAAAAAGCACTAGGTTAAGGGATAACTAAGTTATTCCTACACCCAATTCTTTTTACTGGAAATTATGTTGGGAGCCTTGACTCTACATCATACATCCAGTCTGTGCTAAAGTGGTGGATCTACTGGCTGAGATTGTCAGAGACCATATCAAAAACCACTAGCATGGCTGAAAATATCATTATTATGGATACATGGTCATAAAGAAACATCAATTAGCAGCAAAATACTGTTCTGAACAAGCAGATGTGTCCATATAAGTATTTAAATATAGTACTAGACATGTGTCTCTCTTCTCCTTCTAGGTGAGACATAAGGTACAAAAGGAGGTGGTGCCGGCTCCTGCACCTCGTCGACCACCAGTCAGGCGTGTCAGCACCCGTCGGTCAGGCTATGCCTTCTCCCACTCCCAGGGCTATGGTGATCTGGTCACGTCTCGAAAGTTCCTCCTGAAACGACCCATAAAGAGTCGACCGGTCCTGTACATTCAGACGGACTCTCCTCTGGCTCAGAATCAGCCACAGCACTACCGTACCATCACAGAGGAGCCAGAAGAGACACAGAGCCCTTAGACAGCACCATTGCAGAGAGTACGTACAGGGTACAAGTTCACTACCTGGATTATTTCCAACATTTTACACTTAAAACTACTGTAAGTTTTATTTAAATTCAAGGTTTCGTCTAATGGATGAATGTTGATATGACTGTGAACATTTTGAAGCCTTAAAGGACCACACTGGTGTTTTATGAACTATATATACAATATACTGGAGGACCAGAGGACCAGAAGGATTTACATTTCTACATTCCAGATAGATAATAGTTTTCATTCTTTTCATTACAACTACAATGATTTTGTGGAGAAGTAATTCAGGTTCTGGTATAAGAATTTCATGACATGAAATGGCTGTTTTACTATGTTTATGACAAACAAGCTTCTGATTCTGAAGTTGTACATATTTCAGTGTACAGATGAATTGTCATCATTATGAGAAATCCATGTTAAATCTTCTGCATTTTCACTCTGTTGTTTACATAATTATTGCAATGATTATTTTAATGTGTTTTTAAAATACAGCCAGGGGTCACTGTTGTCTTTGGAATCATTTTCTACAAAGAAATGGTTAAAGTGTCATACTAGGGAGACTATGGGCCAGCAGACAGCACCTCTTTCATCCCTGCCAAATACTGTATTATGCAATTATGACCTTTATTTTATCATTTTATACTTCTTAGCCTCACATCTCATTAGATTTGTTTGTTGCCTCATATATGTTTTGACTGAATTGTCCCAGTGTCTACATGGGAGATCATCTGTAAATAAAGCAAGCAAAGTATTTTACTTGAGAATTGAATGTTTATTTTCCTTTTCAGATATGATTTCAGATATGAAGAAAGGAGGGCTCTTTCATTTTCTAGACCATCAACAGACACACCTGTGCTTTTTCATGCAACATGTGAAATGCAGTTTACTATTGTAATTTCCCATCGTCTACATACATACATTATAATGTAAAAAAGACAACCACAGTCACATATCCAAATATCCAAACCATACAAACCCAGATACTACAGTAAATTCTTTGCATCATGATATACAGTGTTGTTAGTATCTGAATGAGGGATGAAACTATCTGTGCTTGTGGTATATATTTTATAACCTGACCTCTTTTAGGAAGCTTCAAACCAAAGCGTTTCAAGATTTGTTTGCATTATGTATGTAGCCATGTGCACTTTCAGCCTCTCTCTCTCTCTCTCTCTCTCTCGTCTCTCATGCATCTCACACTGTACTGTGCACCTACACACAGTCACACACGCTCACACACACATATGCACGCACACAGACATACTGCATTCTGTCCACAGCTGCAGAGTGTCCCCTGGGACATTGAATGATGACATCACTGGTAGAGAGCTGTCCCAGTATGGCACAGATCCAGAAGAGCTTTTAGTTTGCTTTCTGATACATCATATTTTTGTTATTAAAGCTATTTAATTATAAAATTATATAAAATCTGCCTTGTTGAATTGTTTTGAACACAACTTCTTCTGTAGTACTGTGAAAAAAGTATATGCCCCATATACTCCCTGATTTCTTTTCATAGATGTGTCACACTTGATTCAGATCATCAAAAAAAATTAACATTACACAAAGATAACCAGAGCAAATACAAAATATACCTAGCATGATGCACTTTTAGGCCAAATAGACTCAGCAAATGGCTCAGTAAATTAAACAAATACAGCCCATCTAGCTTTCTTCGCCTCCAATTTAACCCTTGCTCATTGCTCCTCCCCTCATGGCCATGCTGCATAGTCAGCAGGTTCGACAGTCTCCAGTGAAGGTCACTGCATGAGCCAACAGAGGACTGACATGCTGTATAAATAGCCTGCATATGTGACACACCCCTAACCACAACCATGACACACAGTAATGTACTGATAAACTGAAACTGGGACAATGCAGGAACAGAGAAGAAAACTTATCAGACGATACACATGCAGACATGTGAAAAAGACACGATTAAGTTCAAACGACACACAGAAAAGAGGACACACACATATTATCATACAATCCTCCTAGTTCAAAGTTCAAGTGTGAAGCAGCAGCTTGGTTTGACTGATTGGTGTCTGTAAGAGGAGACAGCACGCTGAACTTTAAGGGAAAGAGAATCTCACAGTTAGAGGATCTCTGTGTTTCAGTGTTACAGCTGTAGCAAGCAACCAAACAGAGAGGAAACTATAGGGGAGTGCCATTCTGAAAAACACGACGCTACCTCAGCATTGATTTTTAATAGATTTATCATTGATTTTGTCTTAAATAAAACCTTTTCATACTGTTGGTTTGTATTGAATATTTGTGTGTTTCATGTTGAATTGGATTGTCTGAAACTTCAATCTGCCATCTTCACCAAATCTCTTGGTTGCTAACATGATGGATGTTGGATCTAAAAAAATGTTTTCAATAAAAGCTGGAGCCTGACTTTGGATAGGTGGCTAAGGATTGATGGATGGATAAAAACAAAAAAATCATTCATTGGGGCAGCAGGTAGTTCAGTGCATAGAACAGTCTAAGAAGCCCAGGGTGAGTGGTTTGATTCCTGGTACCTCCATGCTACATGTCGAGGTGAAACATCACAGTAACTTTGTCATCTACTGAAGCTGTCCAAACTATTTTTCAAAGGGGATAAATAAATGATGTCATTATTATTATTAACCCTTTGCCACCCCACATTAATTTCTCTAGATCCACAACTGCCATTGAGAATGACTATATTAAATATTTATATTTTGCAATTACATTTTTTTTTTCTTCTGTTTCCTTAAATGTTTATAAAACAAGCACCTACACAGAATGGGGGAAATTTGTCTGGGCATGCTCAAGATCTCAGAGTGATAAAAATCTCTATGAGCCTTTTTGCACATTAATTCAACTAGCAAACAAAAATGTACATGCAGGTATTGTATTTTGTGGGAAGACTGTATTGAAACTGACTAAATCCTAAACCACAGGAAGCTTTTTGTGCTCAGGATTGCACCACTGATTTATCATAGCACTAGACGTCCCTGAAAATTATTCACTATTAAGTGAAAGCAAACATAAGTTATATATTGCAGTAAAAAAATGTCAGGGAAAATGTCCTTCTCTTGTTATTAGCTATCACAGTGAGGCACAAAACAAGTGAATAACCATTTCAAGGTGGTAATTTGAAGGCACCGTTCACCCAACTCCTATGTGAGGGTCCTGACCTGGGTGTTTCCAGATTAACCCAATGACGTGTTAAGTGTTATAACTTTTGCCTTAACAGAGATCAAACATTAGTCCAACAGTGTCTTTACTATTTAGATGTTTGACAAATGATGCACTGTATGTGAATATGTTCTAGGGAGAGACATACAAAGACAGTTATCTGTAAGTAGAATCTAAGTGGTGTCAGTTGTAAGCCTTGTGTCTAAATAAAGGATTACCCTCAAGCTTAGAAACTGCACACTCTCTGCTGCCACTCGTCCAGTGTGGGGGTGATGCAGTGTACAACATGTACTCTCCACAAAATCAACACTCATGACCCAGGGGGTCAAATTAGTTGGTGTTCTTTTAGTATAAACAGAGACTATAGACCATCATGTTTTGTTATTTTTGGCTCTGGGGCAAACAGGTAAAAGTTCTCTAAACCTGTGTTTTGAAATACAAAAGACACCAGAAATCACGTGACTGACAGCTGCACACAGTCCGGTTGACCCCATTTGAAGGGAGTCGAAAGAGTACACAGGGTCTTGTTTGGCCAAGAGGTGAATGGTATTAATCACGTACAGGCAGGGGTTCAAGGTTCAATCCTCAAGGCTCCAATAACTATTAGCCATGTTGGATGGAGGAGTCTTCCAACTGATTACATTTGACAGTTACAGTTACTTCATTTACAGCCTGCTCTTACTGTTGTCATCACCTGTTTTGTTTTTAAGCCTTCTTGTTCATTCATGCTGGATAATTTGTATGCCTTTGCCAATTGTTGTCCTTTGTAAGTAATTACTGTGCATGACTGTCTCTGAATTCTCCTATTTGCTACGTTGCCAATGAACCATTAACATCTAATTTCCAAAATTTCATCCCATAATGCATCTTCCTCTCTTCGTTCAGTACTGCTTACTCTACTACTCTTCTCTGAAATAACTCCTTGTGTTCACTGCAGTGCAGATTTTTCATTCACAGTGGCATGCAAGTTGCATTTGTGCTTTTGTAAGTGTGAGTGCATGCTGCTCACCATTTGCAGAGACAAAGAATAGCCGTATTCAGATATGGCAGAGTCACCCTGAGCATGGAGTTTGGCATGATAATACACCTGCTAATGAGGCTTCCTCAGCATGAGTCAGTCATGAGTCAGCTAGACTCAAAACAAGGTCATGGTCTTTTAGTTTTTCAGTGCGTTACATCACCAGACCTTAGACTGACTGTTTTGTTGCAAAAACAGTGGATGATTCACGTACTTTAAATTTAGACAGCAAAATTTAGACAGAATGTCTCTTCAAAAAGGGAGTTATTAGATAACATCACAGGTTAACAAGTGCTTTAGTTAACCTGTAGGAAAAAAAGAAAACATTCACTCAACTATGACAAACTTGTAAGACTTATTTATTTATTTAGTTAACAACTCCATTGTGATTATATTTAAAAAGGACATTATCTTCACAATATTGCATATCAAGATACTGTGATACTATATTACACGAACAGCATGTTTAAGAAAATTAATGTACTGTGGTTAATTCAATAAAAGTGAAACAGAAAACCGACGACCAGCAAAGACACACTTTTTCAATGCATCACAAGACATTAATAGAAAAATCATTTTTAAAAGGCACATTTATAAAACAACAGTGGGACAACCCTGCATGCACAGAGTCCAACATCATATAAGCAGCATCAAAGTGACAACTATCACAGTTTAGTGGTGAACACATTAGAATACCTGATAACACCAGTCATACAGTTTTCAGAACAATTATTGCTTTGATTATTGCTGTGGTAAAAGTGAACTATGTGCATTAATAGTTTGCTGGGAAATATTCAAGCAAATGGATAATATCATTTATATAAATTAAGCTCCTCACCCACATTTAAAGAGGCGCAATTTGCATAATTAAACATTTTGCCATATAAAAAAGGAAGACATTTTATGTGATGCTTCTGTCTTGATGGCAATTCAATTCAGCTCCCAGAAAGGTTCCACATGAGCACTGGGTTTTAGAAGGCTATCCTCTGAGAGAAGTCGCATTAGATTTATCTCAGTAATCATGGAAAGTTGAAGGTTAAAATAGAGCCAGGTATCTTTGTTAAGTTTGGGATCGGTATTGTTAAATGTCCCTGTTGACTTTTTAATGTAAAAGTTGCTGTATGTGCAATCATGCTAGGGTTATGACACTCTAGTAGTAAGACGTCTACTATGATTTGCTGAACAGTAAACCTACATATATTGACATCTTTTTAACCCCCAAATTACCAAATCAGTGCTGACTTAGAATTTTATCTGGCCCAGTATTTGGTACCAAAGCTTACTATGAATATAACTGTCATTTCTTTCTCACCTGTGCAGCTTTCTTCTTTTAAATTCCTACAAGAGTCCCCACCATTTGTGCACAATCAGGTCATCTCCAAAGCCAGTGTCAAGGAAGCGGTTACCACACTCCTCCCAGCGACACACCTCACCCTTGTCCAGCAACACAAACTTCCATTCCACATGGCTCTCTGCGGGCAGGCTGACTACAGTGGACCAGTGCCCATCCTTGGCTCTCTCTAGTGGGATTAATCCCTTCCAGTTTCCCAGTTCCTGCTGGTTCCCTGTGACAGCCACCGTCTGGTATGGTGAATGGGTGAGGTAGTGGACGCGGAAGTTCACGTTGACATTCTGGGGCATGGGCTGCACCGCCACAACCTTTTTGCCATTTTCTGTGTTTTCATCAACAAGGGAGAGAGTGTTTGTTGGTTTGACTTCAGTGGAAGGTGTGGTATCTTTACAAGCTGCATCTGTGAGAGAAGAACTGTGTTGGTGTTCGTCCGTGGGGAGCTGGCTGGTTTTTGTGTTGTCTTGAGCAGAAGATGAGACAGAAATGTTCATCCAGGGAAGAACTTGGTAGTTACTATCTGTGATCCATTCATTATTGTCCATAGTCGCCTCCATTATGCTTATTTCAGTCTTTTCACAGTCCTCTTCTTTTTCTGCTTCCTTTTCCACTTTCTTCTGAACACTTATTCCACTGCACTCCTTAATCTCTACACCTTCTACAACACTTTTTATGTCCGTCTTCTTTTTCAGTTCGTTGGTGAAGCTTGCTGCGATTTCTGCCATGAATTGGTCCAACTCTTTGTGGTAAACATCATCAATCTCATGGCCAAACATATCCTCATTGGCTACAAATGACTCGTACTTAGCCCAGTCTGTGGGCTCACTAAGTGGTTTCTGCAAGAGATCTGATTGGTAAGACCCAAATGCCATATCTGGTGTATCTTCATTAATGACAGATACAGCTATATCATCAGTGATGAGCGCGTCAAACTCATTATCAACATCTTGCAAATCAGGGCTGACAGCCATGCTTGAAATTCCACTTTCTACTCTGACACCAGCATATGAAGTATTGTCATTGTCCTTTAGCTCACTTTGCTTAAAAGACAGAAAGTCAATTTTATAAGTGGCGGGGTTAACGTCACTAGTCAAGACAGGAGCAACACCAGACGTAACTTCAGAAAAGTCTTTGTTATTCTGCACTTGGTCACATTGTTGGACTTGGAAGGAAGTCAGTGTATCGGGAAGAGATTTTCCCTCAGACATTATAGGTGCGATAATGGTGGCATTGTCACATGCAGCTGCATCAGTAGCAGAATCAGTCTTGTGAGCAGCAACACTTGTCTTGTCAAAGACTTCATTATTCATCAAGACATGTGGACAACATACTTCACTGATTATAGGAGCAACAATGTTCTCATCATCACATGCTGATGTATCAGGAGCCGTAGCGGCACCTGCCTTGTCAAAATTGTCATTATTCATCAGCTGGCCAATTTGTTGGTCTTGACAGCGTTGGTGTGTTGCAGGGTCAATACTTTTCTCAGCCAAGACAACAACTGCGCCAGTTTCATTCTTTTGACACTGAGTTTTTTTCTTGAGAAATGCCAAATCAGATTGATCTTCTTCTGCTTCTCTTTGTGAATGGTGACAATCCTTGAAATCAAAAATGCCTGAGATTTGTGCTTCTGCCTCGGTAATGCCTGATAGGTTGTGATCATCAAACTTTATGGATTCATTCAAACAGTGAGGTGAACTGGGTACCAAACTTGAACTGTCACATTGTTCACCACAGGCAGCAATGTTGTCACTTGTCACCATTTTCTCTTTCACTCCATCAATCACAATGGGGAGAACATCATCCTCTTGGTTACATGAAAGACCGTCCTTTTGTTTGAGCTCTACTTCTTGCTTGTCGAACTTCATGGAGTTGGTCTCTATATCTAAAACCTCTTCTGTCACTTCAGAATCCAGACCAGGATCTTCATTCCCATCACTATCCTGAACGGCTGCCATCACTTTGTCCTCACCCTCATTTCTTTCATCTTCTTGACAGAGCTGACTATTGCTGAAACAGTAATCAATATTGTCTGGATGGTAATTTTCTTCCTTAAATGTTTCATCTTTGCCATAACATATGAGTGAGGCGGGTACATCTTGAATATGAGTGACATGCTCCTCAAAGTTGGACTCCACACAGTTTGCCTCTGGTGTGCATTTATTATCTTGTAGTCTGTCATCAATATTCTCACTCATGTGAGGGGGTTTGTCAAAGTACAAGTCCTCCTCTTGTCTGTTTCGCATGTGTGAAACATTCTTTCCTGTGGTCTCATCTTCATTCTCATCTCCCTTGTAATCTGCATCAAACACCTGAAAAAGCACATTAAAAAGTTGACATCTTTGGCGTCTGTCTGTCAGACAGTTATAAAGGCTATAATATGTAAAGACTTCATATTGAGTACAGAAGGATACTATAGTAAACAAACACCTGAGACTATTTTCCCAATGCTAATCTGAAACCTCAGAGAGAATGAGGTCTATTGAAATATTGCTACCTGGTACTATTAAGCAAACTGGGAAATAAATATGAACAAAATGGCTATTTGATTGAGAAGTTCATACATACAGTATCAGTCTGACAAACATAAATGCAGCTACTGGGTTACCTTAGCATAAGGACTGAAAGCATGGGAAAGCAACACCCACGCCCTGTTCAATGGTAAAAAAAAAAAAAAATCGACCTATGAGAACTACTAAAACTCGCTCATTAACATAATTTAGGTCATTTATTTCATCTGAAAAAACCCACCATGAGACTTTAACTTGTCATTTTATCCTGATGCTTTTGTACAGATCAAACAAAGAAGACACTGTGTTAATTAATGAGCATTCGAAGTGTTGTCGGGCAGATTTTGTTATCTTGTTATTTTTGTCGAGCTAGCTCCCTGTTTCCAGCCTTTGTGCTAAACTGAGCTATCTTCTGTTCTGTCCTGTTGCTCAATAATTAGCATGGCAACCTAAGAGTGTTATCAAACTCTTATCATTAACAATCTTTGAGGCCCTTTATTTGAGCAGCTATCATCACAATAGAACATTTTCATCACATACTTAGTAGGGTCATCTTTTACAAACTGGCAACATTCAACACTTCCATTTCAGCCACTGTGGAAGCACTGCTTTGGAGGCTCCGATTGACCTCCTCTGCAAGTGTTCCTGCTGTGTGTAAGCGTCTGGCAGAGCTGCTGTTACCTTCGCATCATGTGCAGTGGTGTGCTCGTTGTCTGGTACTTTGACGTGACTCTTTGGAGGTGGGGGTTTCTTTTCATTAGCAGCAGCACGGCGCAGTCTGATTTTGGGATGACTCTGAATTAGATAAGCATCCTCCTTCACATCTGGCAAGTCTTTATCACTCACATCTTTAAAAGAAATTCAGATTAATTCTAATTCAGCTTTCTGCTTCATTTACTTTAATTCAATTTTACTAATAATGCATTTTATTCTTGATTCCTGCCTCGGTTGTTCTGTTTACAAAAGATAGATAAAAACAAACCAGTAAGATAGTTTCTGATGTCACATCCACCTTTGTACTTTTGTAAAATGACAGGACAGCACATCACAGGAACAGTAATCAATGCAATCGATGACTGAAAAGTGATTAGTAAGTGGTTCAGCTGCTCTTTTTAACAACTGAAGTCTCCTGAGCAAAATCTCTCCTGTATACTCAAATTGTGTCTGTCCCTAATCACAATGATGTGAATGTTGACATCATGCTGAATTAAAACAAATATTTAAGAGGGAAGTCCTGTGATGACATATTCAGACTTATAAATAAATAAATGTACCTCATTTGCCTCAAACTCACCTAAAAATTATGAATAAAATAAAATATTCAAATGTTTCTAAAATGTTACTGTAGTAATAGCAAAGAACTGTATTAGTGGCACTTTACTTTGACTTTGAGTATTAAATGTAAAAGTACTTACAATACAGGAGAAGATTCAAGATTCAAAAAAGCTTTGTTAATCCCAGAGGGAAAGTGATTGATTGGTTTTTATTTGAGCTCATACAGGTCATAATACATCATTTAAAATGCCCATTTGGGCGTAAACCGAATCACAATCACCGAATATAATAACTGCTACAGGCTGTTGATGAAGCCGTGAATCTTTTACCTGTTGAGTCCGCAGAGCTGAGCGGTTCCTCCGGGGCCGGCTCACGTCCCGTACGGCTCACCGACGCGTCTCTCTCCGCTCCGCGGCTCTTGCCGTCGCTGTCGGCGGCTGCGGCCGTGGCCTTCCTGCGCTTCCCCCTCACCGTCCGGTAGATGATGAAAGCAGCCAGCACGGATACCAACGCTACGACAGCCAGAGCCACGGCGGGACCGTGGCGCCCGATCATGCAGAAGAGCGAGGCCAGATCCATGCGTCTCTCCAGAGCCACCGTGTTGCTGTTTTTCAGCGGCATTTCAATCTGAGATGATACGTTCCTCTACAGCGTCTGTATGTGTATGTCAGTGTGCGCACGAAGAGCTGGCTGAGCTGGCTGATCCGACTGGAGGTGCTGCAGGCTGCCGCTGCTGTGCACTGAACGCTCTCCTTCCCACGTTTCCGACTGTGACCTCTTGTTGCAGCAGAGCTGCTAAGTGCTGCAGGTGCGAGCTGCTCATTGGTTGACTGGATCACGGGGATCCGCAATTCATTCCGTAAAAAAAAAAAAGGGAAACGAACTTGCTTTGCAGTCTAACGCTCACGATTCTTAATCACGTGGACTATTATTTCTCCACTTATCAATTGACATGATTTAAGACCATGTGACGTCACTGATACCCTGCATGATAAGGTTATTTCTCTAAAAAAAGATCCCTAAAAAAGGATTTCTCCAATCAAAAGAAAAAAACATGTCATCATATCTTATGTCTGTATTGTTGTCACATCTCATCTTGGATTTATTAAAAACATCAATACTGATTAAATATCAAATGAGAACCTGTCATTCAGAACATCTCAGCATCAAGACCAGAGAATTCCAGTGACATCAGAACTCCTGAGTAACACCTCCACCTGCTGGAGACTTGTGGTAACGACAGGAAAGTTCCTGAAGACTCTGGAGCTCCTCCAAGTAGAATATAAAAGCTGTGACAGTCCCACTGCTGAGACAGAAAGAAACACAAGCAACACAGAAGAGAACAGACACTTTAACAGCATTTCATCCCACAACAAGAGGACTCAACACTTAACAATCTTTGCTTTGCTCTCGTTTATTTCAGCACACACTCAGTCCCTTCATGGACCTATGCTGTCCTGTACGCTGTCTGTGGCCTGTGGTCAGACCTCTGCTCTACCAGCAGGATCTACTGCAGAGAAACCTACAGGAGCTGATGGACACATTTCAACACAGCATCCTGGAGAAGACGGAGCCTTTTCAAACCAGCGTGGCCCTGCAGCCAG